>VDFB02058242.1:653323880-653419112 GCA_007258455.2 Sequoia sempervirens | reverse complement strand
AAAATATGAGTGCACCAGATATTGGATTCCTTAATCCAACAAAAAATAAATAAATTGATACATATAGTAAAATTTATGCGTTATACGGTCGTGTTATGTTTGAATTGTAATGGGTTTGATTTTCAAACTTGATTAAAGAGAAAATATTCAATAAAAAACTATCTAACCAAGTGGAAGCACTAGAAATAAAAGTTACAAATCTAAATTTGAAAGAATTAGAATTTTATCCTTCAAGGAAAAAAAGTTATGAGTTATACGGTGTGCGTCACTTTTTAAAAATGTTGTTTTTTGAAAAAAAACTAGTTTTCATGGGAGATGGAAAAAGGAGTGCAATCTGATTCCAAAAATTTTGAAAAACTATTTTTAGAATATATAGACAAAATTTGATGAGACTCTAGTTTGCATCATCTTCAAATTCCTCATGGTTTAACCGCTATAGGTGCCTGAATGTGAAGATTTAGTTAAAAAAAAATCAGTGTCCAGTTTGGCCAAAAACTATAAACCACTATTGTGGGATCACCCCTCTTGGCTATCAAAACATCACTCATGAAATCAAATGATTGAATGCAAAAAAAACTTGGGTTTGATCATTTTTGTAGAGACGTGATTCGCTCGACCAGTCTTCGCTCGTGATCTCTTCAGCCAAACATGCAAAGTGAGCACGCTCGGCTTTTTTTTATTTATATTGAACTCATTCGGTAGAAGGGATTTTTCCAAGTATGTTTTGGCCAAAATCCACTCGACTGAAACATTGAAGCCATGTGGGTTCGGTTGAAACCTACTTGGCCGAATCCCTTCTGGCCAAAATAAGTACGATAGAATTTGTACGGTTGGCCAGAAGGGTGACACAAGTCTGTACTTTTACCTGGCTAGTGGAAGAATGTATGATAGATGAGGAAGAAGATAAGCAAATGGAAAGCATGGTAAGTGAAGTAAGTGATCCATTAAAGGGAAAAAAAGACAAATTATGAGAATATAGTGTTGATAAAGAGTTCAGTGGAGGATAAGAAGTTAGAGAATGTGGTAAGCCAAGAGGAATGGAAAAAGATAGTGGAAAAGTGTGAAGAGTATGAGGAAAGTGTAGTCACCATGAAAGGTAAGGAAAGGCAGAAAATTGTTCATAGAGTGTCTTAGAGATAGAAGAGACTAAGAAAAAAGTGTTGATAGAGGTTGACCAAATGAAGGCTAGGAAAGAAGTGATGATGAAGTCTCCAAATGAGATGGAGAAGAGAGCAAGTGATGTGGTTAGGACAGTGGATTGTCCTTGGTGGATAAAATATATGATGGGGCAGTTGTATACTATTATGGCAATGGTTCTAAGCATAAATAACTTGAGCTCAAGATTGTGAAAAGAAGATTTAAGAGACATAGGGTGAAGGGAGTCTTTTGCTACTTCCTTGTTTTGATGATCCTGATGATGGGAGTTAAGCTAAGAGTTAAGATGAAAGGTGAAGGTCAGAATGTAGATAGTTTTGCAGAGATTAAAGTGGAAGGACAGAGTAAGAGCAGATGGATGGAGCTGATGAAAACAAACCAGAGCATGGTGATGCAGATTCAAGACGACAATACAAGAGAAGAGTTGTTAAGCATGGAAGAACATAAGCCAAAGGTCAAGATGAAGCAATCTCAAGGAAAAGTAAGAGCATCAAAGGTTGAATATCATGAAGATGTTGTAGATTCAAGGTATGAAGGCTTCCAAGGGACTTGGAAGGAAACTTGTGGCCAGGTGAATGGTGCAGGTGCACCTTTGGAAGAGCATGCCTCCATGAGGAAAACTTGGGATTTTGAGTTGGTTAAGGTATTTTAATGATGTAATAAGGCTTAAATATCCATTTTTTGAGGTTGTAATGGTCTTAGGTAGTTATTTTAGGCATAAAGTGCAAAATTGCAAAATATTGACAAAAGTTGTCAATTTCAAATGTTGTAAAAATGCAAAAAAGATGTAAAGGCATGGAATGCCAAGGGTCAAAGTAGTTGTAGAGGTTGTTGAGTCATTGTAGGAAGTTGGAAAGGTTGTAAAATGTGTAAAATTATGTGATCCATCGTTGTAAGGAGTTTTTGAAGATTTGGAGGGAAGAATTCAATAGAATATCTCTATTTTTAATCATTTTTCTGTGCAATTCATTATTTCCAACCACTATACCGCCCGTATTGTTGGTTATTGCATCAAATATGAGTAGGAATCATTAGAAATATCTTCTAAATTTACTTTTGGATTGGTTTGGGGGTTTAAAATTTATTTTCAAGCATTTGGTGAGCAATTTCTCTTGAACCGGTTTGAAAAATAGAGTAAGGGTTTGAGGCTTAAAATGTTCTAAAAGGCCATTCCACCTTTTTGTATCAATTGTTTCTTGGTGGAATGGTCCTGGTAGATTAGTGGTAGGTGTAGGAATAGTGAATTAGGTTAGAGAAGAGGTATTTGGATGAATAACTCCATGTTGCCCTATGGAAAATTTAGAAATTAAGCCATTCGAGCAAGGCTAGAGATGGTGATTTGAAGTAAAGAGTTGAGAACTTGATAGGATTTGTTGAAATCTGTATGATCAGATGTAATTTGTCATTTTTTGAGGGTCTGAGAGGTTGGAGTAGACCAAATGTGTGAAAGAGTGAGAAACCCTAATTGATTTAGGGTGAAAACTAGTGAAAAAGAGAGGTTTTGTGAAGGAAGTGTGTAGAGATATTTGTAGCAGCACCATTTGAGGATGGAATGAGAATGTGTAGGCATAAATAAGCCTAATTGAAGTGGTTTCAAGCTTTAGTGTGGTTAGGGAATGGGATTTTTAATAAGCCCTAGAAATTTGTAAAGAGAAGGAGGGTTTTATGTAAGTGGGTCTAGATGAGAGAATGGAGACCTAAAACTAGAATATTCTGAGGTTTTGTTGGCTATCTAGTGATTTTTTAGTGGTTTCAAAATATTTTTGTGTGATTTGAGAGGTGTCTCTTTGAAAAAGAGGCCTAATTGAGGGCTAATTCAGCGTTAAAATCTAGGTTTGGGATTGATGATCTAAAGGAGTTGGTTTTGATTTTGTGATATGTGAAAGTAGGCCTTAGTGGGTGCCTAGTTTGGTAATTTGTTGAAAAGGTTGTTTTGGAGAATTGAAAGTTTTGACAAGAAAGGTGGGTTGGCTGACCTAGTAGGAAGACTAGGTAGAAAATTAAAAATAGGAGAAGAATTGAGTTTTGAGTTGTAAAGTGGATTGAATCCTTTTGAATGGTGAAGATAATTTATTTGACTACCCTGAATTGCATCATAATCAAGCAACATAGATGCACATATTTACATAATGAACAATAGATATATGTGGAAACCTAGAATGGGAAAAACCATAGAGAGAAGAACTACTTGGAGCTACTATCCAAATATAGCTTCACTAAAATAATGAATAAAATACAATCATGAAGTAGGAACCAATCTAACAAAGACACCAATCCCCTACTATTTTTTTAGGAACCAACCTATTGGAGACACCAATTCCCACTACAAGGATTTGAGCACCAAATCAATAAGACACGAGTCCTACTAAATTATATAGATATGATTTACAGATCTTCAATGTTGATTACATAGCTTCCACTTGATCTAATCTTCCTTCAGACACTCTCCCACACAACTTATGATCTTTTGATAATGATGCACAATTATTAAGATGCAACTCCCATTATATCACTTGAAATCACACTCGCTTACACATTCACTATGATGATTAGTCATTGAATGAATTCTATCCATAAATATATGCATCCTAATACATCAACAATATTTTGTGTTAGCCGAGAATCTCTTAACACCATCTACAATCAACTAGGTTGACTAAGGTGGACCTAAATTGAAATTTATATTAAGTATGTAGCAAGTTGATCCTAAATTAAATTTATTGCCACCAATATTACATGATGTTGTTTGTTTCCTTGAGAGATATTAACCTAGTCCTATTTCATCTCCACATGTTTCCTCCACCTGACACACACTTCCCTTCTCTGGCACAAACACTTAGATGTTGTCCACAGTTAGCCAATCAACATAGACAATATTTTATTACTTCAAATTTTTTTCTATTATGGCTCCACCTCTGAAACTTTGGAATCTAAAACAACATGAGTAGATTTAAATTTGGTTCAATATGTAGGGAATAGAATTCAACTATGGTAGAATGCAGAGAAAAATATTATTACAATGTATGAGTAAAAATCCACAAAATACTTTTGCAAACACTTCTAGATTACTTCCAGCAACATGATATTTCACAGTATTCTTCATAGTATAGTACATCCTAGCATGTTCTCAAAATCTTGACATGACATGATCATGACAGAAATACCTCTAGATTTTAGAAGCTTAGACATGATAGAAGTAATTAAAATTTAATTATCACCAATATCTTGAATTATCACCGACCTACTGACATCACTCCTTTAACATAAATGAGTGTTCCTTTGACATTAATGATAAAATATGTTCAACAATATCCCCCTTTGTCATTGATGGAAAACAACAAAATATTGTTGGCACATAAAGACAAATCTAATGTGTCAGGATCAGGAATGTTTAATATCTCACTCAAGTAACAGAGATATTCACTTTGATTTTAATTATACCAAAACCAATTATGAATTCATCATACTTTATTTTCTCTATAGATTTCAATGACACAAATGGTAGCTAAAATATTCACTTGTTTCCCTTGTTTTACACAATAATTTGAAGCCACTATTTACTTCTAGCTATATTCAAATTGCTACGCCCCTATTTATTTTTCAACCAAGAAGAATAAAGGTTAATTCTGATCTGCTCTACTTTCAACACCTTTCATCACCTTTAGCCACACCAATCATTGGTCTTTCAAACAAGTTTTCAACACCTTTTTATTGGTCAAATTCCTCCTCTTTTCACACTCTCCAATGCCTCTATTCCTCTCTTAATTACACCACACTGAGTTTTTATCTGGCAGCAATTTTTCCCCGTCCAAAGAGGTCAATGTGATCACTATTTTTCTCCTTTATTTTCTATTGTCTCACTATCTCCACACTTTGGGGCCTAGCCTCTTCTTTTTTTTTTTTGCAACAATTAAATCATTTGTCCATTTGTCTCCCATGCTAGCTAAAGGATCATTTTTTTTAACTTGACTTTTTATGCTAGAAAATAAGGCATTCCATTCAGCCAAACTCCATGACTAAAAGAAGTGAATCACCCAATATGGGCCTACGAAGATAAGCATAAATGATTTTTAATTAATATTAAATCCGCCTTTTCAAATTAACCTCCAACATTGACATTATTTTGAGTTTGATGAAAATAAAACTCAGTTTGAATATCAAGTGAATCTATCAAAGTTGAAGGCTTGCACACCAAAACCAAAATTTAAAAAAAATGGATAAAAATTGGTGTGGATTGCAAGGATACTTGGATGCTCTGACATCAAACACACCAGGTACAAAAAAAAATTCCATGAGGTTGCAGCTCATGAACATTGTAGGAAGCTTCAAATGGTGATCCCATGCTCATTTTTGACCCAAATCTCTTCTTTATCAATCGACTTCTTTTGTTCGTAGATCAAAATATCTTTACCTCTTTCATCATTCACATTCTTCTGCTGCTTATGTTGCAACCTACACTCACCTCAATGGTCACCTCTATTTGTTTCTTCGCTCCTCTTTCCATTATTTAGCTACCCTTTATTCCCTTTCTCTTCCTTGTGCAACCGGTGCACCAACTCTTTATCATTTCCCTTGAACTCGTTCAAAACTCTCTTCTCATGAGCTACTATTGGGTTGCTCCCAACCTTACTTTTCAATGTTACAACTTGTTCACTTACATTGAAACAAACCAATGAACTATCCTTCACTTGATTATCCTTGTCCTTCAATGGAATCAAATGACACTCCCATGTTGAAAATGGAGGTAATTATGTAGCTTTAAAACTTGTAAAACTATGAGATTGTAGATCTAATTAAGTGTTCTTTGTTACAAATTCTTTGTATATGATTATTTGTTTAGATAAATCTTACCAATTGTAGAAAGAGACAGAAGATTGTAGAAGAATGAGACAAGAAGATAGAAGTGACACAACATATACGTGGAGAAACCCTTTCGGGAAAAAACTCCACCACCAAAATCAATAGTTTTTGTATTATTTAACCTTTGAATAATATTACAATAACACTGTATCAATCCTTTCCTTGAAATGATTATTTTTCCTTCAACAATTCTTCTTCACAACCTACAATAAACTCTAATAAAACTCTCTTCAACTTGCTACAATCAATAGGCAATAATGAGCATTGAAAACTCCAAAGATTTGTCAATTATAAAGCACAAAGCTTCTCTCAAAAACCTATGCCTATTTTGTGCAAGTAGAGTTTCAATGTGTAACATGAAGTCAAATCCAATGTTTCCTCAATTTAGGCACCCCAAACTGAACTCCTAACTGATCATTTATCAAGAAAATATCTTCCAAGATTCTCCTCAAATTTGGAACCCAAGAATGGGCCCACTTAACTTAGCCTTGTAAATATCTTCTCATGCAAAAGGTGTTAACTCCAAGATTCCAACTTGGGTGCCCAAGGTGGGTCCAAGTCAATCTTTGTTAATTGAAACATATCTCTCCATCAATTCATGCAAACAATGTATGATTGATCATCCCCACTTAATTGAATGTATCACCTGTTATCTATCATGCAACTGAAGTCATTAGTCATACAACTCAAGTCAACAGAAGTCAACTAACATGCAACTCAAACTAACTACATGCAATTGAAGATAACTAAACCATAACTGAATTGAATTGAACTCCACTCATGTAAATATCAATCCCTAACTTCTAGGATCTTTACATGCATTATTGAAATGTTATTTTTTCTTGAAATAGTTAACTTAACTCAAGGTGGGTTCCACCTTCCATGTGGGAACCCCATGTGCTCCTATTTTGTAGGAGCTCTTCTTGGGCATCCCTACATGTTCCTATCATTTAGAATTAATTACAGATGTCAATTTACATGTTCATTTCATTTGAATTTAATCTCTTTCTAATCCTAGTGTTGGGGAGCACTTTCCAAGGACTTAGGAGATACATGAAATATGTTTTAGGATTGCAATTAAATGACATCCTATTCCCAACATTCTCCCACTTGAAATTATATATTGCAATAATCCTAAACAAGGAATGATTCTTATAAATCAAGTACAAGACTCAAGGTCAATGGCCTTCTTGCACCAAGAGAGCTTATCTATAGGAACTGGTTTCTTAAGATAATCTAAAACATTGATCAAAGTGTCAACTTTCTCAATCAATACCTTCCCACTCTCAACCATTTCTCACACAAAGTGATACTGAACATCAACATGCTTAGTACAAGCATGATACATAGGATTTTTGGCTAAACAAATAACACTTTGACTATCACATTCAAGTTTAATTTGCTTGCAATTAAAACCAATACCTTTCCCAAGTCTTTGTAACCAAACTGCCTCTTTGGAGGCATGTGTAGCAGCCATGTACTCCACTTCTGTGGTGGACAAAGCAACCGTGGGCTGCCTCTTACTCATCCAGCTAACCGTAGCTCCAAACAAAGTAAACACTTAGCCACTTGTCGACCTCCAACTTTCCAAGTCTCCTACCCAATTTGAATCAACAAAACCCTGTATGTCCAATGATCTATGCATAATATCAATATCATTAGCACCATGATATATAACCCAAATAGTAATCAGAAGTACCTTGTAAATATCTAAACACCCTCTTAACATAATTCCAATGTTCTTTACTAGGGTTAGACATAAACCTACTTAGAACTCCCATTGCTTGGGCTATATCTGGTCTTGTACAAACCATTGCATACATTAAACTACCAACTGCACTAGCATATGGAATTTCAGACACTTCCTCATCATCAAAATCATATTTAGGACTCATGTGTAAACTTAACTTTGTGCCAAATGGTAAAAGAATATTAATTGGTTTACTTTCTTGCATGTTAAACCATTTCAAAATAGTATCAATATAGTTGCTTTGACTCAAATAAAGCTTTTTCTTACCTCTATCTCTATTGATCTCCATATCAAGGATATATTTTGCAGCCCCTAGATCTTTCATCTCAAATTTTCTAGAGAGTTGTGCTTTCAATTCTTTGATCATTACCTTTTTCTTACCAATAAACAACATGCCATCAACATACAAGATAATAATTAAAATCTGATCATCAATAACTTGTATGTAAACACAATGATCTTCCTCACTCCTAACATAACCAATTTTCAATGCAAAAGCATCAAACTTCTAGTACCACATTCTTGGTGATTGTTTCAATCCATATAAGGATCTCTTTAACCTACAAACCAATTCTTGTTTTCCTTTTACAACAAAACCATTAGGTTGCCTCATCAAGATTCCCATGAAAAAAAGTAGTTTTCACATCCATTTTCTCTCTCTCAAAATCATAAGTGGAAACAATAGATAAAAAAAATCTAATGGAAGTTAATTTAGCAACAGGAGAGAAGATTTCATTAAATTCAACTCCCTCTCTAGGAGTAGCCCTTGGCTACTAATCTAGCCTTGTACTTTTTGAGGTTACCATCTGCTCCAATTTTCTTTTTAAAGATCTATTTATAGCCAATGGCCTTTCTTCCTTTGGGAAAACTCTCAAGATCCCATATGCCACAAGTATCCAAGGATTCCATTTCCTTATGCATAGCTTGTGACCAAAGTTTGTTCTCATCTAAAGACAAAGCTTCCCTATAAGAATTGGGTTCATCATTAGTACTCATCAAAGCAAATATACAATTGAAATTAGGTGGGCTATACCTATCAATGGGATTTTGTTGTCTTGTGCATATTCTCAAAGGGGTTTCTTCTTGTTCTTCAATATACTCATAATGAACATCTATCTTAGAAGAACTCTGTGAACTCTCCTCATCCAATCCATCCAATTGTTCTTCAACATATGCATCTTCATGATTCTCAGTATTTATATCAAAATGCACTGTTTGAGAAGTATCCTTCTCCTTTGGTTGTTCTTCTCTTGAATAAGCTCTAAATTCCTTGAAAATCACATGTCTAGATAAAGTAATTTTTTAGGTTAGAGGATTCCAAAGCTTGTAACCTTTTACATTTTCACCATAACCTATGAATATGCATTTTTGTGCTTTTGGATCCAACTTAGATTGCTTTTTGTTAGGCACATGAACAAAATCCTCACAACCAAAGATCCTTAAATGTGGAACACTAGGTTTCCTACTTAACCACATTTCATAAGGATTTTTATCTTCAATAGATGAACTAGGAGATCTATTGATTAAATAACAAGAAGTACCTCTAGCCTCGTCCCAAAGGCATCAATCTAGCTTAGCACTACTTAACATACTCCTAGCTCTTTCAATTAAGGTTTGGTTCATCCTTTCTGCTACACCATTTTTTTGAGTTGTATATGGAGTAGTTTTTTCTCTCACAGTTCATGCATGCTTACAATAATCATCAAATTCCCTAGAACAATATTCACCACCATTATCTGATCTCAACACTTTTATCTTATGATCTGATTGTTTCTCAACTAAAGCCTTAAATTCCTTAAACTTGTTAAACACATCATATTTGTTATACATAATATAAATCCAAGTGTATCTTGAGACAACATCAATAAATGTGACATAATATCTAGATTTTCCAATAGAGTCAATATCCATAGGGCCCATTACATCTGAATGAATAATCTCTAATAATATTTTAGCTTTATTTGTTCCACTAGGAAATGAAGATCTAGATTGCTTTCCAAGCACACAATGCTCACAAAAATCATTTTTTCCAATATTATAATTAGGAATACCGTCAACCAATTTCTTATTAAGAGTGGTCCTAAGACCTTTTTCACCAATGTGGCCCAATCTATGGTGCCACTACATGTATTTTCAGTTTCAGTTGCATTGGCTAATTTATTCAAATTGGAGGTATTCAGCTTAAACAAAGTCCCAATCCGAGATCCTTTAACAACCACCATATTCCCTTTCACCAATTTGCAACCACCTTTGTCAAATGTCACATGCATTCTAGAATCATTTAACTTAGATATAGAAAATATATTTCTAGCAAGTCCTCAAATATGTAAAGCATCATTGAGGGTCTTAACCCTACCATCACCGAAACATAAATTTACCTCTCCTTTGCCCAAAAACTTTGTTATGCTATTATCTCCAAAAAAGACATTCCTTCCATCATATGAAAAATACTTAGTGAACCACTCCATGTTAGGAGTCATATGATAGGAGCAACCTGAATCAATAAGCCAAAAGTTATCACAAACAATATTAGATGAAATGACCATTGCATCATTATTGTCATTCGAGGATTTCTCTATAGAAGCATCTTAACTCTTTTTCTTGTTCTTACAATCCTTCTTCACATGTCCAGGTTTCCCACAATTCCAGCACTTTACCTTACTCTTACCAAGGGTTTTAAACTGTCCTTTGGACTTACCCTTTCCTTTCTTGTCTGCCTTAGATTCCTTTTCCTTAGGCCTACCTCTTACAAACAAGGCATCTTGGGATCCCATTTTAGACTTCCTCCTCATCCCCTTTGATAGGAGACTAGGAATTATATTGTCCATATTAGGATATGCACCACTTCCACTAATAGCACCAATTAGATTTTCCCAAGATTTTGGTGAAGAACAAAGTAACAAAATGCATATATCTTCATCTTCTAGCTTTACATCTATAGATTCTAACTGAATTAGAGTCAAATTAAAAGAATTTAAATGATGTGCAACAGAATCACCATCTTTCATCTTTAAAGAATACAATTGTCTTTTCAGATACAAAGTTTATTAGTAAGACTTTTGGTTTGATAAATATCACCTATTCTCTTCCACAATTTATATGTTGTAGTTTCATCTGAAGCATTCAAGAGAATAGCATCTACAAGACATAATCTTATGGTCCCTCTTCCCTTATTATCAAGCTTAGCCCAATCCTCATCTGACATCATTGTAGGTGACATTGTCTCATTACAAACAACTAACCACCGATCTCTCTCTTCAAGGAGGTCCTCCAGTTTTAGTTTCCAAATCTCATAACTAGATCCATTGAATCTTTCAATTTATCTAAATGAAAATTAGAACTCATTGTAACACACTTCTTTTACAAAATCAGCAATAACTTAATAGCAAAAGCTCCCACTACATCCAAAAATCCTTCAAAATTTTAAGAGAAAGATGTCCCAAACTCTACCCAACTGTTAGCTCTGATACCAAATGTTGAAAATGGAGGTAATTATGTAGGTTTAAAACTTGTAAAACTATGAGATTGTAGATATAATTAAGTGTTTTTTGTTACAAATTATTTGTATTATGATTATTTTTTTAGATCAATTTTACCAATTGTAGAAAGAGAAAAAAGATTGTAGAAGAATAAGACAAGAAGATAGAAGTGATACAACATATACGTGGAGAAACCCTTTAAGGAAAAAACTTGCAATAAACTATGATAAAACTCTCTTCAACTTTCTCCAATTAATAGACAATAGTGAGCATTGAAAACTCCAAAGAGTTGTCAATTACAAAGCACAAAGCTTCTCTCAAAAACCTGCACCTATTTTGTTGAAGTAGAGTTTCAATATGTAACATGAAGTCAAATCCAATGTCTCCTCAATTTAGGCACCCCAAACTGAAGTCCTAATTGACCGTTGATCAAGAAAATATCTTCCAAGCTTCTCCTCAAAGTTGGCACCCAAGAATGGGCCCACTTAACTCAGCCTTGTAAATATCTTCTCATGCAAAAGGTGTTAACTCCAAGATTCCAACTTGGGCACCCAAGGTGGGTCCAAGTCAATATTTTTTAAATGAAACATATATCTCCATCAATTCATGCAAACATGATGTATGATTGATCATCCCCACTTAACTGAATGTATCACTTGTTATTTGTCATGTAACTGAAGTCATTAGTCATGCAACTCAAGTCAACTGAAGTCAACTAACATGCAACTCAGACTAACTACATGCAACTAAAGATAACTGAACCATAATTGAACTGAACTGAAATGAACTAAACTGAACTCCACTCATGTAAATATCAATCCCTAACTTCTAAGATCTTTACATGCATTACTGAAGTGTTATCTTTTCTCCAAACAATAAACTTAACTCAAGGTGGGTTCCACCTTCCATGTGGGCACCCCATGTGCTCCTATTTTTTAGGATCTCTTCTTGGGCATCCCCACATGTTTCTATCATTTAGAATTAATTACAAATGTCAATTTACATGTTCATTTCATTCGAACTTAATCTCTTTCTAATCCTAGTGTTGGGGAACACTTTCCAAGAACTTAGGAAATACATGAAATATGTTTTAGGATTGCAATTAAATGGCATCCTATTCCCAACATCCCGTCCATATTTGGTGATGGTATACATATTTTCCCAACCATCATATACAACATTTCTATCATATTGCCATGGTCTACCCAGAAGGACATGACATGCATCCATAGAAATCACATCACACAACACTTCATCAACATAATTGCCAATCTAAAATTGAACCAAGCTTTGTTCAATTACCAAAACTTGGTGATCCATTTGCAACCAAGTGATTTGATAAGGATTTAGATGTTTTGTCCATTTTATTTATAGCTTCTCCACCATCTCTCGTGATACCAAATTGTCAGTACTTCCATTGTCCACAACTACATTACAACACTTGCCACCTAATTTACACACTTTTTGGAATAGACTTTTCCTTTGTGTTGGCTTTAGTTGTTCTTTTTTTGGTTTCAAAGAACTCTATTCAACATCAATGCCTCTCCCTCTTCAAGTTCTATTACTTGCTTTGGGGAATTCACACTCTCTTCATTAGCTTGTGTTGCATAGTTCTTTGTTGCACTCTTCTTGCTAATGTCTTGTTGTATTTGAGGACATTCAAAGGCCCTATTTCCAACCTCTCCACATTGGAAACATGTGAAGCCAAAGCATCTTCCTCTACCTCTTCCAAAATATACTCTACCACAAGAATAATCTCCTCTTCCTCTATAAGAGTCTCCTCTTTCCCTTCGTTCTTGGGTGTTTGCATAAGACATGTTTTCGTCCTCTTGCTTGTTTTGATAACCTCTACCATTGTTGGACTGTTCTTTTTCACATGAAAATATACCCTTACCACAAGAGCTATTTTGTTGCCTTTTATTTAATTTTTCTTTCACCTTCAAAGCATATTGATATGCCTCTTCTATCATATGAACTCGCAACATAGCTGATTCATCTTGAATGTTATATCTCAATTTGTTTATATATCTTGAAACCTTTTTTGCATCATCTTCCACACATCCAACCCAAATGTTTAACTTGTAAAATTCCTCAGTATAAGCTTTCACACTTTACTCTTTTTGCATCAAATTTTGTAATTTTTGAACCAAACTTACTTGGTAATCCTTCAACAGAAATTGAGCCTTCACCTTTTCTATCATTCAGTCCCAAGTTCTAATTTTTTCCTTGCCTCTTTGTTGTCTATCAACCTACACATGATCCCACCACAATGACACACATCCCTTCAACTTTGTGCAAGAAAACTTTACTCTTTCCAGGTCCTCTATTGACTCATAGTAGAAATATTTCTCCATTTCTGATATCCAATCAATTAAATCTTCTAGGTTCAAGCTTCCATTGTAACTAGAGGTTTCCACTCTCAACTTACTACTAATCTTTGTCATTGGTTTCAAAAATATGCTCTCCACTATATTCTCATCTTCTTCTTCCAAATCAATTTTGGGGTCTTCCACTTCTTCTTCATCCTCACTGACATCTATTACAAACACTCCTCTTTGCTATGCCATTTTCATTGTATCCATTCTCATTGTGATGCCTCTTAGTATCTCCACGATGGCTTCCATATTATCACTATTTCGTGGTCCTCTTCATCCACATCCTCTTTGTTCCATGTTGACGAGCTCCTTATAGTTGGGGTCTCCTCACCCTCACACACACCCACCAAAATTTCTTCTAGGGTTCCTTCCCTCAACACAACCATAGCCTCCCAAATCTTTTTTCAGCTCTTATACCAAATAATGTAGATCAATAAATCTGAGTGTTACCAAATTGGGATAATATGCAACATCTCACTCAAGTAATAGGGATATTCACTTTAATTTTAATTACCCCAAAACCAATTATGAATTCAACATACTTTATTTGCTCTATAGATTTCAATGACACAAATGGTAGCTACAAAATTCACTTGTTTCCCCTATTTTACATAGTAATTTGAAGTCACTATTTACTTCCAACTATATTCAAATTTCCATGCCCCTATTTATTTTGCAACCAAGAAGAATAAATGTTAATTATGATCTACTATACTTTCAATGCCTTTCATCACCTTTAGCCACGCTAGTCACTAGTTTTTCAAACAAGAAGTTTTCAACACCATTTTATTGGTCGAAGTCCTCTTTTCACACACTCCAACACCTCTATTCCTCTCTTAACAACACCACACGTGTTTTTATTTGGCAGCAATTTTCCCCATCCAAAGAGGTTGATGCAGTCACTGGTTTTCTCCCTTATTTTTTGTTGTCTATCTATCTCTAGACTTTTGTGCCTAACCTATTTTTGTTTTTGCAACAATCAAATTCTCTATCCATTTGTCTTCCACATTGGCTGAAAGAGGAATTTTTTTACTTGTCTTTTTATGCCAGAAAATTAGGCATTTCATTCATCCAAAATCCATGACTAAAAGAAGTGAATTTTCCAATATGGGCCTAAGAAAATAAACATAAAATATTTTCAATTAATATTAAATCTTACTTTTCAAATTAACCTCCAACATGGACATTATTTTGAGTTTGATTAAAATAAACCCCAGGGTAAACCCACAAAAGTGGTTTACAACTCAAGTGAGGAATGAAAAGTTGCAAAAATGACCCTATGCAAAAAAAATTGGTTTTTGGGGTTTGAACGAACTTCTTGGTTTGAGTGAACCAAAAAAGGGTTCTCTAGAACCTTGGTTTGAGTGAACCCATTAAATTCAAGGTCCCACCATTACCACCAAAAAAAACACAAAGGAAACATTTTTTGAAAGGGGTTTCGCTTGAACTAGGGTTTGAGCGAAGCCCCGGGGGTTCACTTGAACCCCCCCTGGTTCACCCGAGCCCCCTTTTCCCACCTTCTCACCCTTAGGCACCAAAAAAGTCCAAAATTTTTTGCTTTGAAGCTCAGGTTGAGTATTAAAATGGAGGAGACTTTACAGACCCAATTGGATGATGGTAGTCCTCAGAACGAGCTATCTAACAAATATAATTTTAATATGTTTTGGTTTTATTTTTTATTTTTTTTAGTTTTATTAAACATAGGTTTTTCATTGAAAATCAAGCTCTTTGTTCTACACGTGGAAAAATAGTAAATTATCAAAAAAAAATTGAAAAATATGAGTGCACCAGATATTTAAGTCCTTGATCCAACAAAAAATAATTGAATTTCGATACATACAAAAAAGTTATGTGTTATACAGTCTGCATATGTCTGAATTGTAATTGGTTTGACTTCAAAACTTGATTAAGGAAAAAATATTCAATAAAACACTATGAAACCAATCGGAAGCACTAGATATCGTAGTTACAAATCTAAATTTGAAAAAAAATGGAATTTTATCCTTCATGGAAAAATAGTTATGTATTATACAATGAGTGTCACTCCTTAAAAATGTTGTTTACGGAAAAAGAACTAGTTTTCGAAGGAGATGGAAAACAAAGTGCAATATGATTCCAGAAATTTTGAAAAAAAATATATTTAGAATCTACAAACAAAATGTCACAAATTACTAATTTGCATCATCTTCAAATTCCTCACAGTTTAGTCGCTATAGGTGCCTGAAAGTGAAGATTTAGTTAGAAAAAAATATTTTAATGTCCAGTTTGACCAAAATTTGTAAACCGGTATTGTGGGATCACCCCCCAGTTTGAATGTCATGTGACTCCATCAAAGTTGAAGGCTTGTACATCAAAACCAAAATTTAAAAACAAAACCAAAAATGGATAAAACTTGAGGCAGATTGCATGGATACTCAGATGCTCCGACATCAAATTCATTCATTCAATGAACTTGTTGATGCCTTCCTCAACCATTTCCAAGTGCACATTGGTCCCAACATGGCCTAACCAAATTTAATGCAATATAAACAAAACAAATATGAATATGTCATTAATTTCATAGCACGTTACCAATTTCTCTACTCAAAAATCAACCTTAAGATTCTTGATGTCAATCTTCAAAGAATTCTCATTGAAAACTTGCAAACCAATATTCAAGATAAGCTTGGGATGTTGAAATTTCCCTAATCAAGAGCACTATCAAGCAAGTCAAGAGCAACATTTCATAGCTTTATTACATAAATGCAAGATCCAAGCATCATCTTATGTGAGTTTATGTTATAATTGTTTGTGATGTTCAAACCTTGTTGTAGGTCTCTAAGAAATTCAAGAAATCAAGATCGAAGACATTTAAGTGATGTGTATGACTTTAGTCCTTCAAGGAATCCATTGAAGGATGGTGAGTTGTAGCTTTTTGTTGATTCATCATTCCTTCCTGCCATTTATATTTCTTATAATTAGCATTGCCATTTTGGAAGTGGAAACACTAACATGAGGTTTGACCAAGGCAAGCCCCTAAATGAAACAACATTTTCCCTCTCCTTGAATGTGCAAGTTTTTGGTTTAGAGAGGATTAAAGGAATGTTGAAGATCATTTTTCTATTGTTGCATTCAAATCCCTACACTTTTTCAACTTGAATGGAAACTCACCTATAGAATTATCTAAGAGTGATCCAAAAAGTTTGCAAAAGGAAACAGGAGTCTCAGATATAACATTAGAGGATTCCAATAGTAGAGGAAACCTCTACAAGGATTGGGACTCCCTTGGGGACTTTGTCCTCATATTTTGACCAACACCAAAATTTTAGTGTAGGTACACAAAACTTTGCCCTTCCTAGATTTTCCTACAAATCTCTATTTCAACCTATCAATTGTTGGTATCTTGCAATTTTATATTAGGGCACACAGTCTAATTGGGATAATTAAGGCAATGCAATTCCAATCCATTTCCAAGGCTCAAAAAGATGCAGATCTAGGTAAATGATTGGTTCACCTTCATGGTTAAAAGTCAATCTAAACACCTTGTTGATTTGCATCCTAATGTACCTTTGAAAAAGGAATCCTAGGTTTAGACATTAAACTTAGGGTTCCATTTTTCTATGTTACACATATCTTGGCTCTCCCTTTCCACATTATGGCAGGGTTTCTTTTATTGGTGCTATTTTTTTCTTAGTTTTATTTTTGGAGTGATCTATGTCTCTAGTTATTGTTCCTATGTACTAGGTGGATGCAATGGCTAGTTACCCATGTATTTCGATGACATGAAGAATTTAACATATATAAATTCTTCAATTCTTGTTTTTGGATGCAACCTTCTATCTTCTTTTGATTAGTGTTCTTCAAACTATTGGTACCTATATTTTTTAACTTGCATCTTGCATGTTGAGTATTGCTGTTGGGTTACTCATGTAGATTCATGTGTCGTTTATATCTTTGAGTTCTAGATGTTTGTCTTTGATTTACATCTAATTTTAGTAGTGTTGTTGGGGGAACTCATGCATATTATTGTCTTCTTGATTTTGATCATCACCTATTTCAGTGTAACACCCCGCCACGCAACCCTAGATGAAGTTGCAATTAACTACTCAAACACACTAATTTTGTTTTTGTTTAAGTACAAATAACATGCAAGTTCACTACCCATTGCAACAACCTCTAAGGTTATGAGACTGAGATTACTTTAAAACCTGAACAGGAAACATGAATTGAAACCATAGCATTTAATTACTTAAAGAATTAAGAACACATACATTCCATACATGGAAAATTATATCAAAGGATAAGACATACCACATGATTTCAAATAACGATAATTTAATGATAAGATTACAACTCTCATTCCCCGAATGAGGTAAATCAGATAAGCATGGTTACATAATACATCTTCCACCTCGATAACAAATGAGGGGTAATTAATTACAAGATTCAACTAAAATGAATAAAACATGAAATGAAACTGGATCCCACGAGCTCTCCAACTGGAAATCTCATCCACATGAACAAGAAGAAAACCCAATGGAGTAAGGTGCATGTTCCACCCAACCATATGATACCTGAAGGCTCACCCCCTGTGCTAGGAGATAGTAACAAGGAATCCTATACAAGACCATCAACCTCTAGACACAGGCTAACTCACACTGACACAACCAATCACATGAACCATACAACCATAAGAATAACACAATTACAACTCTAACATCACTGACATAAGTCACCTTGCTTCCAGAAATAAAATAGACTAGGTATGATAAGAAGACCATACACATAAAACCAAATACCAAATATTGTCGTAGAAAGAGTGTCATCACACAACTCGACATGGGATATCCTTTAAGAATCTTCATATGCTCTGGCCCCCACTATGGGATATCCTGGTGGCCTCAACCGAATCCTAGCCCCCATACTCACTCATGCAGAATCAAATACCTCTCGTAAAGAAAAGATAGATGACCTTGCCTTTCCAGGCCTTCCCACTCATCCCAAGCCTATACGAGCACTTGTGTCCATGAGTGAGGCTAAATTATCTTGATTAGTGTGAAATACTACCCAAACTTCTAAGTGCATTTTTTTAGTTATCACTTGATTAAACCACCTCCGAAGGTTACCCAGTTTACCTCTTTGGGCTCTAGCGTCTAACAGAAGCCACTCTTCTACTTGACAATATACCAAACAAAACCAATCACCAAGGGTGCCAAAGTGCATACAAACTAGATAAACAATCACTCCAACTCTGGGAGGAACATATAATGAAAACTCACTCCAAACACTGGAGGCAACAAAAGTCAAACCCCTCTCCAAACACTGGAGGCAAAAAAACACATAATCCACTCCTTCCAAAGGAGGCACAAACCACATAAAGCACTCCTAATCCAAAGGAAGCACAAACCATCCTCGTTCGTGAAAATTGAGTAAATCAACAAGATACAACTATACGCACTACCCAAGGCAATACAAAGGTTGACTAACATAATACAATAACCCCAAATAGTTAAACCCCTTCTTGAAGACTTAGCAACCCTTCTAATCAAATTCCTCAAAGCAAAAACAAAAGAAGTGTACATTCAAGAAGGATGATCAAACAGGAATTAAATCTATATTTGGATTTCCTAAATCCACTTCCTTTATTAACATTCAGTAATTTATTGCCTTAATAAAACTGATTTAATAACGTCTCTTTCAGACAAAAGATAAACTTTAACCAGATATTTAATTCCCTAATTGATCTTAAATGATAATAACATTTACTTCTATGATCCAGAACCTATCATTTAAAAATAACTATTGTTCCTTTGCAAAATAAATCACTTTAAAATCAATTAATCTCACTATTAAACACATTACATTTAAATCCAATATTTTTCCTTTCAAATATATTATTTTAAAATAAAATCAATACACAATATTTTAAATTCCTCGATTACACATTTCATGAAAATAACTAATCTTATCATACATTTGTTGCAACCAATAAGAACTATAAATAATTAATAATTGCTTTCTTAAAAATTCCATTTCATTTAAAGCAAATAACCATTTCTCTTAAAATCATTACCTTATTAAGCAACTATTTAAGCATTTGACAAGCAATAATAAATTAAATCTAGGGGTCTACTTTAGTTTCTCGATAATATTTAAATATAAAAATCTCATTTCCCCAATAGAATCTTTTCATTATTAAATAAATATTTGTGCATAAACATGCATCTCTATTAATTAAATATTCATTTAACTAAGAATGTGTTTCTATATAAATTTAACATCCATTTCTCATATTTAAATATTCATATATTAAACCACGTGCATATTATCCATTTCCCTTAATTAAACAAAAAGATCAAAATAATTTTTTTTTTAAAAATATTTTATTATAAAATCATTTTTTTATCTAATAAAATAATTTTAAATTAATTATATTTAAATATAATTATACGTTTAAACATATAAATATAATTTAAATATATAATTATATTTTCAAATTAACTTCCACCTCATTAATATAACCCAAATTTTACCCATTTGAAAAGCCAACAAAATATACATATATATATACATATATTTTTACAAAAATTATAAAAATCATATATAAAAATATATATACATATATATATTTATATAATATTATATAAATATATATATTATAATTAATATATATAATATATATTTAATTAAAATTTATATTAAATAAAAAAAAGGATAATAAAAAAAACTTTTAATAAACATACAAACCCCACAAAGGGGGACGCAAGTTCCCCTGCTGCTGAGTGGGCTGCAACGTAGCCTCCCCACTTTGGGGATCGCTGCCTATGGGGGCAACATCGGGTGCTGCCTCCACAACCAGCACCTCCCATATGGGGCGGCTGTGGGGGTAGCTCCCCCATCACCCCACATAAAAAAAATTATATATATTTTTTTTAAATTTAAATTAAAAAAAATACTACTGTGCTATTTCCCAGCACAAAAATCTTTAGCAATTTTTTTTTTTTCATCTAAAAATCTTACAAAATTTCTTCTGTGCAATCAACATGAACTATATATTATATGTATATGTATATATATATATTTATCCAATCAAATAAAATTGTGTAGATTTACAAAAAGGAATTTTTTAACTTACCAGAATTTAACAGAGAACCTCTTCTCCACAATTTAATCAGAGATTATCTAAATTTCCTATTGTTTGAATTTCCTGTTGTTTTCTCTTTCAATTTCCTATTGTTTGAAATTTGTTTCCCTACAAGAATCTAAATTTCTCCCATGATTTCAATAGGGTTTACAAATTTGTTTGCAAACAAGTTTTCAAAATTGAAGATCCTAAATTTCAAAACAATAAAAACAAAACAAAAAAGAACCTATTTGAAGTTTGAAGAAGAAGAGGACTGAAGTTGAGCTTCCCTACAAAATAATTTTCCAAAGTCTTCACTCCCAATCCAAAAAATGTATGAAAACTAGAAAAAACCTTCTTTCCTTCTCACAGCCACTTTTCTTCCAGAACCCCCTATCTCCCATCCATCCTCCTTTTAAGTTTTTTCAATATGCTCTAAAATATCCAAGATATTTTCTTTTTTTTCCAATTATAAATATCTTTCAACACTATAGATATTTTCATGCATTTACAAAATATCTTACTTTTAATAATTTAAAACAAAATTCCTTTTCAAATAAATTTAATTCTTTTAATTTATGCATTTACAAGATATTTGCATTTTAATATTTTAAAACACAGTTTAAATTTCAAATAGATTTAAATCATTTACTTTATGCATTTTCAAAACAACTTTACAAATACAATTAAACTATTCACTTAATAAATTTAATAGATTAATTTATTTACTCCACGACTAAATTTATCTAATTAAATTACTTATTTAATAAATAAATTTAATTACAAAGATTGAATTACTTTACCAAATATATTAAATTTAATTAATTAATTTGTCCATTTAATAAGATAAATTTAATCAATAGATTAAATTACCTTACCAATTGAATAAAATAAAATTAATTAAATTAAGTAACAATCCAATCAAGAAAACATAAATAATCATTTACAATCCACTTAAACATTAATTCCCACATGCAATCTCTAACGATAATAAATTATCAAAATAACAAGAATGACATGACTCAACAACATACCAGACACAAACTGATGACACACTATGACTAGGGTGATGACTTGGCACAGAAAACCTAGCTACTATCTCCCAATCGAATACCGTTGGCCAATGGACATGCTCAAACCTGTGAAACTAGGTGGAGTTGAAGTCCTATACCTGTCAACCTGTGAACAAAGAGTATATCGAACATGCATATATATAACATAATAAAACACACCGTGAAGAGGAAATCACAGAATCATAGGGCACTTGCAAGCGAGTGATGCGATCTCGTCCCCTTCACCAATACACTCATCATAGACTGACAGTTCCATCATAAACAAATATCTCATGCAATAACTTGTTACAATAACTAATCATCATTACACCAATTAAAACATGTCAAATAAAGCATCAGATAAGATACATCACATCACACAAATAGACTATCAGTCTATAAATAGCGATCAAATAACACACATGAAAAAGTATCTCAATAACCAAAAAGCACATCAAAGCAAACAAGGACACACTGTCCAGCCAGAAAGCAAAACATAGGGGTATTACATTCAGAGGAGGTTATTAATTTCATCACTATATTAGTCATCTTTTGACATTTTTCTATAGCTTCTTCATACTTCAACGATGTTCTTCATGTTCCTCTTTTTTGGGACATTGCTTTGGTTGGAGGCTTCTTAGTCCTTTACATTGGTTTGGAGGCTTTTTTAGTCCATCATCCACCTTTCTCTCTTTTGGAGAGGATTTTTTCCCATGTAGTTTTCTCCTTTTCTCCAGTTGTGAGAGATTAGATTCTTTGTACATGGGTATCTTATTAGGCATTGTTTTCAAAGACCAATCATGCATTCTCTTTTTAGGGTTTTTAACTAATCCCTAAGTTCATCTTAAGGGGCAGTGTTAGAGTAATCATGCATTAGCTAATAATTAATTAATCTTTAATTGAGTATTATTTTGATTCATTTCATGCACTTATGCTAAACTTAGGAGTATTTTTTATATTAACTAAAGTGAGCTAATATTAGATCATTCTATCTTGAATCACATGTGATGCTGAAAATTATCATGATCTAATCCCTATATCATTTAGGATTGTATATGCATAAAATTGGTCATGTCTAATTAATCCTGACACTTAATTAAATATCTATTATTTAATTAATCTCTCTAAAATTTCTCTACATATGATTTTTTTTTTTTTTAGACTGCAGGAATCAGGTAGCACGACCCCATATAAACTGCAGTGCGCCTGGTAAACTTTTTAACGTGACCAGCAGCGCTGGCGTGACATGCCCTCCGATACCACGGGGGTGGGGGAGACTAGACCTCGTGACCAACCTCCTGCAACAGGAAAGATTTAGCCAACCGAGCTAGGGCCCCAACCCTCTCTACATATGATTAAATTTAATTAATTTAATTATATTGTTCATTCACGTTATTCTTCTACCATGATTAAATAAATCAACTTTATTTAATTATTTCACATTTATATGTCTGCTTTATTAATTAAATAAATAATCTTTATTTATTTTAATTAATTATCACCTTTTGGATTTAATTAAGTCTTTTGATTTAATTAAATTTAAATATTTGTTTTCGCCTATTCAAATCTTTCTTCTAATTAATTAAATTTTTTATCTAATTAATTTCATTTACATGTCATTTTCTAAAAATTTAATTAAATATCCTTCATATCTTTTCAAATCATAATTAAATATTTTATTTAATTATGAAATCCTCCATTATTCTTCAAATCTTAATTAAATATTTTATTTAATTAAGAAAATCTTCCATGTCACCAATAAATGAATAATGAATTTGATAAATTCATTATTTATCTTCAAAATCTTTCCTTAATCTCACAAAAAGATGATTTTTACAATTTATCTTTATCATCTCATCTTATCTCTTCCCCCAAGAAGGAAACAAATCTTGCTTTCTGGTTTTCTTCTATTTTTCTCTCCAATCTTATCCATCTTTGACCATTCGATCTGCCAGGAATTTTCACAGTCGTTGATCACATCAGATAATCAAAATATTTTGAAAGTTCTACAAACACCCTGCAAGTCCAAGCATTGGTTACTTACAGATATACACACATTAGAGCTTAATTGCATTATAGCATTCTAACATTTTAGCATTTTTATTATCAACTTTAGTATTTATTGCATTTCGTATTCTTACATTCTAACAACCATGCATGCTAATCATATCATAGCATAGAATACAATCACCATCCTTCAAACTCCATTCTCTAGGAAGACTGTTTGTTGATCCTAGCATACAAATCTAAGAGCAAGTTGGAATCGACAAAAAAACTAGAGATAGAGGATGATAGGATGACATCCAAGACAAAAGACTGAGTTTGCATTCTCTCATTTGATTTTCTGTGTTGATATAATGTCTTATCGATGTGTTTGATTTATTATTTTTAATCTACATTTATTGTACACATAAAAATCGATCACACAAGGGTTTTTCTTATATAGCACTCAACCCTCATTTTATTATTACAACCTTTGAGAACTCTTGATCTCCTTGAAGATTCTTGAGGTTCATTCTAAAGCTTTTTCTTGTTGATGATATAGCATATTATTTTTTACAAATTTCTTACGCGAAAGGTGTATTTTTTCATTGTTTGATCCTATTTCTTGTGTTAAATCAAAATTCTAACAATGATATCTCATTTTTGAAAATTTGACACCATGATAAAAATTTATGCAATTTTGAAAAAAAGGACCAATTTGACCAATTGGAGGGCCTTGGTGGCTGGATGGTGGCAACAACAATGATAGTGGTTGCTAGGCAACAGTTGAGCAGAGTTGGAGTAGATTTTTGGCATTGATCACCAAAGTGATCATCCTAGTTATAAAAAATGGCAACGATTTATATTAATCACTTAATGACTTGTTTGGCTAATGTGGTTAGCAAGTTATGTCACAACTGTTGCAAATGGCTTGCTAACCACTGGTGGTGGCAGCTTTAAGCCAACCACCCACTAGTCTACAACTTGAGCACTATGAGTGTTTTATTTAAGTGTTTAAATACATATATTTTAAATTTTCCATACGATAGGTATAATTGCAGCTCTAGGGATCCTTACAACCCTCGTAGCAAAAAAAAATTCCTCAACGACTCCCAACTCTAAATATGGGTAGATTTATGTAAAAATTTATCTCTTAGGCCTCTTGAATGTAATGGTGAGGTCCTTTTTGTCTAAAAATTCTCTTGCAAAAACCTATTTGCTAGATCTAAGCTTCAAACGCTTTCTTGCAACTATGTCAAACGATCTCCAAATCAGATGAAATAAAAACCAATCTTGACTTTCTTAAGCCTTTTGAATGTGTTGGAATAGTTAAAAAAACCGCTAGTATAATAAAAAAATGTTGCAATCACCTAGATCTCAAAAAATGCATAAACTTATGAAGAGGTTATTAAATCTTTGCAAACCTTTTTTGATTCTTCAAATTATTCAAATATGTAAGAGAAGAGCATATGGCAATTTATAAGATTTTACATGAAAAAATCAATCTCTCAATTAGGAATCTAAGAACCGATATTTCTCAAAATAAAAGCTTTGATACCATGTGAAAATATAAAATAGATTGAATAACCCAAGGAACCTTATAAGAGAAATTAAATGCTACATAAACTAGAAAAACATAAACAATACAAATCAACAACTCTAAGAGATATGCAATGTTAGAATGAAAGAATTGCATTAAGAGCTTCCAAGATGAAAAATACAAGCTAGGTACTGAGTATATATAGAACCAAAGAGAGGATGGAGGTAGAAAATTAGCCAATGAGAATTGGCCACCAATAACCACCAACACTAATAAAGTGATTGAAAAGTAAATACTCCACCTTTAAAAGGTGGAGACAACCCATCACTTTACCTCCTAGTTATTAAATGAGAATTTCACTTTATTATCCTAAGCAAGCCTAATAAATTTCTAAGAAAAACCTATAACTAAGGGAAGATTGATGCAGGAGCATCTAGTGGTGTAAGGTAAATCTTGCATCACCCTTTTAGTCATAATGTAATTCCCAACTTACAGTTTTTCTTTTCTATTCCTAGGTTGGAAGATATTGTAGTTTTAGTCTCCCAAAATAGAACCTGAAAACCTTCCAGGTCAAATTTGAGGCACTAAACAGTACCAAAATTGTCCTTAAACTTGTAAAAGTTGGCATAACTGATTTCGAGCATGTTCTTGACCTTGAGACCTTTCCAACTGTTCAAACAGTTCAAAAAATGGAATCTCAGATCAAAATTTATGGCTCCCAGAAGTTGGCGCACTTTCTAGAGGATACTAATTTTTGAATGTTCTTTTGAAATTTGAATTTCAAGTTGTAATTTTCAGTGCCAAACTACCAAAAATAAAATTTGAATGTTTTTTTGGCTCCAAACTCAAAAGGAGCTCTATTTATGGGTGGGTTTCTGATTTTTTGGGTAGCTTTTTACGGACAAGTTCGCATACTGTGAAAAGGGGTTTTTCTGTAATTCTATAGTTTGCATATTTATAGAACTTGAGGATATTAGATCCTCTACATGTAAGAAGATCATTTTCAGAATAATAAAATAACATTCTCTATTTGGTGTGTTAATTTTCTATGTCTTGGGTTGCACCCTCGTTAGGTGGTATCAGAGCGGGTTTTCTTTAGCGTGTGGATAGATCACCGATCATGAGGCAGTTCACACTAGGACCGTGGTTGTGGGTCAAGGTCAAGAAATATGCCTCCAAGAGTGATGTCTGGTAGGTGTGGTGGTGCCAGAGGTGGTTGAGGTGGCATAAATACTGGTGGAAGAGATCCACTGGCGGCTGAGGGTTTCAGAACCCTCCAGAGACAGATTGATCCGTTGCAAGAGCAGATGAGAAGAGGGTTAAACCTGAGAAGGAGAGAAGAAAGTGAGAATGAAGAAGAGGAGAAATATTCAAATGTAGAAGAAGAAGAAGAAGCAATTGATCAAGATCAAATGCAACTGATAAGAACCATTTCAAAGATCATGAAAAAACCCAGAGTAGAAGTCCCCAGTTATTCTGAAAGTCTGAACCCAAAAGAGTTGATCAACTAGATCAATGAGTTGGAAGAATATTTTGAGTATGAGGAGATAGAGGACCTAGATCAGGTCAAGTTTTCAAAAATGAAGCTAAAGGGCCATGCCAATATTTGGTGGAAAGAGGTCCAGTTTGAGAGAAACTGAAGAGGAAAGGGAAAGATCACTAGATGGGATCGCATGGTGGAGAAACTAAAAAAGTAGTTCATACAAGTGGACTACGAGCTAGATCTGCTGAAGAGATTGCAAGGGTTGAAGCAAGGAAGCAAATCTGTGAAAGAATACACTGAATAATTTCACATGATGATCATCAGAATGGGTCATACAGAGGCCAACAAGGAGAAGGTAGCTCGTTATCTTAATGGGTTATGGCCAAGCATTTAGGGGGAGCTAAGCCTAGTCAAAATGACCACCATTGAGGATGCGTAATAGTTTTCTCTAAAAGTTGAAAAGAAGTTGAACAAAAGATTTGAAAGCAAGAAAAAAGGATGACGAGGTCAGATCGGAAAGGGAAATGGAAGATCTTTTGGAAGCCGAAATGATGATGAGAAGAAAAATGAAGATGTGGGTACCAGTCGAAACCAGCAGAATGATAATTTCTACCACCCTTGTGATCAAAACTGTGGTGATCAAAGAGGTAGAGGATGAGGGAGATCTAGACAAGGATCCAAAAGAGGTGGTTTCAGAGGAATTTTTTTCCAGTGTGGTGAAGAAGAACATCGAGCCTATGAATGTCTGCAACATCAAGGAAGGGTAGAAAAAAAGGTCAGAAGGTCATGGAAGGGTTGCACATGTAGATGAGGAGTCTCAATTTGAGCATTCAAATGATGTTGAAAGGGGAGAAGCTCATAGAATGACTCTGGTAGAAAATGAGGAGTTAAACAGACAAGTTTAGGAGTTTTTGAGAAAGGGTTTGATTCGAGAGAGCCTGAGCCCATGTGTAGTACATGTGCGAACACCAATCCTAATACCTGTAAAAAAATAAGAACAAACACATTAGAATATAGAATGCAAGAAAAAATAAGGATTCCCCATGAAATCCATTCACAAAGCTTAAATTAGGAAAAGAGATTAAGAACACAATGAAAACAATAAAATAGAGATTGAATCTTAATTAAACTAGCAAACTCATGATCCCATGGGGGAATTGGTGCCAATTTGATCTAAAAATTGGCCCTTTCCCAATTCCTATGATTCAAGATTGATGTATGTTGATGAATGATCCACTTTGATGAAGGATGGTGAATGATCCAAGCTAAAACCTACATAACCTAGCTAAGAACTCAATGGTATTGGTGAAAATGGCTAAATATTTGAGTATATTAACTTTGCATAATTTGTGGATGCCAAAATGAAGAGATTAACCTCTTATTTATAGATGAGATTGAAGGATGAATGTCCAAAATAGAGCAATGTGGGACTAAAATTCATCCAATGGCAAGATGCCACTTGTCAACCTATGAGTGGATGGAGCATGTGCAAGTTTTGAGGATTGTGCCAATAAATGCCTATTTTTGAATTTTGAATTTGTTGAAATGGCATGCAAAAGGGAAGAAAGAATGCATTGAAGGCCACTTGGGTCAAGGAAAAGGACATGTAAGATGGAGTTTAATGCCTTGTTGGATGTACATGTCAACTTGGATTTTGAATTCAAACTTGGAGAATATTCCTAAAAGATGCCTTGTTGAGGAAAATAAGGATTTAATAAATCAATTAAATATATTTTCATGTGCAAATGGTAAAAGCTAGAGGGTGGGACATGAGAGGAGATTAAATTAATCCAAGTTAATTAATTCAATGAAGGGGGTTAAATGATGTGACCTATTTGACTTAAATTTGTGGATTTATTTAAATTAAATATGAGAGGAATATGATAAGAGATTAATTAAATAAATATTTTGATTTTATTTAATTAAAAGAGATGAGTGTTAGATTAAACTAAATAATGTTTTAATTTATTTAATTTTATAAAGACTTTAGAGATTTAATCAAATAAAATTATTTAATTAAATAGGATAATTAGATCAAAATGGTTAATTTAATTATCGAGAAGAGGTGACTTAATTAGATAACTGGTTTATTTAATTAAGAGAGGAATATTGATGAATTTAATTAGATAAGGGGATATTTGATTAAATGGTTAGACCAAAGGATGATTTAGGATGAAACGATGTTAGTAGTCGGGATTAGATGCACAATGTCAATTGGTACATTTTATGGGTCTACATTTTTCCCCTATTTGAAGTAATGCACTTGTTGCATTGGTTCAAAGAATAATCGATCTCGATCAAAGCCAAAAAAAATTGTTTTCAAAAAAAATCTTGCCCCACTACTGCCCTATGAGAGAAAACATGCCAATATATTGCCCCCTTGAGAGATTGGACAAAAATTTCAATTTTTGGGTGATTTCGCGAAAAAAAAAGAGAACAAGGTGCCTAATAGGTCCAAAAAGGCTCCAGGAAGCCAAAAACATGCCTAAACGTAATAAAATGATGTAAAACAGGCCTCAACTAGACAAAAATGGGCTCAAGGGTCCAAAATCCTAGTAGGATAGCCAATTAGGGTGAAAAAACCCTAATTTTCAAGGTTAAAAGGGGCCCGATGGGTCACTTTCAAGTCATTTTCACACACCGCCATCTAGCAACCTTGAGATTTGAGCTCTGACCTCCTGACAATATGGCGCAATGACAGTTTCCAATGCACATTTTCAATCAAGTCCAGACGTACCAGTGGCTACCTCGCATTGGGGCACCAGTAAGTGATCCTCACTTGAGCTTTATTTTTTGTTTTTATTGTTCATTTAATGCTTTCAAAGTCAGTCCTTCTGCAGCGGCACTATAAAGCACCACTCAAAAGTCAAACTGCGCCGCTCAGTGTCATATTGCACTGCGGTGGTGGAGTTTGGAGTTTGAAAACTCCATTGCTGAGGTCATGGCCCATGAGGTCATTTCTAAAGTACGACGCGGCAGTTCTTTATTGACAAGAATCTTTTCAAACTGCGCCACTCGGAAGGAAATTGCACCACGACGATGCGCTTTTGGAATTTTGTGCCCTAGCGTCATAGTTTGATAAAAATTAAACTGTGACGCCTTCACAGATTGTGACACTAGAGTGGTGTCTTGGATGCCCGGCAAAAAAAAATTCAAATTTTTTAACATGATGACTCTTCCTGATGTAGGATGCAGCGAGGGAGCTCTACTCCCTAGAGCACAAGTTGCGGGATCTCTTCAGTTACTTGCGGGACATGAGTGACAGAAATCAGGATTGACTACAGGACATGGGGTTGTGGTACTTCTCTTACGCATCACCCATTCACACCCACCTTGGGATGATGTCAGTGCTTGTCGAGAGATGGCACAACAAGACCTCTTCTTTCCAGCTTCCCATCGACGAGGCCACCGTCACCTTGGAGGACATTTGGCATATCTTGAGATTTTTGATTCATGGTCGGCACATCATTTTTGATATAGATGAGGGGTGAAATGCCTGTCACACAGTCCTCGCCACATAAGACATTGTCATTTGCAAGGGGAAGATCAAGCTCGAGCGACACAGGGCCCTGACACCTCCCTTCCGCTTGGTTGTTGCGGTGATTATTTCAAGTCTTGTTGCCCCAAATTGATAAGGTCGGTACTTCAGTCCTGGTTAGGGACTCTGCTAGGAGCACATGGTGATGCGTGATAGGCCTACTCACTTTTCTTGGGGGCTGGTTCTTCTTGCATCATTATACAGAGATCTTTATGAGTACATCTACCTAGATGGCAGAGCACTCAGAGTAGGCGTGACACTCCTCCACATATGGGTGTGGGAGCACATTGCTATCCTTCGGCCATGGATTGTTGTAGTTCCAATGGGGCCTGATGATCCCCTTGTATGGCCCTATAGAAGCGGTGTCTCCTTCACACACACAGGTGAGCATAGGATTCCCTACTAGAGGAGGGTCCTAGATGAGATGCAGGTGTTTATATGGCACTTGTACCTTGGTTAGCTCGGATGGGCTGACGATGTACATCAAATTTTCTATGCCTGCCAAGACCACTTCATGCAGGGGCGAGAGCATACGATGATAGAGAAATATTTGCCCGGGCGTGTGCAGCGTCAGTTCGGTGAGCCTCAGGATTGGCCAAATGATGACTATGTGGCCATATTTTCCTGTACCATGTCACAGGTTTCCTGGGGGTGATACATTCCTGCCTTAGAGTTCGTGGACAGCTTCAGATAGTTGGTGGCTTGGCCATGGGCTTATGATCAAGGGCCTACAGATCCAGGTGTCACACAGGCATACAGGGATTGGTTCCGGCCTCCCCTACATTTGATAGTTCTAAGAGCAGTCCTTGATCAATAGAGGGTGAGAGGCAGAGGGGGAGGACGAGGATGGAGGGATGGTGCACGACAAGACCAGCCAGTCGAGCCCTCAATTCAGCCTGACGTGCAGATGCAAGATTAGCAGCAGGTGCCAGTAGGTGTACCACCATGGGCTGGGGGTGAGGATCAACATCAGGTACAGCCTCCATGAGTACAACCAGCAGGGTAGGTGGATCCCCAAGATACATTGATTGCACAGTTGTAGGCCTAGGTGCAGGCTTTGACAGGGGAGAGAGATTAGGTGCGGACTGAGAGGGATCAGGCCATACTGTAGAGACAGGCGCAAAGTTATAGGCGGCCATAGAGCTAGACTAGAGATAGCAATTGGAGAGTATGGTAGCCTCCTCCTCTCAGGGTATAGTGTCCATTTGGTCCTACAAGGAGGTCATCCGAGAGGCCGAGTATTACCGTATGCACTATTACGAGGCCATACCTAGAGCGGCACGGGTCCCAAAGTACTCGCAACAGACTAGTTTCAGACCAGTAGAGGGTCATGGTGACAAAGGCGAGGGCAGCAAACAGGAGGGTTACGCCTCCTTTTGATTGAGATGATATCATTTTTTGTGCCTTATGGGCTCCTTTTTGATAGCTCGATGGGCCTTTTTGTACTTATTGACACACATGTACAGTGATCCAATTATTTTGTACTATGACAGTTATTCGATGATGATATATATGAGCCGATGATTTTGATGTGATGCTATGTGTATCATTTATTTATGCATGTATGGATGATTCTATTTCTATATGTTGTGCAATGATGTTATGGTGTTATATGATGTATTTATGGATGCATTTATTTCCGATGATATATGCATTATGTAATGATTATGACTAATAGATCTATATTATGCAGATGTATTTATGTGATGCGTAATGATGTTGCAATCTATATGATAATTTGAAATGATATGATATGTAATATGTAATATGTGAAATGATATGGAAATGATCTATGGTGTATACGTGAAATGATGTGAATCATGCTTATATATGAAATGATTATGGATGGATGTACACTTTGCATGTGATGGATTTTTATGTTTCTATTTATGCTTATAATGATGTAGAATGATTTATGCAATGAAATGCAAAAAATAATTGTGATGCTATTTATGAGATGATATGGATGATTAATGGATGATATAATGCAATGGTCGTGTTTTTATATGATGTCTACTGATGATGCAAATGAGATGGTTTTCTAAGATGCTTAGAATAACAAATATTATCCTAAACATGTTAAATGATAATGTAATGTATGTAATGCATTTACTATGATGTGATGTAATATATGTAATGATTGATGATGCAAAGTGGTATGATGATGAACGTAATGTGGGAGATGACTCTATGATGTTATGTGAGTATGTATGCAATGGATTATCTATAATGTTTATGTACCTATTATGTATGATTATGTAGTAGGTGGTAGTGTGAAAATGGTTATGAAATGTTATGCACATGAATTCTTATGCGATAGTTTATGTGATGAATGCAATGTGATGCAAAAAATGGATGCAATGTAATGAGAAAGGGATGTGCTAATTTATAAAAAATGTTTATAATATCATGTTTATATGATGATGGAAATGCAATGCATATGTTTCCTATATGATATGTTTATGCAATATGCTAATGATTCATGAATGCAGGATTGATGATGACGATGATGATAATGATGATCAACTGTCATAGTACCTTGTTAGCATGATGAGTAAGAAGGAAGAGAAGAAGTCATTTCAACAAGACACAAGATGATGATGAAATATGCAAATGATGATGATTACTTGCTGAGGAATTAGGATTTTCAAAGGGCCAATTTTCTTATGTTTGATGACACATGCGGTATGATGCATCAAGGTATAGAAAACCAGGATGGCGTTGTACCTAGTGTGATGGACTTTGACTTGAAAAATAGATAGGAGTATCCTTGTTCACACCTGACATACAAAAAACTTGCTAGGATGCACTTTAGAAGTTTCAAACATCTCGGACCAAAACACGGAAAGGTATAACCTTACAATGCAATAGTCAACAAGTTACCCAAAACTTCCTCCATACATACCTAACAAAGCAAGTATTCGCTAGGTTTATATTACAAGAATGTCCAACAAGCACAACAGACAAAAGATAATGATCATTGCCCCATTCCTATTTTTCTAAATCCTCTATTCGGATATCATCGAGAATTCCTTGGAATGAGCACAATAAGATAAGTCAAAATAAAAAGATAAAGTAAACAAGCAAACTGATGCTCTTCAATACTACTAACCAAAAGGGGATGTGTTTTAAGGGATAAGAATCGAAACTATTGCCAAAAGATAATGCCCATTGTAGGAAGGATACATCCTAAGACATGTTAGTGGATGGCCGCACATCATTTCATTAAAATCCTAAGTGTTCTTTCTTTCAAATGATTGATATGGGACCAATTGGATGATCGGTTATTGATACCAAGAGTTGACCAACTTGCTTATGTACTGACTTAGACCTGAGACTTGACGTTTTGAGTTTCCATTTTTGACCTGCTAGACTTGTTTCTGACTATCTTACCAAAGATTGAGGATGACGATCGTTTATTATGAATGATGTTATTTCAGGTGCAAGTGAGATGAGATGGATAGATTTTTTCAAATATTTGGAATTTTTTATCTTTTTGAGATGTTTTGAGGCTATTTTTGGTATTTTTGGAGATATTCAAATGTTTTGATTTTCAATTCTCCAATGTTTTGGGGTTTTCTGAGATTTTGACCAAGAGACAAACCTAAAGACCTATCCTAGGGCCTTGGGGGCTGATCAACAGATTAGCCTTGTCTACGTTATACACGCAAAGACCACGTAGTTCGACTAATGACTTGACCAATTTACAGATGATGATATACATGATGAAATGTCAGTTTATTATGACAAACGCTTAAAGGATTGACCTAAGTGTCTCGGGGGATGATCAAAGATCAACCTTGCCTCTATGTTCAAGGCTCAAAAGATCATGAGTTCGACAAGACAACTTTGTTTTTGACTTTTTGACTGAATTTTTGACCTGTTTTTGGATTTTTTTGATATGTTTTGAATGTTTTTCGATTTTGTGTTTTTTTTTTTATTTTTGGATTTTTTGATGTTTTGATGTTTTTGGATTTTCTGATGTTAGTACTTTAAGAATATACACGAATCCAATCCGATGAGAACATGCCCCCAACATGAAGCAATAGACTATTCTGATAAAGGCAAGACAAACTGACCTTGAGGGTGGGCCAAGTAGTACTAGGAGGGATCATGATACAAACACAAGACCAAGCTATGGTGCAGATGTGGGCGGATGAGTGATGGATGGAGATCCGAATGCGATAGATGATGGAAATATAATGGATGGATGATGTAGAACAAACCATAAAGATCCTGGTGGATGGAAAATGCTTATTTACACAAAGCGCCTATTTTCTAGGTTTTCACCAAGTTACATGTCCAAAGTGCCACCGAAGTGGTTTTCACTAGAGGATGATTTTTTCTCTTTACTATTTTTTTTATCCTTTTTCTAATTTTTTTAGATTTTTTACTTTTTTGATTTTTTTTGTTGTCACCAAGATGCCTGTTTTCCAAGTTTTCACTGAAGTAACCATTTTTTTAGGACATTTTATGATATTTTGGATTTTTGGTTCTATACCTTGAAAGATTTAGGCATAAAACTTTTCGAGATGAGAGCTATTCATGGGCTCTTGCAGAGGTTCCCCTTCGAGTGTTGATAACTAATATACCCCTGACTTGTAACTTGCTGTGATGATGAATGGTCCCAACCAATTGGGTTCAAACTTGCCTTTGTTGCTTGGGTTTGGGACATTCTTCTAATTCTCCTTTAATACCAGTTCTCCGACTTGGAAAGTCCTGCTTTTGATTTTCTTATTATAGCTCATTTTGAGTCTATTTTGATAGACTTGCAAATGATTCAAGGAATCTATACATCACTCATCTAGTAGCTCCAATTCATTAAATATTGATACTCGGTACTCTTCATCCGTGATGAGGTTCTGCAGTGATATCCTGAGTGATGGGAGCTTGATCTCAATGGGGAGTACTGCTTATGATCCGTAGACCAGGGAGAAAGGGGTGGTGTTGGTGGGTGTGCGGATGTTGGTTCGATAGGCCCAGAGGGCGGGATTAAGCTACAAATGCCAGTCACGACCTGTGTCATTGACTATTTTCTTGAGGATTTTCAGAATGGTCTTGTTTGTAGCTTCTGCTTGGCCATTGCCTTGGGGATAGTATGGGGTGGAGAAGTGATGTTGGATTTTGAATTTTTTGCATAAGTCATAGACCTCCTGATTCTTAAATGGTGTCCCATTATCTAAGATAATGGCTTGTGGAACACCATAACGACAAATGAGATAGTTCAGGATGAACTTTGATATCTGCTTCCCAGTTATATACATCATGGGTATAGCTTCCACCCACTTAGTAAAGTACTACGTGGCAGTTATGATGAATTTGTGGTCGTTAGATGAAGTGGGCATGATTTTTCCAATGAGATTGAGTCCTCACTGTGAAAAGGGCCATGGTGTGACAATAGGATGAAGCTCTTGAGCTGGAGCATGGATGAGGTCCCCATGCTACTGATATTGTAGACACCTTCTGGCATAGTCATGTGCCTCTCTTTCCATTGTGGGCCAATAATACCCCATCCTCAGCAATTTATTGGCTATAGTCATTCCACTTGATTGTGAACCACAAATACCATTATGTACTTTAGTTAGAGTGGTCAATGCCTCCTCAACGTTTAAGCAGCGTAGTAAGGTTCCTTCTATGCTTCTACGATATAGGGTATCTCCTAGGATGACAAATCGGGATGCCTTTTTTACAAAGGTTCTTTTTAGGTTTGAAGGTAAGTTGGTGGGTATGACTCCTATTCGAAGGTATGTAAAAATGTCGTGGTACCAAGGATCAACAGGACCAACAATTTCGCACATGAATTTTGATTCTGGTACCTCAAATGTAGGCACGAGAAGCTACTCTATAAGGAATTCATACTTTAGAACATTGTGGGGGATATCCAGTAAGGACCCAATTGTTGCCATGGCATCTACTGCTCTTTTGTTGGCTCTAGGAATCTGCTCAAATATGATTTTGATGAAGGATTCTTTGAGAGTCTCCACCAATTTCTTGTATGGAGTGAGCTTGTCGTCCTTGGTCTGGTATTCATCGTTCACTTGATTTATTATCAATTGGGAGTCTCTATATACTTTGAGAGCTATAATGTTCCACTGCACTACTATTATGAGACCTATGGCTAAAGCCTCGTATTCTACTATGTTATTGGTGCAGGGAAACGCCAGTTTGTAGGATCTTGGTATGCAGTCCCCTTGTGGGGTGATAAAGAAGATGTCGGATCCTGATCCATGTTGTGTGTATGAGCCATCAAAGTACAATTTTCAGTGGTCAACTACGCTGAGATTGAAAATAGATTCTCCTGGAAACTATGAGATGAGAGGATTCTCTGAATAGGCTAGTGCTTTTGCAAGCTGGTCTATGATGACTTGGCCTTTGATTACTTTCTGCTCCACATATTCAATGTCGTATTCTAACAGTATCATCACCAATTTGGCCATTCTTCCTGTGAGCATTACTTTTGACAATAAATACTTGAGGGGGCCGATTTTGGCAATGAGTTTTACTTTGTGTGCCATGTAATGTCTGAATTTTTGTGATGCAAACACTACTGCTAGACATGCTTTTTCGATGAATGAATAGTTTAGCTCATGCCCAACCATTGTTTTGCTGATGTAATAGATGGCCCTTTTTGTTCCATTTTCGTCATGCTGAGCTAGGAGAGCTCCAAGGGCTGCTAATGTTGCTAACACGTAGAGAATTAATGGTTTTCTTGGGATTGGTGGCATTAGGACTAGTGATGTTAGTAGATATTCGTTGATTTTATTGAATGCCTCTTCACACTTGTTATCCCATTTGTACGCTACTCCCTTGTGAAGTAAGTGAGAGTATGGGTTTTGTTTGTCCGCCAACTGTGCTATGAATCTTCAAATGGATTGGAGCCTGCCTTGGAGACCTCTTAATTGCTTTAATGTTTTTGGTGCCTCAATTTCAAGGATTTCTTTTACCTTTGTTGGATCTACCTCAATACCTCTCATTGACACTATATATCCTAGCAGCTTTCTTGATTGTACGCCGAAGACACACTTCTTTGGGTTTAATCTAACTTTGTATTCTTCCAGCTTGTCAAAAATGGCACTTAGGGTTGCTATGTGATCTTTTCTCTTTCTAGACTTGGCTAGAATGTCATCAACATAATCTTTGACCATCTTATGGATCATGTCATGGAATATCAATGTCATGGACCTTTGGTATGTTGCTCATGCATTCTTTAAGCTGAATGGCATCATATTCCAACAATAAGTCCCCCATGGACAAGTGAAAGCCATCTTATGTTGGTCCTCTTTAGCTATCATTATCTGATTGTACCCTAAGAATCCATCCATTAGTGACAACATTTCATGTATGGATGTCATATCTACTATCATGTCAATGTTTGGAAGTGGGAAGTCATCTTTTGGACATGCCTTATTCAAGTCTCTAAAGTCCGTGCAGATTCTTATGCCCCCATCGGGTTTTGAAACAGGTACCAAGTTTGACACCCATTTTGGATAATCTATCGGTCAGATGAATCACGCATCTAGTAGCTTTTTTAATTCCATTTTGACTAATAAGGTGATATGAGGGTGCATTTTTTGAAGCTTTTGTTTAACAGGATTTGCTTCTGGATATACCGCTAAGTGGTGAACCACGATTTATGGATCAAGTCTTGGCATGTCGGCATAGCTCCATGTGAATTTTATCTGTCTTTCTCTTAGAAAGGCTGCTAGGAGATCTTGTTCCTCTGATAGTAATGACTCCACATAGAATGTGATGTGCATGGTTTCCTCTGTTTCTAGATTGACCGGATTGCACCTTTCTACTAGGACTGCCAATTTTTCTTGATGAAGAGATCTAGAAGGAAGATTGAATCCCCCATCCTCAGGCATCTCAAAGAGGTTTACACTGTTGGATGCGTCCTTTCTTTTTTACTTTTTTCTGGTTAAAGAGTGCCACAATGTGGTTTTCACTCAAGGACTTAGATATTATTCTTAATTTTTCACTTTTGCGACTAAGGGATTCAATCGTTTCCCCATAATAGGCATGTGTATCTAGCTCAATTATGAACACTACTTTGTGATCCCCACACAGAATGTTATTCTACGGTCCCATGAATTCTGAGAGTGCCTCATCATTTTTGAATGTATGAAGAATTGGTGCTCCTCGTTAGTCATAGTCAATGAGTTGGGGGTATACTAGGCGGATTTCATGATTGTGGTGGTCTGATTCAAAAGATAGGGTGCTAATCATGAAAAGAGTGGTATCCTCAAATAGCCTAGGTAAGTTGGTCATAGGATCCTCGTCGTCGCTACTACTACAGGCATTGGTTATATCAAACGTATAGTTATCTAAGACGCGACCTGTAGATACTGGTAAGCGTAGTTTTGTTGCGGTTGGCTGAGGAGGATTATTAACCGTTCTAACTAGAGGACTTTGGCCACGTATGGTTATACTCAGAGGGGTACATCCAAGGCCAAGATTCACCATTTGCATCTTTGGAATGATAGGTATTATAAGCCCATTGTTGTTTTTCCCAAGTCTTTGATTTTTGTCATAGCCCATTGCGAGCATCATTTGCAAACCCTTGCTTCTGTCGTCCATTGGTAAATCAACTACTGGTCTCTCATCTTGATATAGCATATGAGATGGATCTTCCTCAATAACTTCTTGGCCAAGATCTCCCCACCTTGTGAAGTTAGGATAGTCTTTAGGAGATGTTTGGGATGTGGAGGCTTCATTTATTTGTGGATGTCCCCGTGATCTAGGAGATTGTGGTAACTCTCCTACCACAAAATAATTTTTAGGGAGCTTGTAGTTTCCACAACCGTTATCTTGGATGATGACCTTAATGTCAGAAATGGTAGGGATGGCGGGAGTGGTGGGTGTCTCTATCGCAGAAGTGGATGGAAGAGTGGCGGGATCAATGTATGGTGTAGATGGACCCTCATCATTTTTTGGTACTTGGGGGATTTTATAGTACTTTGCTTCAAGGCTTTTGCAATAGGAGAAGGGTTTGGGATCTCCGTGGATGGTAACTTATTGTCCTTCATGTGTGAATTTAACACATTGATGGAAATTTGATGCTATTGCCTTCATTGCATGAATCCATGGATGTCCCAACAGGATGTTATACGGTAAGTCGAGGTCTAGGACCTACCAAGTGGTTTCCATGATAGCAGGCCCTACTTAAATAGGGAGTTTGATTGTGCCTTGGGACACTCTTTCTTGATCATAATATGCTCTTATTGTGATACCCTTTCCTTTGTCGATAGAATCTTCTAAGATTTTCAATTGTTTGATGAGCTTGAGAGAACAAATATTCAAGCCCGCACCTCCATCCACCAAGACCTTTTTGACTTTGCTTTTTTGTACTATGACTTCTAAGTGGAGTGTACGATTGTGGGATGGTTGAGCAGGGAAATCCTGGTTGGAGAATGTGAGGAGATTTGGTGTAATGATATTTCTGACCATAGCTTGGAATTGTTCCGCATCAAGATCTGTGGGGATAGTGGATGAAGCCAACGCTTCCTCAAGGATTTTCCTATGGGCAGATGAGATTTTTAGCAACTCCATGATAGATATTTGTGTTGGCATTATTTTGAGCTGATCAAGGATGTTATATCCATTAGCGACAGATCTAGATGCAAGGACTCTGTTTGGTTGGGATGATCCTGTGATGGTAACTTTGCCGCCTCTTGTGGTGACTCCACAATCGACATGGGTGCCTTTGATGGTGATGACTGTGCAGTATTCATCTAGGGAGGTGATGACAGTTTCATACACATGATTCACATTTGTTTGGGTGCCTTTCCCATTATCAATGTTATTATTATTCCCTTTATTGCCATCGTTAGGCATCAGATTCGTGTATCTCTTAAGGTCTTGGTTTCCTATTGGATGTTCCACATTTATAATTCTTTGATCGATGAGATCTTGAATTATGTTTTTTAGCCTCATACAACTGTTCGTGGTATGCCCTTTGATTTTATGGAAGTCACAAAGTTGATTCGCATTATACCAAGGAGGTTGCACATCTGGTTCTCGGTAATTCTCATAGGTGGGCACTTTGATGAGTTTTTCATTTATTAGCTTCTTCATGATGACTTCAAGTGGTTCCCCCAAAGCGGTATAATTTTTCTTGTGGTAACTCTTGTTCTGTTGGGGTGGTCCCCTTTGATCATTGAGATTGTTAATTGTCTGATTGTTGTTTGGTTGTTGTGTTATTTGATGATGGTTTTGGTGTTGGATTTGGATTTGTGGTGTGGGTGTATTTTGGCACGGGGCATTGATGACCACTTTGGCATCAACTACACCATCATTAGTAACATTTTTGTTCATTTCCCATGTGTGAGATTTATCATTGTAATTGGCTGGTGGGCGGTTTTTTTGTTGTTCGGGGTATGAAGTTGATCCTGCGGGTTGTGTCATAAGGGCTTGTTCGATGCTGAGTGCCTTGGAGATCAACTGGTCATATGTGGTGATCCCTTGTACCTTGAGATGAAATGCCAAGAGGTCATCAAGGTTGGATATAATGGTGCAAACTTTTTGTTCCTCGGGCATGGTCCATTTGCTCTGATTGGCCTTGGATCACCATCGTTGTGGGAATGAAGCAAATGATTCATTTTTACCTTGTTTCAGAGTTGAGAGTTCTTCTAGACTGACATCCATTCCAATATTTCATGCAGAGTTTTTAATGAATGCATCTATAATTTCTTGGAATGTTTTAATGCCTGTAGGTAGGCGAGATAACCATTCCATAGCGTGGTTGGCCAAACTCCTAGGGAATAGCTGCATCATATAAGTATTGTCGTATGCGACTTCCATGCAATGAACCTGAAATTCCTTGATGTGATCTTCAGGGTTTCCCATCCCACGATATTTGTCAAACTTGGGGATCTCAAATCCCTTGGGGAATGGTTTCATCACAAGGCTCCTATCAAATGGATATAGACACAAGTTTCTTGGTGTTTTTGTGGTTCGCCTTGATTGAAGATTGAGCACTTGTTGCGAGAGCAACTTGATTTGTGTTGTTACGTCATGAAGGTGTTCTGGGGTGTTTCAATTGTGGGTTGGATGGGTGGGTTGGTTGGTGTGTTATTTGATGGTATTTGTACATTCTGTTGAGCTAGGTATGTTTGCACTTGCTGCTGTATGAACAATGCTTGTTTTTTATCTTGTTTTTGCTGCACTAGGATTGCTTGTTGTTGGGCTTGTTGTTGAGCTTCTTGTTGTGCTTGTTGTTGTTTCAACAACGCTTGTTGTTGGGCCGCCAATTGGGCTGCTTCTTGCTACTCTTGATATTTTTTTATTGCTTGTTGATATGCCTATAGTTGCACTATATTTTTTTGTGCAAGAACCTGTGCTTGTGCCTGTGCTTGATATTGGGCATGCACTTGAGCTTTGGCTTGTGCTTGCACTACTTGTTGTTGCAATAGAATTTGGGCTTGGGCAGCCTTTTGTGCTTGTAATGTGGCTTGGGCTGCTTGAGCAGCTTGTGTGGCTTTAGCGGCTTGAGCGACTTGTTGTTGTTGTTGTTGTTGCAATAAGGCTTGAGCTTGTGCGAGCTGTTGCACTTGCTGTGCAATTTGGGAAGCTTGAGCGGCTTGTTGAGTAGCTAGTTGCACAACTCTTTTTTTTGCACTTGTAGGAAACCCCTTTGATAAGTAGCTTGCTGAGCTACTTGCAATGCCATGTTGTATTGGCTTGAAATGTTGGAAGTTGGTGGTGGTGGATTCAGAATGGTGCTTGTGGTGGTGCTGAGAGGTGTCATCGTGTTAGTGGTAGATGGTTTTTTTGATGTGTTTGGTCCTTGAGAGACCATGCTTTGCGGTGTTAGGGGGTGGTTGATGATGTCATGACTGCTTGTGTAGTTGTCATCTGTTGTTGTGATATCGATGAAAATTTTTGAGAGTTTGGCGTGTTGTTTTGATTGGTGTTTGGAATGTTGGTTTGACTGATATTTGGTAAAGGTGGAAGCCCCAAGCTAAGTAAAGGTGTGGATAATGGTGGTAATGGTGGGAGGGATGAAAATGTGAGGGGTGTTAGTTCTTGAGAAAATGATGTGGTGTCAAAAATTCCCCCAAGTCCGAACATGCCACCTTCTTGTGAATTTGTGAGGAGAGAAGATTGAGGTGTTGCGTGGAAGGATGATGATGATGGATCATTATGGAAAGTGAGAGGGACATTCTTATATAATGGATTTTGGGGTATGTTTTGTTCCAAAATGGTGTTTGCATCCAATTCTTGATTATTAACAAGGGGGTGTGTTTGAATAGCATTGAAAAATGCATTTCCCTTGTTAACATTGGGTTGGGTTGGAGCAAAAGATGTTGTGATTTGTAGAATATTTTGAGTGATGTTTTGGGATGGGGGTGTAGATGAGATGGGGAGTGTGGATGAAATTAGAGGCATAACCTCCAAAGATGGTTCCACTATAGAGCTCACGTCAAAATCAAAAGGTAATTTGGCCCCTTGTTTTGCTAGTTCAAGCATGTATAGTGAAGGGTTAAGCCTCATCATGATGTTAATGATCTTATGGTTTTCCAGATTTTGGAGAATTTTGGTTATTTCTTCATGCGACATCCCAAAGTTAAGATCTTATCCTTGAATTTCCTCTTGTGGGTTTTGTGATGATGAGATAGTCAAAGGATTGTTTGATTCAAATGGATTTATTTCAACGTTTGTTTGGCTTAGGTCACTTGAAGTGGGTGTTTCTTTGTCAGCTTACATGTTCTTCTTGTATTGAGATCTAGTTTGAACCATAAAATAAGGATCAATTTTCAAGAATATGGGAGATGAGTCTCTTAATTCTTTGGATTGATCTTTACTTTATGCACAAAAGAGAAAATTTTAGGATATATTGAGGATCAAAAGATGATATGATGATGATGCAAGAGATGGATGATGTGGATGTTTTGATCTTTTGGTAAATCTTGAGGGGAATGCTAGATTTTTAGGACTTTTGGATATTTTTTGGATTTTAATTTTGATTCTTTGGATTTCCCTTGATTTGATTGATTTTGGTTTGCTTTGGATTGATCAAATAGACCCTAAGATGTTGGATGATTATCTAAGGGCATATTTGCTCAAAGGATGATAATTTGAATATGTGTAGGAGAAGGATGCATCTACCCACACCTTTTCAAACAAGATGATAATTTAGCCAAGCATATGAAGAAGGATGCATCTACATATACCTAGCTAAACAAGATTGTTTGATAACTTTGACTAAGCATATGCAAAGGATGCATCTACACATACCTAGCCAAAGATGATTTGATAAAGATTTCAAGGATTTGATGATTTTGATTTTTTCCAAAAAGCCTAGCATGAAGGATAATTTCAAGATTTCTCAAAAGGTGATGATGAGATGATTTTTGATGTTTGAAGAATGGGTAAAAAAATATTTTGATTTCCTTTGATCCTAAGATGAACCTAAAAAAGACACTTTGTTTACTTACACCTCGGTATTGAAGAACATGCAATGCTTCTATAGACCTTTATAACCAAGAAGTGATTCAATTTGAGTATACATTTTCGGATTTTGAATCAAGGACTTTTGTTTTGGGTTTTGAATTCTTGAGAATTGTGAGGTTTCAACACATATGAGAATTTATTTTGTTTATCTTTGCTTAGTGGCTTTATTTTACCACAAACACTTTCTTTGATTAGGTTTCCAAACTAGATGTCCAATGTCTTAATTTCTTCAAATCCCACAAAGTATGTTATGTGGAAATTTGATGAATTCAAGTCAAGGGTTACCTAATGTTTAACTTTAGTAGACAAATTGAGATTTAATCCATGTGTTTAGAAACCTCTAAGGATAGAATCCCAAGGGCAAGCAATAACACATGAATTGAGTCAATGGTATTTGTCTCCTAAAGGGTTTGAAATTTTGATGATGATGTTTAAGTGTTTGTTTCCAAGATGTTTTCAAATAAGCAAAGCATTTGATAACCAAGAATAAGTACAACCCTATGGATATGGAAGACAATATTTGTTGAGTCCCCACTTGGACAAGTCTAGCTACGCTTATCTTTAGTGAATGGTTAGATGCTTGACCCCACTGGCTCCCCTCCACAACACTCACTTATATGGGGCAGCCAAGCATCAACACCCATGAAACTCCCATGGCATGCTTTCCATTTCTACTAAAAGACTGTAAAAGTGTGGGGCGGCTTCAAAACGACCGTTTTTACACTAACAAATAGATCAAGGATTTTAGCAATTCTAAAACATGTTGGTGTGAATAAGTCTTGTACCTAGTTTATTCCTTTACTAGGGACTTAGGGGACTTAATTCACATGTTAAGTTTACTTAGGATATTAGTTGTCATATCTAGATAAGTATTAGTTGTCTTATCTAGAATTTCCACTCTCCTAGGTAGTTATGAGTTAGTTGTCTCATGTGATAGGATTAAGACACTTGTCATGATCTTGTCTTATCCTATCTCTCATCCTTGCCTTTATAAGCAAGGCATCTCTAGCATATTGTAGTTGCATATAGCATTGTATAGTATTGCATTGATCATATTGTATCATATTGCAATCCTTGTTTGGTGGAATAGCATCTTCCATGGTTGCTTCTCTCTATCTCTTGTGGAGGTTCTTTGGTGTTGCAGATTGAAGATCTTGGGTTGTTAACTCCAACATGGTATCAGAGCTTTGAATCTGGCAAGCCCCTTCCATTTCTTTATTAGAGAGTTTCCATCAATTTCTATTGTGATTTTTGAGTTTCTTGTATCCTATATTGCATGCTTGCATTTTGGTGAGATCTAGTGATTGAAACACTTTTGGCTATAGTGGTAGTATTTTAGGCTGTCCCATTGCATCCAGGAGGCTCGAAAAAGTCAAATCTGGCTTTTGTTTCACTCAATTTTGTCACCATTTGCAACTTTGGCAAAAAAGGGTTTGGAGCTCAAATCTGGTGAACAACTTTTTATAGGAGCACTTTGAGCAAAAAATAAGTCTTCCATTGCGTCCGGGTGGCCGTTTCCAATTTTTTTGATATATAATTTGCCTATATTCGGCAAAAGTTGTCTTCGGAGCAAAATTTTTTTAGCTGAGGAGCCGTTCGGCCCCCCGCGTAGGTACGACATCGTCAGAAAATTTTTCAAAAAATTATATTACGAATTTTTTTCTGGTCGGCATATTTTTATTTTTTTTTAAAATTTCAAAAAAATTAAAAAATTTGTAAAGTGCTTTAAGCGCTGTCGGCATTTTTAAAGCCGCAGACCTTAACAGTATGCGGACTGTTAAAGCCCGCGGCCCTTTTAAACTGCAAACCGCAGGGTTTATTTAAAACCGCCAACGAGCGATTTCTTCCAAACTGCAGCCCACCACTACCACGGGAGCCAGAGCCGCTAACTGCCAGTGGGCGGTCTACGCACCACTGGTAAACCGCGGTCTCCACCGCCATCCGCCACCTCCCACGCCGACAGTTAACTGCCACGGGAACAGTGACCGGTGCCGCCCACAGCTAACCGCGGTTCCCCAAACCGCCAGTCCAAAACTGCTAGTGGGTAACTCAAACCAGCGGAATTTTTTGCTTAAGCCCAGTTCCTGGTCACGTGGGTGACCGACCACCAGCCCCCGAGGGCCAACTTTTTGCTCCTGTTTAGTGTTCGAGATGCCTAAAATAGGCCTTTTTTTCATTTTTGCATAACTTTTCACCACGGCATCGGATTTTCGCAAACGAGATATTGTCAGAAAGCTGGTTCGACGAACTTCACAGTGGTGTAGGTGATTTTTCCAGATTTTGACATTTTTTGATAGTTTTTTCAGCTTGAAGGTACAAGTGCATTTATTGCTTGTTCTTGATGTAACTTTTGCCAACCAAGTCAAAATTTGGCAAACCTTTTTTTGAAATTGATCAGAAAATCACAAAGAATCTGTTTGTAACCTCAGTTCTTAGTTTTTGCAAGCTCTTTTTTCTAAAAATTGTAAAAATCACCGTGTGTTATAAACGGTTGATTTGAGCTTGTCACTTGTAAAAATTGCAATATTTGTTCATTGTAATTTGCTGGGGGGGTTGAAAAATCAGTTTTAATACATTCTGGGGGGGTGAAAGGCACAATTTAAGTGCCACATTGTCCTTTTTTCTTTTCATGTTCATGGCGGATCTAAGGAAAATTGAACCACTCACTCCACACAATTATCATACATGGAAGCTAAAAATGACTCAATTGTTACAATCTAAAGGTCTATGGCCAATGTTAGATGCAGAACAACCTAAATTTACAAGGGATTATGAAAAGTTTGTCCATAGATGTAAAATGGATGAAGCAAAAGGGCTCATTGGCTTACATGTATATGATAATTTGTTGTTTCATATTTCGGAGTGCAAAACACCTAAGAATGTTTGGGAAAAACTTGAAGAATTGTATGGTAAAATAAATCATTTTAGAACCTTGCAACTTCAAGTAGAACTTCAATCCCTCTGTCCAGATGCATTTCCTTCAATTCAGGATTTCCTTGCTCAATTCAAGATGATTTTGTCACAATTGAAAGGATGTGGACATGATGTATCTAGTGATGAATGTATCTTCTTGATTCTGTCTAAGTTAAAGGGCCCTTATCAAGTGTTTTCTTCTAGTTTCTATTCAACTATGGATGCAATGGGGAAAGATTACAAAATGCCTACATTTGAGTTGTTTTGTGAGCGTCTTACTAGGGAAGAGGCCAAGTTAATTCAGTTGGATGCCTTACCTAATTCTAAGAATCATGCTCTAATGGCTCAATCATCTAAGGGTAAAGGAAAGAACAAGAAGAAGCCCAAAGCAGAATCATCTTCTGGTAGTGAGAATCCCTCCAAACCGAAGCCGAAGAACAATCAGAAGTCCACTCAATCTCCTTCTTCTTCTACCTCTAGAGATTCTTCTTCCAAGTCCAAGAAAAAGAAAGGAGATCCTTGTTCATTTTGTGGCAAAACTGGGCATGATGCATCTCATTGCTTTAAGAGATTAGAGGCCTTGGAGGAAGCTATGAAGAAGCACAATATTTCAGTGGCTAAGCCTTCTTCCATGGGCAAAGGGCAAGCTCTTTCTAGCACGAGCTATGCATTCACCTTCAGATAGTTGGATTCTTGATTCAGGTGCTTCACATCACATGACCAATTCACGTGATCTTCTTGATTCCATAGTTCATACTTCTACTTCTCAGATTGCAGTTGGGAACTCTTCACAGATTCCAGTTTTGGGGACAGGCTCCGTTCAGATGCTAGATGGGTGCATTGAGGATGTTCTTCTTGTTCCTGATATTTCAGCGAATCTACTTTCCATATATCAGATTTGTCATTCTGGAGATGGGAAGTCAGTTGAGTTTACTCCACAAAATGTGACTATTAGACAGTTGCAAGATCCTGAGAAGGTTGTTGCTACAGGGGTAGTTGATCATGAGAATCATTTGTATCGATTTGATGGATTTGAGTCTTCATCAGGTTCATGTTTTGTTGCTCATGCTGATTCAATGAGCAAGCTTTGGCATGAGAGATTTGGGCACTTGAATTATAGATATCTTCAGCAAATGAAAGCACATAACTTAGTGGTTGGTCTTCCAAAGATCACTTGCACAGATGGTGTTTGTCAAGGATGTGTTCTTGGCAAGCAACATCAAGATCCTTTTCCTAAGGGTCATGCTACACGTGCAACCACACCCCTTGAGTTGGTCCATAGTGATCTCATGCCATTCCCAACTCCTTTTTTAGGGGTTAAGTATGTGCTAACATTCATTGATGATTTTTCCCACCGGACATGGGCCTATTTTATGAAGCTCAAGAGTGAATTCCTCACCAACTTCAAGACCTTCAAAACATTTGTGGAGAAGCAGTCAGGTTTTTCTCTTCGACAGATACGCACAGATAATGGGGGGGAGTATGTCAATTAGCATTTCAAGATTTTTGCAGTGCGCATGGTATTCCTCATTAGCACACAGTTCCTTACACTCCTCAACAGAATGGTGTGGTGGAGAGAAAGAACAGGACTCTCAGGGAAATGGCCAATTGTATGATTCAGTCTAGGTCCATGGCTCCTGCCTTTTGGGCCGAAGTTGTCAATTGTGCCAACTATATTCAAAATCATATGCCCCACAAGATAGTGCAAAATATGACCCCTGAGGAGGCTTGGTCTCATCGCAAGCCTAATGTATCCTTCTTCAGAGTATTTGGTAGTGAGGCTTGGGCATTCATTTTGAATGGTCAGTGTAAATCCATGGAGAAGAAGAGTCAGCGTTACATCTTTGTTGGCTATTGTGAGGATGTGAAGGCATACAGATTGTTTGATCCTAACACACGAGAGATGCATTTCTGACGTGATGTTCAGTTTTCTGAGACCTTCACCCAGCCAGATCCTCCTTTGACTTCTTCTTCATCACAACCAACTCAGTCTTCTTCAATTCATGATACTTTGCTACTTGAGGAAGACTTTGATTATGGTCTTGATGAACCTCCTCCTCACTCACCCACTAGGCCACGATGGGCTCGAGTTACTCTTGAGGAGGCTAGTCCTCTTGTTGGTGATCCCATAGACACTTGCTGCACTCGTTCTCAGACTTCTGGAATTAGTCTTTTGAGTCATGCAATTTCAGATAATCCTCACAAGTTTTCAGATGCTTCGGGTATTCGAGAGTGGGATAGTGCTATGGATGATGAGTATTCTTCTTTGATGAAGAATCATACTTGGGATCTTGTGCCTCTTCCCAAGGGAAGAAAGTTGGTTTGGTGCAAGTGGGTGTATCGTACCAAGTATGCAGTAGATGGTTCCATTGACAAGTACAAGGCTCGTCTTGTTGCAAAGGGGTTTTCTCAGGTTGAAGGAATTGACTATTCCAAGACCTTTGCTCCTGTTGCCAAGATGGATTCTATTCGCCTTGTCCTTGCTATAGCTGCATCTTAGGGATGGTCAGTATATCAGATGGATGTGAAGAGTGCTTTCTTGCATGGGGATCTTCATGAGGAGATCTATATGGAGCAGCCACCAGGTTTTGTGCAAGATTCTTCACTTGTTTGTAGGCTTTGACGTTCATTGTATGGTCTCAAACAAGCACCTCGGGCTTGGTATGAGAAGATGGATAGTTTCTTGCTTGCTTCCAGCTACACTCGCTGCCATTCCGATCCCACAGTTTATACACAGAGACATGGAGAGGATCTACTTATACTTGTACTCTATGTGGATGATTTGATTCTCACATGGAGTTCTACTTCCATGATTCAGAGTACACAACGAGCATTGATGGAGCGATTTGATATGACTGACCTTGGTCTTTTGCATTACTTCCTTGGTCTTCAGGTTCATCAGACTTTTGAGGGGATCTTCATTTTCTAGCAGAAGTATGCTCTTGATTTGCTTCAGAGATTTGTCATGGCTGATTGCAAGCCTGCCCCTACTCCATTCCAGTTAGGTGTTGTACTGTCTTCCAGTTGTATTACTCCTACAGTTGATCCTACCTTGTATTGGTAGTTGGTTGGCAGTCTTTTGTACTTGACACATAGTCGTCCTGATATTTCCTTTGCAGTTGGACTTGTCTCTCGCTTCTCACAGGAGCCTCATGAGAGTCATTGGAAGGCCACCAAGCGTATCTTGAGATACATTCAGGGTACTACTCATTTTGGCATTCACTACACTTTAGGTGCATCTCAGATTGTGGGCTTCACTGACTCAGATTGGGCTGGTGATGTCAATGATCGGAAGTCTACTTCTGGCTTTGTCTTTTGCCTTGGTTTTGGTCTGATTGCATGGTCATGTAAGAAGCAGACTACTATTGCATTATCATCGACAGAGGCTGAGTATCGAGGTGCAGTATTGGCAAGTCAGGAGGTTTTGTGGCTTTGTCAGTTGATGACTGAGTTTGGATTCCCTTCCACTCAGCCCACTACTCTTTGGTGTGACAGTCAGAGTGCCATTCATATTTCACGCAACCCAGTGGAGCATCAATGGACTAAGCATATTGAGATCCACATGCACTTCATCAGGCAGCTCATCCAGGATGGTGTTCTCAACTTGGAGTATTTGCCTACAGATCAGCAGGTTGCAGACATCTTCACTAAACCTTTGGAATCGCCTCGTTATCTTCAGTTGCGATCGATGCTTAGGGTGAAGGAAGTTGTCCTTGGGGGGTCTTGAGGAGTCCTCCTTCCTTCATTAGTTTTCTTTGTTTCTTTCTCTCTTTTGGAGAGGAGTTTTCTCCCACGGGGTTTTTCTCCTTTTCTCCGCTTGTGAGAGTTTTTTGTTTTGTACATGGGTACCTCATCAGGCCTAGTTGTCGGGACCCATCCTTCACATTATGCATTGGTTTTTACCTCCCTAAGTTGCACTTAAGGGGGGGTGTTGGTGTGAATAAGTCTTGTACCTAGTTTATTCCTTTACTAGGGACTTAGAGGACTTAATTCACATGTTAAGTTTACTTAGGATATTAGTTGTCATATCTAGATAAGTATTAGTTGTCTTATCTAGAATTTCCACTCTCCTAGGTAGTTATGAGTTAGTTGTCTTATGTGATAGGATTAAGACACTTGTCATGATCTTGTCTTATCCTATCTCTCATCCTTTCTTTTATAAGAAAGGAATCTCTAGCATATTGTAGTTGCATATAGCGTTGTATAGTATTGCATTGATCATATTGTATCATATTGCAATCTTTGTTTGGTGGAATAACATCTTCCATTGTTGCTTCTCTCTATCTCTTGTGGAGGTTCTTTGGCGTTGCAGATTGAAGATCTTGGGTTGTTAACTCCAACAAAACATGGGTTTTAATTAGGACTTTCCGTTCGTGGAGATTGACCCATACGACAAGAATCCCTTTTCAAATCCATCCCGTCAGAGCCAACCGCGTGATATTGGCATTTACTCCAATACCCACATTTATATCCTGGTTGGAAATACTCTTGGTTTTAGAGTGTTACCAGTTGAGTCGTTCCCTTGGGTGAGTAATTTTTCCCCAAGGCAAGCCCTCTAAGATAAACAAAAGCGAATAAACTTATTTATAGTTTGATCAAACCTTGTTTAGAAACAAAGGGAGAACACATGCAATAAAATTATTCACACTCGCACAAGATTTTGTTCAATTTTTAAACCCAAAATGAAGTGTGGAGGTGATTGCTTTATCTCAACCTAAAATCACAAAAAAAGGCCTTTTGATTCTCAAGATCTCTATAAAGCGCGAGAGAAGCGAATATGTCCTTTTTCAATGAAGTTAGTTTAAGTAAGCCATCATGAAGACAAAGTTGCACTTGTTCATTTTAGAGCCACAAAACAATTGTAAGTTCTTTTTAAAGCACCAAAGAAAAAATGAGAGTTGTTTTGTTCAATTGTTAACCAAAAAAACAAACTCTAGTAAGTTGTATTCCTAATGTTTGTTTTAAGCCTTTACAAAAATTTGAAAAGGTTCTTTTTAAAGCCCAAACGAAATTAGTATCCTAAGCAAAAAAGAGATAACAGTTTCTTAAGAGTGTTAAGCAAACACTAAAGTGTTTAAAAACACTTTGATTTTGTGAAATACCATCATCATGCTTTTCTTTCTTTTGTTTTCAATTGATCCAATTTACAAGAAAGAAAATCAGTCAAATTCTACAAAACACAAAGGTTAAAAAGCAGAAAACAGAAGATAAGATTATCATTTGACAAAAGGCACGTGCTAAAATGAAATTACAACTTTTTACTCCCTGTCAGCGGCACAACCCGTGACTGTGTCGCAGTTTGATTTCTCTAGTGGTGTTGTATAGCGACGTTTACCAGTCAGCGGTGCTTTGTACCCGGACCAGTGAGCTCAAATGCGTCACCCTTTAGCTTAGTGGTGTAGTTTGATTTTTTTGAAATTTTTTGCGAGTCAGATTGGTCAAGCGGCGTGGTTTGAAATTCAAAATATTGGGCAGGAAGACTTCAACATCGTAGTTTGAATTTCCAGCGGTGCTAAATAGTGACACTGGAGAACCATCAATGCTGAACATTGACGTTAAACTTGTAAACAAAGAAAAACACATGAATTTGCTAAAAAACGTGATTGAATGTTGAGATTGCCCTCCTTCTAGCACCAAATGTGCGAACCCCAATCCTAATACTTGCAAAACAATAAGAACAAACACATTAAAATATAGAATGCAAGCAAGAATAAGGATTCCCCATGACATCCATTCACAAAGCTTAAATTAGGAAAAGAGATGAAGAACACAATGAAAACAAAAAAATAGAGATTGAATCCTAATTAAACTAGAAAACTCATGATCCCATGGGGGAATTGGTGTCAATTTGATGTGAAAATTGGCCATTTCCCAACTCCTATGATGCAAGTTTGATGTATGTTGATGAATGATCCACTTTGATGAAGGATGGTGAATGCTCCAAGCTAAAACTTGCATAACCTAGCTAAGAACTCAATGGTATTAGTGAAAATAGCTAAAGATTTGAGTATAGTAACTTTGCATAATTTGTGGATGCCAAAATGAAGAGATTAACCTCTTATTTATAGATGAGATTGAAGGATGAATGTCCAAAATAGAGCAATGTGGGACTAACATTCATCCAATGGCAAGATGCCACTTGTCAACCTATGAGTGGATGGAGGATGTGCAAGTTTTGAGGATTGTGCCAATAAATGCCTATTTTTGAATTTTGAATTTGTTGAAATGGCATGCAAAAGGGAAGAAAGAATGCATTGAAGGCCACTTGGGTCAAGGAAAAGGACATGTAAGATGGATTTTAATGCCTTGTTGGATATACATGTCAATTTGGATTTTGAATTCAAACTTGGAGAATATTCCCAAAAGATGCCTTGTTGAGGAAAATAAGGATTTAATAAATCAATTAAATCTATTTTCATGTGCAAGTGGTAAAAGCTAGAGGATGGGACATGAGAGGAGATTAAATTAATTCAAGTTAATTAATTCAATGAAGGGGGTTAAATGATGTGACCTATTTGACTTAAATTTGTGGATTTATTTAAATCAAATATGAGAGGAATATGATAAGAGATTAATTAAATAAAGATTTTGAGTTTATTTAATTAAAAGAAATGAGTGTTAGATTAAACTAAATAAGGTTTTAATTTATTTAATTTAATATATAGACTTTAGAGATTTAATCAAATAAAATAAATTATTTAATTAAATAGGATAATTAGATCAAAATGGTTAATTTAATTATCAAGAAGAGGTGACTTAATTAGATAACTGGTTTATTTAATTAAGAAAGGAATATTGACGAATTTAATCAGATAAGGGGATATTTGATTAAATGGTTAGATCGAAGGATGATTCAGGATGAAACGATGTTAGTAGTCAGGATCAGATGCATAATGTCAATCGGTACATTTTACATAGTCTACAGTACCTCCAATACTAGCACCAAAGAAGGATGGGGAGTAGAGGATGTGTACAGACTCTCGGGCCATAAACAAGATAACAATCAAGTACATATTTTCGTTTCCAAGGATGGATGACCTGATGGACTATTTGAGTGGAGCTTAGTACTTCACAAAAAAATGATCTAAAGAGTGGTTATCACCAGATCTGGATTTGAGAGGGAGATGAATGAAAGACTACCTTCAAGACCAAAGAGGGCCTGTATGAGTGGTTAGTCATGCCTTTTGGGCTAACCAATGCACCAAACACATTCATGCGGCTCATGAACGAGGTACTAAAATAATTTTTGGGAAGTTTTGTCATTGTGTATTTAGATGATATTTTGATTTTCAGTAGAACTTTGGATGAGCATTTGATGCATATTCAGAGAGCCTTTGAGAAGTTAAGAGAAGAAATTTTTGATTAATTTGAAGAAGTGCAGTTTTGTGAAGAAGGAATTAGTGTACTTAGGGTTTATTGTCTCGGCAGAAGGTCTCAAGATGGACCTAGAGAAGGTGAAGGCTATTCTGAAATGGCTTGCCCCAAGAACTGCTATTGAGGTGAGATCTTTCCATGGTTTGGCTAGTTTTTATAGAAAGTTCATTAGAAACTTCAATAGTATTTGTGCACCCCTGACTGAAGCAATGAGAGGGGATAGAAAAGAGTTCAAGTGGAGCACTGGAGCAGTGGAAAGTTTTGAACTGTTGAAACAAAAGGTGATAGAGTAGCCTATTCTCACCCTCCTAGATTTCAATAAGGTGTTTCAGGTGGATTGTGATGCTAGTGGTTGTGCCATTGGAGCAGTGTTGAGCTAAGAAGGTAAGCCCATTGCCTATTTCAGTGAAAAGTTAAATGACTCCAAGAGAAAGTATTTTTTATATGATCAGGAATTTTATGCAATAGTTCAAGCACTAAATAAATGGAGGCATTATCTGTTGCTGAAGGAATTTTTTTGTATATTGATCATAAATAATTATAGTATTTGAATAGTTAGGGAAAATTAAATTAGAGGCATATGAAATGGGTAGAATTTTTGCAGAGCTATACCTTTGTTCTAAAGCATAGGAGTGGGAGGTCGATAGGGTTGCAGATGTCTTAAGTAGGAGGCAGAAATTGATTACAAAGATGCAGATTAAAGTGGTTGGGTTCAATGAACTCAAAACATTGTATCTAGAAGATCCAGCTTTTGCAAAGGCTTGTAAAGCTTGCAAGGAGCTTGTTATAGTGGGAAAAACAAGGTGGTTAGATTTCATAATCTAGGATGGCATGTTGTTTAAGGGAAGTCAATTATGTATCCCAAGGAGTTCCATGAGGGAGAACCTGATAAAGGAGAAGCACAGTGGAGGAATGGCATGACATTTTGGTCGGGATAAGACCATTGCTATTATTAGTGAGCATTATTATTATCCTCAGTTGTCACAAGATGTGAAGAAGTTTGTGCAAAGTTGTAGGGTATGTCAGATGGCTAAGAGAGTGAGCCAGAATACAGGGTTATATAAGCCCTTACTTGTACCAGAGAGGCTGTAGGGGGATATAAGTATGGACTTTTTTCTTGGTTTTCCAAGGATATAAAGAGGGAATGATTCAGTCTTTGTGGTGGTTGTCAGGTTTTCGAAGATGACACATTTCATTCCATGCCAAAAGACCCATGATGTTGTCCACATTGCTAACTTGTTCTTCAGAGAGGTGGTGAGGCTACATGGTCTGCCAAAGAGTATTGCCTCAGATCATGACACCAAATTTGTGGGATACTTATGGAGAACCTTGTGGAAGAAGCTGAAAGTAGAGTTGAAGTTCAGTTCTGCACACCATCTGCAGATAGATGGGTAGATGGAGGTTGTGAATAGGAGTCTAGGTAACCTACTAAGATGCTTGGTAGGAGATAAACCCAAGGGATGGGACTTGATCTTACCCCAGGAAGAATTTTTTTACAAGTATGTCAACATAAGCACTGGTAGATCACCGTTCCAGATTGTGTATGGAGGTAGCCCCAGAAAAGCTCCAGAATTGAGGAAGATGGACCAAGAGAAGAAGATAAGTTTTGAAGTCAAATATTTTGAAGAGCACATCAAGAATATACATAAGAAGGTAAGAGAACATATTAATAAGATGAATATACAGTATAAGGCCAAAGCAGATCAGAAAGAGGAATAAGGAGTTTTAGATTAGTGATGAAGTAATGGTCCACTTAAGGAAAGAAAGGTTTCCAGTGGGAACCTATAACAAATTGAAGATGAATAAATTCAGTCCCTGCAAGATTTTGAAGAAGCATGATTCAAATAATGCATATGAGGTAGAGTTGTCAGATGAAGTCAACATTTCCCTTGTGTTCAACATTTCAGATTTGACAGAGTATCATGAAGGTGGCGCGGAGGAAGCACCAACAATAGGGTAGTATGGAATTCTAGCACCTACTTCAGAGAAGGAGGAGATTGAAGCAATCCCGGATAGTTGTGTGGGAAGGAGTACCAAAAATAGGCAGTATGAAGAATATATTGTGAAATGGAGAGGAAGCCCTGTGGAAGATTCATCCTAACTGTCTAAGGCAAAGGTTGACCATTTGGGTTTTCCTCAACCATCTGAGACATGATGGGGTCACTTCTCAAATTACCCTGGGTGTTTGATGCAGGAGCAGCCAGTGGTGTAAGGGCAATCCTACGTCACCCAAAAAAGGTGTTTCATTTCATGTTGGTAGTTTCTTTGATGTCTTTGCATTTTTGGATACCCTTTTAGTCATAATGTAATTCCCAACTTACAGTTTTGCTTTTCTATTCCTGGGTTTGAAGATATTGCAGTTTTAGTCTCCCAGAATTACACCTGAAAACCTTCTAGGTCAGATTTGAGGCTCTAAATGGTCCCGAAACAGCCTTGAAACTTTCCAAAAGTGGCATAACTAATTTCAAGCACACTCTTGACTCCGAGACCTTTCCAATGGTTCAAATGGTTCAAAAAAGAGAGTCCCGAATCAAAAGTTATGGCTCCTGAAAGTTGGCGCACTTTCTAGAGGATACTAATTTTTGAATGTTCTTTTGAAATTTGAATTTCAAGTTGTAATTTTTGGCACCAAACTGCCAAAACTCAAATTTAAATGTTGTTTTGGCTCCAAACTCAAAATGAGCTCTATTTATGGGCGGGTTTCTGATTTTTTTGGGTAGCTTTTTGGGGACAAGTTCGCATTTTGCGAAAAAGGGGTTTTTCTATAATTCTATAGTTTGCATATTACCAGAACTTGAGGATATCAAATCCTCTTCATGTAAGAAGATCATTTTTAGAATAATAAAATAACATTCTCTATTTGGTGTGTTAATTTTCCATGTCTTGGGTTGCACCCTCGTCAAAAATTAATTATTCCACTAGGAAAATAAAAACCTACACTTAAAAAAATAACTTGGTAATAGAATCTAAAGGTATTTGGACTAGATGCTAGTGCATCACATAGACATTTGTACAAAGAATTATGGTCTATATTGCAATAGGTATACAAATGATACATTTTAGCCAATATATTCACATTAATTATAAATAATAAAATAACAAAGGAAGAGAGACAAAAAAAATTGTGTGGTTGTATATCTCCTCTAAGAGAAACATGTAATTAAAAGAGACAAAGAAAATAGTTTTGGGAAAACTTGGGAGCTTTCCAAGAGTGGTCGAACCCTTATTTTGGTTATTCGACCTCCATTACAATAAATATATTAAAAAGAAATAAAATGTGTCAAATATTGGAAGAGAAACAACAATTCTAGATAGAGTGTAATAAAATAAGAACTAGAATATTGGTAAATAGAAATGTGAACCCATGTGCCAAAATAAATAACCAATGGGATTCTATAGTAATAGAAATATAAAATAAAAGAAGTAACTAGTGAAAAAACTATAATGCAAGTCACCTCCCAAAGATTGAAGAAAATATTGGAGGAAAAAATGATATTGCAAGATGGTAAACACTTCTCACAAGTTTGATAGAGTTTTGGAGAGTCTTCACATATGCTTCACAATTTTGGTAAGAGATTAGGAATGTTGCTCAAATGGTAGAATGCTAAGAGAGAGTTCAAATTTATAAGAGAGAGAGTGAAAGTTAATGATAATGATTTAAATAGGTGAAAGGAATGAAGAAGAGAGAGGTTGGTATCCATTCATATTCTCTCCAAAGTGGTTACCTATAGACTCAGAAGGTGGTGGGGAATGAAACACTAGAAAATGGTCAAAGAATGATGAATTTTCTAGGACTATCATGTTGTGTAGACGTTTATGCATTGCACTAGTTTTTGGATAATTTCAAGTCAAAAAAGAAAAAACACCAAGGAATAACATAAACATGACAACTATGACGTCAAATTTAGGAAGATGGATAATGGGATGCTAAGCCTTTGGCACCATGGGGAGAAAAGGCTTAGGAAAATGGATGAAGTGGCATATGGACAATAAAGTGAGTGCCAAACCCATCATAAAATTACAAGGGTATGCAATTGATTTTAAATGTTATGTAATGTTTTAAATATATAATATGTAACATAAAATGTAAACATGAGTTGCATACGATTATCACCACAAAATGTAATAATTTGATGGTTGTTACAGATGTGCCTCAACTTCTTTAACCTATGTTTGAATTAGGATTTTATTGAGTGAGACCATTTAAGAAATTTCTAATTAAATATTTATTTTTCTTTAGTCAATCCCCTAGAAATATTATTCAATGACATTGAAACAATGATTGAAGAAAAAAGGTAAGCACATGTAGGAATTCTTAAGATGATGTATAGTGATGTATGTTCTAATAATGCAATAACATAGATGTATTATAAATGCTCTATGATAATGGTATCTTATAATCCCTAACACTTCTAAAATAAATAATAAACACCTTAAATATAATAAGAAAGCATCCAAGTCCACACAACCATGTGTGAGGTTAATGTATAATTGCTAGTGGAATTTTTTTTTTTATAAGTTTAATTTCAAAAGTGATATTTAAAAAGTTTAAATTTCAAATCTATGAATACAGAGCTGACTTAGTTCAATTATGCATTTGTGGGTCTAAATTAAGGTGAAAAATAAGAGATTTAAAGATAACAAATAATTCTTAAAAGTGAATGATAAAGAAGAAGAAAAATGAAGATAAAATCATAAACCAAAATTAATATAAGAATATACCACTTATAAACTTATTATTATATAAAAATCACTCTATTTAAATAGATCCAAAGCATGTAGAACATAACATGTGAATACAATTTTTACCATTATTAAATCTAAATAAGTTAAAAAATAGAGAATTAGAAGCAAGTCTGAATGACAAACATTAGATTATGATTTAACATATTTATATTGTTATATAAAAGATATAAAGTCTATTATGATATTTGTATGCCCATTGCATATAGTACTTCTAAAAATTCTTATAATAAAAATTTCTAAAAATATTAAAAACAACTTTTGAAAAGATATCTTTCTTGTTATAAAAAGGATGTAAATTTTATTGTGATGCTTGTATGCCCATTTTTGTTAGGTTCATTGTATCTAATGCTTCTAAAAGTTCTCATAATAAAAGGTCCAAAACATATCAAGAAGAACACAACTAAAAAGGAAATCAATTAGATGGAAGCTTTCTTAAGAAAAGTTGAAAAGATAGAGTATAATTAGTCTCGTGAGAAGCCAATGACTTTATTATGTGATAAGAATTATTAAAATTTGACTTTCTAATTTATACAAGTGGAAGCTAATCATGGCTCCTGCACATTTCAATGTTTGTACAAAGTTAAGAGTACATATTGTTAGACCATTGAATAGATTGTAGAACGAGTACTCTATTATTCTTGGCTTTTCTTTTGTAGATCTTCAATTGGGTTCATGGAAAATTTTGTCCAAACGAGCATGATTATGACTATGGTGTTAAGGATCCTTTGGTGGTAAGCATTCCCACAAAATCCTTTGATGTTGACCTTGGTTCTTATTTCTAATAGAAACATGCAATCTGGTTAAGCCTTGAATTAGATTTACTTTTATATTTAAATGGGAGACATTATTATTGACAACTTATTTAAGAGTTTGAATTCTCAGTTTTTATTTAGCCGATAGGCTATATTATGTCGGAGCTTCCAGCCGGGAAGCTGTCTCACACCGGTAAATTGTCTCACGCTGGGAAAAATGGCCAGAAAACAGGACGAACAGCAGGTAAAATCAATGGTTTTTAACCCTGTTGGCAGTTATCTGTAAGCCCACAGAGCTGTTTGCTCACTGCCAAGATTTGTTTTTGAAATAAAAAGCAGCAAAACAAGGGTGCTGACCCATAAGTACAAGGCAACAAAGGCCATCCAGCGAAAGCACACTAACAACATAGTGACAGCAGAGAGAAAGCCATCACCGATAGCACATCATCAAAAAATAAAAGGTAATAGTAATCGTAGGATAACAAAGTTCTTTATGCAAGCATGAAACCAACCAAATAAGGCCAAAGACCACCAAGGGTCCAACAAGTTCAGCAGAAAAAACAAACAACTAGACATAGAAATAAACAAGAACAAATAGGCCTAGCGGCCTAATTCTTTTCCTTCCTACTAGGAATATTTAAATAGCCGTCGCCTAATCCGCCGTGAGGAACTCGAGCACCTCTTTGAAACCAGCATTATCTTCAGCACCATCCACGGACTTGTCCTTCTGCAACAAGCAAAGACTGATGGCTGACCTGTGCATGACCCTCAGGGGCAAATTGAGACACCTCTTGGACCGCCAAGATTTGTTGCGCAGCTGCTACGAACCTGCTTCATCACGATTGATATTTGTTATGCTTCAGATGGCCCTCATATATGTTCTTTTCATTCAAGATCTCTCTGCAAAGCTTCAGCAATCAAGCCTGAATGGTGAACGTGTCATTTTAATCTGTTATGTGGAGGTTGAAAACAATGTGGTGAAGGATCCCCTGTCACTTGGCAAGCTCTTGTTCTCAGAGTACTTTGTAAGCCTTCCCCAACATCTCTGTTTGAGCTATCATGTCTTTTGTCTGTGAACTTCACTCTAATCTTTGTTTGCTTATTAAGAATGCTTTTAGATTTGCTCTGTATTTCATGTCGTCACTTTTTTTTGCATTCTTGAAAATGTTCTTTGTTAGCAGTCCAATTGAAAAAGAGACCCAACCATGCCCTTGTATACAGTAGAATATTTCATCACAGCACCCTGCATGTGACATTTGACCTTTTTATATTCTTTTATCAATCATTTTATCTCCACAAGGTTGTTTGATTATGAGTATAATGAATAATGATCCCCATCCACAATGCTTTGGATATGATTTGAAAGAAAGTCTACATGGGTATCTTTGGATGAACATCTAGATTATTTGTAATTATTTTACTTTTAACACTAAGGCCTTCAATGGTTTTGATGCATTGCCTTAACTGATGTGTTTCAGCTGCTTCTTTGTATGTTCCCTACGTTCATGTTTCCATTATCTTCTTGATACAGTTGTTGAATATAGGAGAAAAAAGAGAACAATCCATGGAAACTACACTTATTTAGTGATAGAGTTAGAATATGCACCAATCAAATTCCACGGTCGGGAATGACATTCTTTTAATGGCGCTTTTCTGGCAATTGACAGAAATTTGCAAAATAGCTGGACATTTTTGAAAAAATTCTGTCATTTTTTTTCTCCTTGAATCCCTAAGATGATGACATATGCGAATGAAGAGCAAGTTGAAGATTTTGTGCAGAAGCTCGAGTCATTCAACATTGGTAGGGTTTCGTTTTTTGTTTTTGTTTTTTTTAACTATTTAGATTTTCTTATTGATTTCCTGTGTACTTGGGCTATTTGTGAAGGGGTAGTTTTAATTAGGTTTTTCTCTTTGTTTATTGCTCTAGAATGCTTGCTCTGCTCTTGGGTTGTGCGACACATAGCCAGCAATCCTCTCTTGTTTATTTCATTGCTTTTCTGGGAGGATTTGAACAGTATCTCTGTTACCAAGTCGTTGGACCCTTAGATATGGGTTGTATCACAATCTCATCATGTGTCTGCTAGAGTCATACTTGAGCAGATTTGATAATTCTGAACAATCCGCATAATGACAACTCGGTTTCAAACCCTTGTCAACTTGGTCCTAATGTTAAAGCCATTATGTTAAAGTGGACAACATCCAGACAAGGGTAGTTCAAGTTCTCAGGGAATTTTGATGGAATATAAAGTTAAACCCGTTAAACATGCCTTCTAAGCTGAAATATTTTCCAAGCTTGATCCTGCATTCCCCAATGCACTGTTGATGTCAGGGTGAGTGTCAGTGTGTTACAATCTATTATTAAAAAAGGTTTGGTAAATTTACTACATATAAGGTCTCCTAAATTTTTAAAGCAGATCGCCCAGTCTTGCTGTAGTTGTGTAAGTTGCGGCCTTGCATGTGAGTAGAATGTTTTATCAGAAATTGAAATGGGATATGATAACTTAAGTTATTTCAATTGATTTATAATTTCGACAATTCACCAGGGCTTTCTTTATCTTGTTTAAGTTCAAATTTGAAACTAGTCTCTAAAATAAAGCATTACCATATATAAACTGATAATTTGTTTTCTTTCAAATCTTGACATTTTCACTATTCTATTCATAAGAGCAGACCTGGGGTCTGCACCCATTTAGGATTTTATATTTATATGAAGAAAACATTTACAGTCTAATACAACCACTTTTATCAGTGGGATCTTCTACCAAAATTCCTATTCCTTCTATTAAATCATATGAATGCCCATTAAAATCATAATTTGGTCTTTTTGGTCCTCATCGCTTGTGCTGATTTTGGGGGATAGTCACCACGAACAGGGGCCAGATATATCAAGAATTTGAGGATGTAGGAAACGTGGGTACGGATTGGATGGACCAAAGCTTAGGATGCAAATTTAGTAAGGGCAAAGGCCTCTTAGTTGAGAACAGAGTATTTGAAGTTTAGACCCCAATTTTAAAACATCTACTTAGATCTGTGTATCAGTGTCATAATGTGCTTAAATTCAATAAAATGAATTCTACCACCAGATTTTTTGTCAAATCTTCCAATACAGTGACTACTTCTCACCTCTATGTATATTTGAATTAGGTCAAATCCAAAAGTTCAGTTCATCACATCGTGCACTGCAAACTCTCTTGCAGGATATGCAGGAGAGAGAGTATTGGGCTTTTAGCGCTTGTACATGTGGGGTGATTCCTTACATGATAAGGTGTAATCCTCTGGTCAACAGGATGTCATAGCTTTTCTAGGACTCTCTTCTTTCTTAAATTTATAATGAAAATTTTAATAGAGAAATATTTCCCTCTTGTTTTTCACTTCAATCTTTTGGTTATGTGCTCTGCAATAGTCCAAAAGTCCTGTCATCTGGTGATTTAATTTTGTTCCCAACCATGAGCATTGGGTGATGCCGAATTTCAGTAGTTTGAATCTGTACTTACACGCCTTTTTGCAACTGTGTGAAATATAACTTGTTGTGCTAGGGTAATACACAAGCAAAACAATCAAGCTTTAAACTAGTCATTTTTACAAAAAAATTCATGAACTTAAATGCTTTATATTCTTTTGTTAATTTTGTCTTCATCATAACAAATACCCATTTCTTTGATTTCCATGCTCATGTGACATGTCAGACCGATAAGGCAATGCTGACTTTCAGTTTTTATGCTTTATGTGAAATACAACAAAAGCGATTGATTTGTTTACATTCTCATTGCCATACTTTGGCTAATGCAGAAAATATTTGTTGAATACACTGCAAGAACTGCTTTTGAGAGACCTCCCAAAATGATGAAGAACAAGAAGCCATCACCTATACAGGATGAATATGCACCTGCAATCTTCTCACAGGAGACAATTTTTTATATAGAATCTCTTGATATGATGTTTGGAGAGGTTTGATTATCCGGATGGGGCATGAACTGATGCATCTTCAGATTGAATGATGAATTCACATTTTTAAAATATATAATTTTCAGTTTCAATTCCTCTACAACTCACCGAGTTGGATGTGGTATTTCACTCAATATCAACATTGTAGGTTGGCTTATACGATCTAAGTTGGCCAAGCTAGAGTTTGTAATTTGACAAGTTTTTTCCTTACTTATATACTTGTTTTAGTGTTTGAGTGGCTATGGATATTTAAGAACTTCCGACAAAAAATGGAAGAGGAGCTAAAATACAAGGTGTAGTGATCAATACCACCAAGTATTACAACTTGCTACCCCTGAAAGGCTACAATGTGGGGGTAATTGGCCAAGTGTCGACTTGGTGGATTATTTCTTTAGTTCCACTCACCCGTGCCTGACATGGCCACAACATTGGCCATAGATTTGTTGCAAAAGATGCCTTACTTTGTAGTTGCACCAATCGAGTACAAAAGAATTTAAAGATAAGCACTTCTCATGCTATATAACATAGAAAATCCTAATGATTTTACACTGACTTGTTTGACACCCAAGAAACTTGATCACCTCTCTTTGGTTGAGAGGCGTAAACATTGATTACTAACGCAACATGGGTGGTGAGAATGAGTATTGTTGGTTGTGGATTAGATGATAAGTTATTGTCATAAAAAAGCTCATGACCAGTGACGACCAGGCTTTGTGTATATACTATATAATCCCCAGAAATTCTAATATGTAATGCAAGTTCCTTCTAATGGGTTTGTTTCATTTTCACATGTTTTTTAAACATGGGCCTCACGAATTACTCTAAACTTATATTTGATATGCATGGTCTTTAGGAGGTCAGAAAAAGTACAAAATTACATAAATTTTAGTCAAACTTCTCTTCCAATGTAAGATGTTTATTAAATTATTTACCAAAAATTATCTGTAGCAAAATGCTTAAGAGGTTTGTTTGAGAACTTAAACCAGAGCATTGAATGAGTCATCTTAACCTAAGAGGAAAATTGGTCGTGATCTCTATGCTTTGAAATGATTCTTAATGTTTTTTTCGCCAGTCTATGCTTTGGAATGATTCATAAAGTTTCTTACCAGTCAGTCACATAACCTTTCTTCTTGTAAATATTGTTCAATTTGCATGATTAAATCTTATAACATTCTAAACGTAGCAGGTGTAATGTAACTGAGTTATTACACTGGCTGTTTTTTTTTTTTTTATAAAAAATTTGCAGTTACCTCATTTGCTCTTCTATGGTCCACCTTATTTCCTTTTATGGATTGATTATACTTTTAATACTGAACTAACATGAACAAGTGCTTTCAATCAAGAAGATTGTTTTATAAATTTATAATGTGCTCCAGTGCACACCTTTTTACATCACACATCTGTCACCATTGATATTCATATGTGGGCATTTTAGCATTCTATACTCTGTATTGTGGCATTAATATAGTTTAGATTATGATTCAGATTATTAGTACTATACCTCATACAATTATTAATAGATGGAGTTATTTTGACATTTGCTGTTTATAATACTGATCTTCCAATAGATACTACGCCAGAGGAGCCAAGGGAGGATTGCAAGTTCAGACAGTGGGGAATTGTGCTTGAGAGATCCATATACACACAGGCTCTGACAAATCTACTGAACTACAGATCTGAATTTAATTTGAGAAAAACACCAACCTTTTCAGCCAACAATTCAACCATCTTTACAAATCTACAGACAATGGGAAGTTCGTGGAAGCAAATCCATAAGGGAACCTTTGAGAAGAGAATCCGGTCTGGATCAAAAAAGAGTTGCCAGGAACTTAAAAATAAATTTGATCCACCATAAAATCATGGAGTCATATACAAGTGTGATTCAAAATTGAATGAAAAACCAAGGGAGAGAAACTCTTAGTTCCCAAATAAGCAAATTCCTTCAAGTTCAGAGGAAATCTTTGTCACACTATCTTTAGGGAGTGTGTCATTCAATGAGGAGGCAGCCATATTAAGGGGAGAATCCCCCCAAAAGAGCTCAAGATTACGGCACTGTCTGTCTTCCGTTATATATGGTACAGTAGTTATGAACATTTTCTTCACGGAAGTGTTCGAAGTTGACATGTCCAGTAACAGTGGATCCTCATGGAAGATTTATGTCCAGATAAACTCTTATCGTTCTCTGTTGTATGGTGTAATATATCTCTTGTCTTTATGTTATGGGTTGTGTAATTTACATTTGAATATGCTCTGTAATGGATGAATTGGTGATATGAATTTGTTTTGTTATAAATAGACAAGTTTATGCTTCTGTCATGCATTTAAGTGAAGTGTATTTATTGTGAATAGATTGAAGCTGCAGCTGTAGGGAGAATGCCGCAATAACTCAATGACAGATAGGAGAAACACAAGATCAATAATGTTCAGCAAATTATAAAAAACTATCGGCGTATTCCTTGCAGCTCCCCCAGCTGCAAGTGCTAGTTATTATGTGAAACAAGATTTTTTAATTCTTTTTACAGTTAAATCCCACGGGCTGCCTTCAGAAATCCCTCTTGATGACAAAACCAAAAGGATGAGAATACCACAGGAGGATAAAGTGAAAAACAGCAGCAGAAGGGACAAGAACTACTGTAATGGGAATGAAGATACCGCGGCATTATTAGGTCCAAGAGACAGTACAGTCACAGAGCAGTTCAGCAAGTGGCAGAATGGTTTGCTTGCCATTGGGACCTTTGGAATTGACCAACATGATCAGGGCTATGACTATGGCTATGAATCTCAGGATGTTGAGGATATGTTGTTCAAGGATACAGACGATGAAGATGAGCTTATAGATCCCATTGAAGTTGATGTCTTCGAAGGAAAGCTTGAGGAAGTGTTTGGACTTAAGAATGAGGACTACTAACAGGTGGATGGTTTTAAGCCCCAGAAATGGCAGAACAAAGAATTAAATACAAAACCAGAAAGCTATATGAAAGAAAACTCAAACTCAAACTTCCACAATGAAAGCTCAGAATCTCAGAAAAAAACCAACAACAAAAACAATGGCAACAAGATCTATCCTTTGCAGGAGTTCTTTGAGGTTCCACTGTTGGCAGGAACACATGCAAAGAAGGAACATAGAACCACCTTGGCATATCTGTTTTCTCAAAGCAAAAATTATACCATTTTGGGTGCAATGATGCACCCAAAATGGAATTTGAATTTGAACATGTGGAAAAGAAGAAGAAAGATGAAAACTTGAGGAAGTCAGGTCGATCTCTTATGAAGAAGGTGTTCAACTGGAAGAAAGGAGGGGATCTACATCGTCCTAAATAGGTAAACTCTAATTGGGTTCCCATTCAATCATGTAAATGTGCTTCAGGGTGATCAGAGTAAGATTAAAAAGAACTATTTCACTGAGAAAATTACCGAGAGAAGCTAGATTACAGGGTCTTATCATAGGATACGTAGATTTAGCTTCCAAGCATTTTTTACTGTAAATATAAACTTACAAGTGAAGCCCATTTCTCTCTATGTTTGCTAGAACAAATTAAAACTTAGTACCAAATAAATTCCATGTATAATGTATAATGTAGAAGTGGGTTAGGCCATGGTCCTTGGATAACCTTACACAGAAAGCAAACCGTCACAGTAATTTGCAATCCATTAGACACTTCTCTTAGATTAGTATTTATTACACCCAGCTCCTTGAAGTTGTGTATTCCTACATTTTACAAACTATATTCTAACTACAGAAGGCAATAGACATGGATAATAGCTTTTCAAACATTCAAATTCTTTTCCTGGTTTTGATGATTTCTGACCAATTTTTCAAAATATATTGTGCTATTTGTGTTTCTAAAATATTTTAACATGTAAAACTTATACCCATCAAATTTTCCGTGCAGTATGCACCATTTAAACTTTTTCCAATAGAGTATCCTAAGACTTTGATTTAGGATACTCTATGACAAGACTTGATTTAGGATAAAATTTAATACAAGGAATTAAAAATTTCCTAAGAATTTTAGATAAGGTCCATATGTTGATCCTAACCCTATTGATATCAATGTTGCCCTCGTTATTGTTTGCAGTGGATGAAGAAAATGTTGAACAAGAAGATCTATCCAAAAGTAGTGCCTGAGCTGCCTGAGAATGAAGTCATTGGACAGATGGATGTATCAAAAACTTATATAAATGCATCAAAGCTGAAGGAAACCAACAGTGAAAGCAGGCGTACGGATGAAAAGGGATCTCTAACAAATGGATCCTCTGATCTTGCTTCTTTGTCGAGAGATTCATCTAGAGGAAGTCAAGAATGCTGGATTAAGACAGATTCTGAATGTAAGTCTAGTCTGAAATTACATTTGACACCCACTACCACTAAAACCCAATATAACAAAATAAGTGACAGTAATTTACACAGATAGAAGCACAAATGTCAATATCACTGACATATGTGTCATATGCAGATGTGGTGCTGGAGTTGTAAACATTGGAGTTTGGTGCAGATCCCTTGGATTATTCAAAACTTGAAGATTCAAGCAATGATCATTACTCATGATTATACCAGAATATATGGTGATCATATATGGCAATTGGTGTTGTTGCTTAAGACCACTAGGAGTAGCCATACCCAAGTATTTACATATGAATAGTATTCTGTGGATTGCTATGTTTGAATAAGTTAGCTTCTATCCGTGTTCATGTTTGAATCAGTGATATCCTCAATTGATTCAAGATGTTGGTAATTTTATATTCCTTCTTGGCCTGTAGGGGGTGTTCATGGTCTATATTTTGGTTTGCTACTTAGAAAGATCGTCCAAGAAAGTTTTGGCAGACAAGAACATAGGCCTGACTTTGTTATGCTTCTATTCAAATTTAAGTAAGAAAAATAATAGTCAAATAAAGAAAAACATTATCTTGTAAGTTATCCAAGAACTGTGACATGTTGGAAATATGCCAGAACATGATCCTCTATATTTAGTCATTTCTATGGATTTAGGTCTAGAGACAATGTAAAGCTATGTTTGCTTGCAGTAACGATTATTAAGTTGGTGGTATAGCTTTCATAGATTGAAGTAATTAGTACACTTTGCTCCAATATTCTGACAAAGTGAAAAAGTTAAGTTTTGAATTTTTTAAAATAATATATTAAAAATGGTAAAATTATATAAAGTGCTGTTGATGCAATGCATTATAAAATATGATCATTTTAAGATTTAGTTATAAATATTTTTTATAATTTTTGTATTGAATTTATTTTATTTTATTTTAAAATTAAATGATTGAAATTTTCTTCATATTAATTTCTTAGTGTATAGACTCTCATGTATTTGTTTTCTTGTTTTTAAGAGGATCATTTTACATCTAATATTGAATATGTGATAGGGTGTCCAACCACTTATTTATCATTTGAGTTTATTTAAAATAATTATCTCAAAATAGTCTTAAAGTCTCAAAATAGTCTTAAAGAGTGATGTCTTAAGTATTACAAAATATTTCAAAAATTGTAATAAAAATGAAAATATCAAATCATATATTATAACTTTTAAATTGTAAATTGGAAGAGTCTATGGAATTTAATCTATGTTATTATTTTTTTAATTATTGTATTGTACTTGAAATTTTTATTATACATATTATCAAGGTATTTCAATAATATTTATTAAATCATTAAATAATTATTTATAGTTTTAAAATATTTATAGTGATAAAATATAGAAAATATGTTTTTTTAGTTAAGTTAAACATGAGGGTAAGATCTAGAATTTATTAATTGAATGATTTTAAATATCTTATAGTACTATTATTTTTAATTGTGGCACTGTGTAAATGAATTATAATTTTCTTTGATTTAGAGCCAAGGTTTAAAGGGTATCTATTTTGTCTAGGGCATGATCTCAAACTCATCCCTCAAAAGAAGTCATGAAATCAGCCACACTAATTCTCTTCATACTTAGACCTCTAATTGAAAGTCTTTGACAAATCTAAAGAAAGTGCCTCTACACAAACCTTTATTTAGGTTTTTGTTTTGAATTTACATATATAATTAAAATGATTCACATGAGAACTTAAAATTGTGGCATCTAGACCATGTGACAATAGGTGGATGCATAAGGTGTTGGAAGTTTGAGTTGACATTGATGTCAACAGTTCTGTGTTGTTGCATTGATGTCAACTTATGGAGTTGCTTTGATTGGTTGCATTATGTTGTCATTAGTAGTCTCATTGATGTCAACCTCTGGTGTTGGTAGGATGAGCATGTGTTTGGATGTTCAACCTCTTGTGTGGTTGAGATAATAAGATGTTGCAAATGTTGATATTGTGTTTGTGGTGCTTGGTTTCCAAGTGATTTTGAGAAAATTTGAATAAAAAGAGGAAATAGTGTGGTAAAGAATGTTTTGTATGATAGAGTGGTGTTCTAGTTTTTCCTCTGCATTTTTTCATGGTTGAAGATCTTCTTGTGTGGTTTAGATATGCTAGTTAGAGGTGTTCAAAAGTGTTATATTTAGTGTTTCATATTATAGATCATTTTACAAAAGAAGTGTTGTTCACTAGTGTGTGAATTATGATGTAGTGTTGTGTGGGAGAAATGGTTTTGCTCTGCATTTCTCTGCATTATGGTTTCTGGTCTTTCATATCAGGGAGTGTTCTTATAATGTGCATATCTATCTCCAGTCTTAGTTTTTTGTGTCTTGGTGCTCTACAAGGTTGGATTCATGAGTTTTAGTGTGTGGAAGGTTAACTAGTGCATAGAGTGAATATATTTTTTAGGTGAATATTGTTGTGAAGGATTTGTTGGATTTTAGGGTGTTGATGAAATATTCCAGATTGTGTTTAAGTTTTATGTGTGATCCGTGAGTCATATTTGGATTAAAGGAAGTGTGTACTTAAATGCTTAATGGTGTTGACATAGGTTTGAATGACCTTGGGTGTTTACACTAATTGCAAATATGCTTCAATATTTGTGGAAATGTGGCATGGTGTGTACGTATGGATTTAGGTTTGAGTTGAGGTGTGATGTGGTCCACCTTCATTCCTCTCCACAATGAGAATGTTTTGGTGCTGTCCTAATTTGAATTTGCACGGTTGAGGTGTATAGCCAACCTTGTAAATTTTTTTCAAGGTTGAGTACAATATATATATGTGTGATGAATTATTGGAGGATGTTTGTGTTGGGTGTGCGATGCAAATTTTTGAGATGTGAAGTATGAAATGTAGTGTGAGTTTTAATGCCTAAGACTACTAGAAGCAGTGAGTAGAAGGTGTCTACATTCTTTAGATAGATTACGAATGTACTGGTGATGTATGGTGGACCTTTTCTATTGCTCTGAGATGGATTTATCATTGTAATGATCTTCTATCTTCTTCTTTCTAATTTGGCATTGAGCCCTTAGCAGTGAGCCCTTCTTTTTTTTGGGCAATGAGCTTATTGTATTCGGTGTTGCAATTACTTTATATTATGAGCTAATCCTCACTATGGTTTTTCCCTTCTTGGGTTTTCTATGTAAATCTAGTGTTCTCTTGTGTTTGGTGTTGATGTGTTGTTGTTTTTGTTATTTATTTTCATGGAAAATCAATTTAATAGATTAAAGGCTAATAAGGATCTGAATATTAATGAGGGTTTTGATGTTTTAATGAACAATTAATTCACCCCCCTCTCAATTGTATTGTGCATTCAACAATTGGTATCAGAGAAAGGTTCCTTAGAAGAGATTAACCACTTGAGGTTGATCTAGGATGGCGCACAAGGAGGCTCCTTTGTTTGATGGACTTGATTATGCAATCTAGAAGACTAGTATGAAAGTTTTCCTTGCTTCCCTAGGATTTGGAATTTGAAATTATGTTGAAACTAGATATACAATGCTTGTAAATGGTCCAAGTACTAATGATGAGATCAAGGATTATGAGAAAAATGGAAAAGCAGGGTATTATCTCTTGAGTGGTATTTCTAATTCAAAACTTGTGAAAGTTATGAGTCTCAAAACTGCTAGTGAGATTTGGAAAAAGATAGAAACTATCTATGAAGGAGATGAAAAGGTCAAGCAATAAAAAATGCAAAATTTGAAGACCAAGTTTGAAACCCTATGGATCTTAGAGGATGAAGATATTACAAGCTAAATGCATAGAGTGGACGAACTTGCCAATTCCATCAAAGGCCTTGGTGGAAAACTTGAAGAAAATGAGGTGGTAAAGAAGGTACTAAGAACTCTTACTAAATCTTATAGCCATAATTTTTTTGTTATTAAGGAAGCTCAAGATTTAAATAATTATTCTAGAGATCAGTTGTTTGGTGCTTTAACTACTTTTGAATTGAGAGAGTTTGGTCCAAGTGATTCAAGAAAAGAGACCACTTTTAAATTTGGCAAGGCAAAGAAGAATGAGGAATTAGATCTAGATGATCTTGATGAGGTAGAAGCAAATTTGCGAGGAGATTGAAAAAGGACACAAGAAAGTATAGAGGTAAGTTACCTTTCAAATTTTTTAATGGTGTAAAGATTGGTCATTATGCTTCAAGATGTCTTATCAAAGCTTCAAATTTTATACATAAGGAAAATAATGGAAAATCAATTAAGAGAAGTTATTATCATGTTAAAGAAGATGTCAGTATATCTGATGTGAATTTGATTACCTGGATGATGAAGATGATGAATTTTTGTTCATGGCTCTAAATGTTGGAACTAATTCTAGTAACTCTAAGAGATGTATGAAGGAAAGTGCTCCAAAAACAAGTCATAATATTAAAGGAGCAATGTTGATTGATTTTCATGCTAGAGAGGAGAAGAAAAACTAGATCATTGACAATGGATGCTCAAATCATATGACAAGTGATAAGAGTAAGTTTTAAAGTGGTTTAGTTAAGTTTAGTGATCATACATTTGCTAAGATATTTGGAAAATGTTCAATTAGATTTGATGGCAAGAATAATACATATGATGTTCTTCATGTTAAGGGTCTCCAACATAAACTTTTGAGTTTCAGAAAAATGTGTGGTAAAGGATATAATCTTGTGTTTCAAGATGATGGTTGTGAGATCAGAAAAGGCTCTAAAACTCTATTTGCTACAGGAAGGACATATGGAAATGTTTATCAACTCAAAATTGCTAATGATCAATGCTTTAAGACTTAGATTAATTAAAGTTGGCTATGGCATAGAAGAATGTGTCACATCAATTTTGATAGCATAGTAAGGATTGGTTCAGTTCAAGCTGTGAGATATCTACCAAAAATTACAAAGCTTATCAATGCAGTGTGCGAGGAATGTCAGATTGGGAAGCAAACTAGAAAGAGGTTCAATATCAAAGAACATTCTACTATAGGACCTTTGGAGTTGGTGCATACAAACCCTTATGGTTCCTCTAGAATAAGAAGTTTTCAAGGTGACAAGCATTTCATGTTATATTGATTGATGACTACTCTAGAATGATGTGGGTAACTTTTCTCAAAGAAAAATCAGAAGCTCTAGATAAGTTTAAGGCATTTAAAGCTATGGTTGAGAATGAATTGAATCAAAAAATTAAATGCTCGAGATCTGACAGAGGTAGAGATTTCACCTCCAATGAGTTTAATAGTTTTTGTGAAGATCATGGAATAAAGAGACATTTGTTAGCTCCTAGGAATCCTCAATAGAATGGAGTGGTGGAAGGGAAGAATAGGACTATTTAGGAAGTAGCAAGGATAATGATGAGAGAATAAAATCTACTGATGTATGCTAGAGAGAAGCAATTCATATTGTAGTTTGCATACTTAACAAAGCACAAGCAAGGACAAACAACTCAAAGACTCCCTATGAATTATGGCATGGATGGACTGCTATTGTCAAATATTTTAGAGTATTTGGAAGTAAATGCTATATCAAGAGAGATGAAGAAAACTTAGGAAAGTTTTATGCAAGGTCTGATGAAGGAATATTCCTTGGATATTCTACAAAAATCAAGGCTTACCAGTGCTACAACAAGTTAAAGATGATTGTTGAAAGTGCACGTGTCAAAGTGGATGAAGAATTACATAAAAGTTTAGTTTTGATAGAATGATCTGAATTAGATGATTTCCTCTTGTAGAGAAGAAGAAAAAGATGAAGGAAAGGAAAAAGAAGTGTAGGTTGGAGAGGAAGAAGATTTGAAAAGGATCCCTAAGACACCTAAGTATGTGTAAAAGAATAATTTTGAAGATCAAATCATTGGTGACAAGAGCTGTAACACCCCGTCGTGCGAACCCCAAAGGACAATTACACAATAATCACAACACAATTTTTTTTTTTAAGTTAATATAACATACATGCAATACACATTAATTCATGACATAAATTTCATTTAAGTAGATTCATTAACACATACGTCCCTTGGGGTACACAAGGAGTCATTACGTGACTTAGATCCACACAACGACAATAAAGAATAAAAGCCAAAGATATAAACATTATCAAATATAACACATACATGATAAATCATTGATAAGAAACCATCTGTGTACACAAATGCAACATATACATGATTAACTCAACACATTGAATAACAACAGCCATGGCCAATAGCCACATAAGGTTTAACGTTACATTACAATACAATGTTCTAGAGGTACAATGATACAAAAGTGTTTCCAAACATAAATGGAAACCATACACAAGATAGCATGATACAAATAAATAGATGAATACAAAGTATCATAACTGGCTCCAAGACAAATACAACTCTGGAGTCGCTGCAACAACACCAATCCGCACCTCTCGATCCTCGACTGGGGACCCAATGGGGTGCTTAGCACGTTCCACCCGACCACGTGGGTCCGAAGACCCACCCCCGTGCTAAGGAGCTGACAAGAAGAGTCCTCAACCAAGAACATCCAAACAAGGAACCACAAGACTCAACGTCATACAAAAGTATCATAAAACTCAAGATTACAATGACAAAATCAACAACATCCAAGAGTCAACATAATAACTTAAGGTCATAAATCTCATCACATAAATCAAAGCAATGACCAATAAACAAGTAACCAAAGGATGATCATGAAACACTTCCAAATCAAACTGAATTAATAAACATAATACAATTCCAAATTGCAATTAAACAATACAATAACATCATATCACAGTACCATAAGAGTACAAGGTCATAAGTCAAATATCAATAAGATCATACAAGACCACAAAGTACACCAAAGATGTATCAAGACAATACTCCATAAATCAATATAAGTCCATTCAACCACAATCTAAACCAACTCCCATAACATACTTCCAGAGGAACACAATAAAGTAAAACACTGGGCAACTAGGGGAGAGTGTCATCGCATAGTCCTACATGGGCTATCCTGTGCTCTTCCTCCCAACTGGAGGCGCCGGTCCCATCTATGGCTATCATGTGCCCTTCCTCCCAACTGGAGGTACCGGTCCATAGGGTGACTCATGCGGAGCCGTAAACCTCTCGTGAAGACGAGGTCACGACCTTGCCGACCATGGCCTTCTCAGCCTTCCATTAGTCTGCGGAAGCACTAATGAAGACAAGGCATCCATTTTTAAATCTTATAATGATATTACTACCCAACCCTCCTAAGTTAATTATTAGGTTTTCACTTGATTACTAACTCACTCATGGGTTATCCTGTGCCCTTCCCCTTAAACGGGGTGCCGGACCCCACAAGGAGCCACTCTCCCTAGAGACCCAACAACATAAAAAAAAAACTAAGGGTTGTACAACATAACAAGAACATTAGATCACAACAGAGAAGCATGTGAGGCATTACCCATCTCGCTATAAACACATAATCAAGTCTCAACAATTCTTGTACAACCCTTTCAAAATTAATGCTACCAATATCTTGCCACGTCTAGAGCACATAAAATGAGGAATATTGATCAATCAATAAAATCAAGCCTCTGGAAGAATCTCAAAGGGCTTACATTGGGGTTTCCCCATGAAAAACTGACAACAATAAATGCAAGACCCCGAAGAACTATTTTCAATTCAAATATAATGAGTGAATACATTAAAATAAGATCAACAACTCCATCCAGACTACATAACCAACTTCGATACGAAATAAAATGAAAATTCAAGAAGATCAACTATCCACAACTCATAAAAAAAACACGAGTTCCCAATTACATTGCAACACAAATTAGATGACAAAGGATTTCATGAATCAAAATTAATCTCCAAAAGCATCCACACCAACACGAAACCATCCAAACACAATCCTTCAACAACAGAGGTAAAAGAATGCAACTAGGCATCCAAGGGAGACCTCAATTTCCTCCTCACAAGATACCCGTGCAGCTGGTAAACAAATGACCTTTGACAAAATCAACAAACATAACAACAATATAATTTAATGTTTCACCAAAATAATACAAGTGGGAAGATTGCATACAACAAGAAGCATAAACTTATCACAACCAAGCATCACATTAGTATCCAAAATACTCCACCACAAAATCAATTAATAAGACCCCCACAACTCAAAACAAACCAAGAATTCACCACGTAAGGTTAAACGAATAGCAACACAATTTAACTTAAAGAAGATCCCCAACTCACGTCAACTCAAGAAAAGTCACAACGAAAGGATATGTCAAATCACTCATAAAAAGGACATGAACCCAAAGGAATAAAAATCACTTATGATACCAAGCAATCCCAAGAGACACTCATCAAAATGGAACATCACATTAACTCTCACATGTACATAGAAATGTATACCCAAAGCACAATCACTACTCAAACACCATATATCCATTTATCCATTCGTTCAATAAGAAGTAATTTAAAACAACTAAGGGAGTTATTTGAACATATTTCCTAATTGACCAATATCTCCTGGAATCATTGCTCCTAATTTACGCATGGTTTCAAGAATATGCAAATAAGAGAATCATTGTTCCTGGTAATTCTATAAGATGAGAGGAGTTGGATATTAAGACAATGTTTATTTAATTCATAAACTAAAAGAAGTATAAAGGGGATTAAAAGATATCACAAAATTAATATTATAAAATTAGAACACCAAATAAGAGAACATATAAGAAGAAGTAAATATATACTTCATATTTTAATTTCCATTATATTAAAAGAAATCTCAAGATAATATTTTCATCCTACCCTTCCATTTAAATTAGATACAATAATCAGTAATATTCTAAAAGCACATATATTTCCTCTTAAACTAATAAATGTGAGGATTCTATACTTCATCATCCTTAATACATGATGGCTAACCACCCGGGAAGATTTCATATTAACAATTGGTAACTTTATTTATTCAAATAAAAATCCTTTAATTAAATATCACTTCAACCAATATCCAACCTATTTATTGTAAAACAAATATATATATAACTTCACTTTCTTATTACAAATAAAAGATCATTTATCTAGCTAGGATATAAATCTAATCCTTCACAACATAACCTTAATCTAAATAAAATTAATATTTTCAATTAACCTACTCTAAATTAATTATGCCAGGTGTGACAGATGAGACAGGATGGCAAAGAAATCAGAGGGATCATTTAAATCTATACACCCTACCATGATCAAGAGCACCACTATGACAGGTTACAAACAAAATCAGAGAGTTTATTTAAATTTCTACACCCTTGCAAGTCTAAAAACTGTAGCTGTGACAGGTTGCCAATGGTTTCAGGGAGACTATTTAATTCTGACCTCAACTCTAAATGCTGAAACAGTGATAGGTTGCCAAGTATATTAAAAAGTGTATGCTGGAATTTGGAAATAACACCATCTACTTGCATTATTATCATATCCCCACTATTATCCACAAGATTGAAGGGAAGGAGGAAGGTGAGGTGCAAATACGTGACTTAAGAGCAGGAGAATAATGTATAACCTTTCCTTTTTGAACCAGACACATTTTATCTTGGCAGCGAGTTTCCAGAGACGCATTCAGATTGAAGTTTGGGAGTTAAACTTCACCACGATCAAAGGTGAGCTTTCTATTATGTTGGTATAATGACAATATTTATTTTCAAGTGTTGCAACTACGATAGATTGACAGCAGAATCGAGCAAGATATTTAAACCTTTAGACTTTCCTATTATGCTCAAGTGCGCGGCTGAGACTAGATGACAATAAAATCAGAGAGATTATCTAAACCTTTGCCAACTTTCATGCAGGAGGTGTCAAAACAGTATTAAGGAAGAATAACAACGCTTCATCCAGAATATGGCACGGAAAGGGGAAGAAAAAAAAGAAGTAAATATGGCAGTAGAAATGCAATTAACAATATCAAGATTAATGAGCAGCCGAGGTGATAAATACAGACATTCATATAATTGAGATTTTCTAAGAGAAACTATCCACGTCAATACTCTTACATGGCTATATACATTAAACATTCTAAAAAAATATGATATGGTTGGCATCATACCTATTCGTAACCTTTCCTCGGGGTGTCTTTTACCTTGGCCGTATTGAAATCCCCTTTGTTCCATGACTGTTAAACTTGCACATGCCCCTCAAACTTTAGATAGAGAAAAGTGATCCATTTTACGCCTTCCTTCATCTTTTGGTGGAGCTGCAAAACTTGAGCACATCTTCGCAGCAGTAGCCGCCCCCTCCACATGGCTAATGGATTCTTCTTTTAATCATAACATCATTATAAAAAGATCTCTTAGCTTGTTAGATGATCCAGGATCATACTTCTTCCTCCTCATTCTCCGTACACACGTGGAAATAAACTTGTTGTCTGGTCACAGCGATCAACAGAAGGAGGGTGGTCTCTGCACCTCCCCTGTGGCCTTTTCTATCTCCCCTCCATAAGCTAAATATTCTCCAGTTTTTCTTCAACTTCCAAATGCTCTAAAGGTGAAGTTTCTTTCCAGCTTTTCTTGTTCTAAAACACTTCAACTTCCTATCTCCTTATCCATTTAAATTTCTTATTATAATAATTATCTCTTCAATATTATTTGTTCATAATTATTATTAACTTCAATTTAACACAACAATTTAAATCAATTTATCTAATAATATCACTTTTACTTTTAACGAATTAGTTAAATTTGATCATTTATTCTAAATCATTTGATTTAATTTAATTGATTATTATTTTAATTTCTAATTATATTTTAAATAACCTTGCAAATCACTTATGATTAAATTAATTATTTAAACATGACTACTAACATATGATATTTTTCACACAATCAGATAACACAGTAATCAATGAAGCACACACAAATACTCACACAAAAGTCCAGAACAACCGACACAGAGGGGCACTACAAGAGCAGAGGTGTACATTGACAAGAAGAGAAGCTACTATGATAAAAGAACAGGTAAAATTATGTTTACTACCTATTAAAGTTGAATATAAAATAGTGATTGAGGCATGTAAAGATGAATATTGGATCAAATCTATGGAAGAACTTATGGAGATTGAGAATAATCAGACTTGGGAACTTGTCCCAATACCAATAAACAAGAATTTGATTGGAACTAAATGGGTATTTCAGAACAAGTTGAATGAGAGTGGAGAAGTTGTTAGGAACAAGGCAAGGCTTGTGTGTAAAGGCTACTCACAAGTAGAAGGAATAGAATTTGAGGAGATATTTTCTCTAGTGGCAAGGATGGAAGCTATTAGGATGTTTTTGGGTTTTTTAGCACATAAGGATTTCAAAGTTTATCAAATGGATGTGAAGTTTGCATTCTGGAATGAAGTTGGAAGAAGAGGAATATATTGAACAACTAGGCTTAGGATTTCAATTATCAGACAACCCTAATATGGCCTATAAATTGAAGAAGGCATTATCTAGCTCAAGCAAGCTCCTAGAGTTTGGTATGCAAGATTTGATATGTACTTGTTGCATCAAGGATTCAATAAAGGTATTGTAGATAGCAATCTTTATTTCAAAGTTGAGAAAGGTCAAATCTTGATTTTAGTTGTGTATGTTGATGGTATAACCTTTGGAGGAAATGAAGCAATGTATAGGATATTTGTAGAGAAGATGCAAAATGAGTTTAAAAAGTCTATGTTTGGGGAGATGAATTTATTCCTTAGGTTGTAAATCAATTAGAAATAGAAATGTATTTTCATTTCACAATCAAAATATGTCAAGGAAATGTTGAAGAAGTTTGGAATGAAAGACTCTAAACCAGTATGTACTCCCATGGTTACTTATTGCAAATTAAGAAAGAATGATGAATCTCCTAAGGTTGATAAGAGAAAGTATAGATCAATGATTGATGGAATGCTATATATAATTGCTACTAGATTAGATATCATGCATGCAGTTTTTCTTATGGCTAGATTTCAAGAAGATCCCATAGAGTCACATGTAGCATTAGTAGAAAAAATATTTAGATACTTGAAGGACACTCTAAAACGTGGCTTATGGTATCCAAAGGATATTGATTTCTCTGAGGGTAAAAGCAAGAAGTTGGGTCCACGAAGAGGGGAAGTTTTAGAAAAAAAAATCTCGTAGGAAACGCAAAAAATCTCATAGGAAACACATACACATTATTGAAAAAATGTGTATGCGTTATGCTTCGCATACCCAAGCCTAAAAAATGTGTATGTACTAAAAAATATGTACGTGTTATATAACATGTATGAGTCATTTATTTTAAAAAATAAATACCTTTTAGAAACACATATGCGTGTTGTAACACAAAATTTGTACGTGTTTTAAAATGCGTACATGTTTCTAAAAGGTATTTAATTTTTTAAATAATCAAGCAAATAACATGTATGCGTTTTGTTTAAATAACGCATATGCATTTTTAAAAATTTGAATCCTCAACCCACATGCTGCCTTAGTTTTAGGCTCAAGAAAGGCTTGGCAACCTGACCCTCAGCCTTTGACCTACAACTAAAAAACTAAGGCAAGTTCAAGAGAAATGTACAACTTTGGCAATATGAATAATGAACTTTTTTTTTTTTGAATCAATCTATGAAATTAAAACCCATTAGAGAACATGATGTCTAGTTTCCAAATATATATATATATATATATATATATATATATATTTAAAGATTGGATTATATTTGTTAATTTTTAATTAATTTCTAAGCAAACTAGTCCATAAACTTGAAATATCAGACTTTTGTTTTTAATAATTTTTTTGGGTTAATTAATTTTCTTGTAAAACAAATTATATGTCATGAATCTTCAAACAATTCTCTACACAATGAAAAAAAAGATTCAAAACTTGTTTAGTTCAAGTCCAATTATGCTGTCCATACACACTGAGTTTTAAAAGCAACAATTAAGGCCAATAAAAATTCAAACAAAAAAAATTCAGAAAAAAATTACAAAAAAATATCATCATAAATATTCATGTTGTTAGCTATATTTCCCCAAAAGAAATTAGAAAAATACTTTTATTTGGGTCAAAAATTGGTGTCCGTACAAGTGCATGGTATGGTAAAAAAAAAAAGACTTTTAAAAAGTGGTTTTTATACATCCTTATCAAAATTCAATTTCTATCATCTAGGTATTTGAATAAATTACATATTTGGAAACTAGATTCAAAATCATAAATTTCATATTACTAACTTTTTAAAAAATTCATTGTGTAAGTACCTCAAATTTTCAGTCCAAGTGTGATAAATTAAAAAAAACAGCAAAAACACTTCCACTTTTTGAGCTTTTTGTGGACCCAACTTCTTGCATCAACCCCTAAGTGCTTATACAAATGTAGATTGGGTAGGTTGTGTTGATGATAGAAGAAGTAAAAGTGGTGGTGATTTCTTTCTTGGAAGCAGATTGGTGTCTTGGATAAGAAAGAAGCAAGATTCAATGTCATTATTTATTATAGAGACAGAATACATTGTTGCAACATCATGCTGCACATAGGTCTTGTGGATGAAGCAAACTTTGAAAGATATAAGAGTGTCATATGATGAAACAATCTCTATCTTATGCGAAAATACAAATGAGCTATAAATATTTTAAAGAATCCAATAATTCACTCAAGGATAAAGCATATTTCAATTCAGTATCACTTCTTGAGAAAGAAGGTTGCAAAGAATGAGGTGAAGTTGGAGTATGTGCCTACAAAGGATCAAGTTGTAGATATCTTCACAAAGAATATTTCTAAGGATAAATTTGATTATCTCAAGGGGAAGTTAGGGGTTATTGCCCCTCCTTCATTCAATTATATGCATAAGGTTATGCATAAGTCTAGTGATTTCAAAGTTCATTCCTTCTTGTGGACTGATGTTGGTGGCTACCTCTCAAGGGGAGTAGGTAGTGGCATTGTTGTAAGTGTTGTCATTGTGTGGAAAGAGAGTAAGCATGAAAATGTTGTCCTTTTTCAATTGTGTTGGTTGCAGTGGTTGCTAGTTGGTGAAGCATGGTGTGTACTCCTAAGGGGGAGTGTGTAGAGAGGTGGATTGAAAAGGTGTGCAGAGAAGGTGTGAAGAAAAGAGAGCATAGTGAAAGATTGATGTCAAAGGGAAATCAAAGAAAAAAATATATTGTAGAAACTAAAAAATGTCCCAAGCCTACAAGTTGCTAGGATGTCACCTTTTAGATAGAAGAATAGGAATTATAACTCAAAATTAATTAGAACCATCTTTTGAGAAATTGGTAAGATCCTTAAGGCAAGAATCATTTATCCTATCCACTGCTCCACCTAGGTGGCTAATATTTTTCCAGTTTGTACAAAGAATAGGGAAATTAGAATTTGTGTAGACTTTAGAAATCTAAATCAATCATCCCTGAACGACAATTATCTATTACTTGTGATGGACCATGTGTTGTAGATTTTGGTTGAATCTGAGATGATGTCAATGCTAGATGGTTTCTCTAGGTATAACTAGATTAGTGTGGACAAGGAAGATCAACATAAAATGGCTTTTGTTACCCCTTGGGGTACATTCACCTATAACAAGATGCCTTTTGGATTAATTAACATTGGGGCTACATTTCAAAGGGCCATGGGCCTATCCTTCAATGATTTAAGGAATAAAATTATATTTATATACTTGGATAATTTGACTGTATTTTCCAAGGAAAGGGAGAACCATCCTAGGGATTTGGAAAGAATATTACAAAGATGTAGAGAGCATGGCATATCTTTAAACCCTAAGAAGTTAGTTTTTAGCGTCACAGAAAGTAAGCTCCTAGGACATATTATTTCTAAGGAGGGAATTAGGATTGACCTAGAAAGAGTTAGAGTCATTCAACAATTAAGTCTGCCTTCTAATAGAACTAGTGTGAAATCTTTATTTGATCAAGTAAACTTTTTGAGAAAATTTGTCCCAAAGTTTTCAAAAATTACCAAGCATATAGCTAATATGATGAAAGAAAATAAATGTTAAATGGAGTGATGTAGGAAAATAGGCTTATGATGATATCAAGATAGATATTACCAATGCCCTGGTGCTAGTACACCCAAATTTCAGTAAATATTTTATTATTTATTACTATGTCTCAATATTGAAGCCCCCATTACCTTTATGAGTGTTTTTTTGAAGAAGCACTATTTGAATTATTTTCAAGTTGAAAAATATGCCTTTGCAGTAGTCAAGACAGTTAAGCAGTTCAGATTCTACATTCTGCATTCACACACTAAATTTTTTGTTCATGATGTTGTAGCTAAAAGTGTGCTAACACAATAAGAGATTGGCTATGTAGACACTTAAAATCATCCTGATCGATATTGCACATCCAAATTTGGTTATTAACACCATTTTCATCTTGATTCACCTCTTTTCAACCATTTAATTAAATAATCTTAATTGTTTAATTAAATTCATCATTTTCATCTATTAATCAGATAATCAATTTTATTAGGTTAATTCATCCCCTTTCATGCTAAATTTCATCCTGTTTAATTAAATAATGTGAATTATTCAATTAAATTACCTAAGTCTTCTCATTTCATTAAATAATCTTAATTATTTAATTGAATGTCATTAATTCCCCTTTTTAATTAAATCCTTAAATTTATCCATCATGCACAATTAAATAATGTTTTAATTATTTAATTAAATAATTTATTTCATCCTCCCACTTGCAAAGGAATATTCTCATGGAATATTCCTCAACTCCAATTCCCTCCTAAATGGGAAATATCTTGCAAGAACCTCCTAAATTTTAGAATTTGTGCTTCTTTAAATCAATTTGAGCTACTGATTAGATTCCTCAATCCATGTCAACTTTGAATCTCATCCATGGATTGTATTCTTGAGTATGCCTCATAGAAATGGGGTCTCATGGTGATGTATATCACTGTGAGTCCCCATTTCTATGATGCATATGCTACCCCTACCTTGTCAACCCTACTGAATTGTTAAGCTAGTGAGCTTACTCACTAGCTTACCAATGCCATAGGGTTGACAAGGTAGGGGCAACATATACCTCATAGAAATGGGTCTCATGCTTGCCAATGCTCCACTAGCTTGCCAATGTGGTAGGGTTGACAAGGTAGGGGTAGTATATTCCTCATAGAAATGGGGTCTCACAATGATGATACATCACCGTGAGACCCCATTTATATCATCCTGAGACCCCATTTCTGCGAGGCATACATTACCCCTACCTTGTCAACCCTACTGCATTGGCAAGCTAGTGAGCTCACTATCGTTCCAATGCATTAGGGTTGACAAGGTAGGGGCAGGGTATGCCTCATAGAAATGGGTTCTCATGGTGATGTACATCACTATGAGTCCCCATTTCTATTAGGAATATGCAACCCCTACCTCACTCACTAGCTTGCCAATGCGGTAGGGTTGACAAGGTAGGGGCAGTGTATGCCTCATAGAAATGGGGTCTCATGGTAATGTAGCATATTACTCATAGAAATGGGGTCTCATAGTGATGCACATCACCATGAGACCCCATTTCTATGAGGCATATTATGCCCCACTAGCTTGCCAATGTGGTAGGATTTACAAGGTAGGGGCAACATATGCCTCATAGAAATGGGGACTCACGATGATTTTCTATGAGGCATACACTGCCCCTAGCTTGTCAACCCTATTGCATTGGCAAGCTAGTGAGTGAGCTCACTAGCTTACCAATGCAGTAGGGTTGACAAGGTAGGGCAACACATATATCACCGTGAGTCCCCATTTCTATGAGGCATATGTTGCCCCTACCTTGTCAACCCTACTGCGTTGGCAAGATAGTGAGCTCAATAGCTTTCCAATGCTCTGTATATCACCATGAGTCCTCATTTCTATGAGGCATATGCTACCCCTACCTTGTCAACTCTATTGCATTGGAAATATAGTGGAGCATTGGAAAGCTATACCCTCAAACCCTAAACCCTATACCCTCAACCCTAAACCCTCGAACCTAAATCCTTAAACCTTATACCCTCTACCATCAACCCTCATCCCTATACCCTCAACCTAATACCTTAAACCATCAACCCTATAGGTCCTCAACCCTATACCCTCAATTTTGAACCCTCTACCCTCTACCCTCTATATCTCTCCCACACTATCTCTCTCTCTCTCCCCAATACACTCTACCGTCAACCCTAATCCCTCAACCCTTAAACCCTTAAACCCACTTAGTAAACTCTCTACCCTAATCCCTCAACCCTTAAACCCACTTAGTAAACTCTCTACCTTAATCCCTCAACCCTCAACCCTAATCCCTCAACCCCTATACCCTCTACCCTATACATTGGACCCTCAACCCTAATCCCCCAACCCTATACCCTCAATCCTCTACCCTCAACCTTAAACCCTCAACCCTCAACCCTTAAACCCTCTACCCTCTACATCTACCCTATACATTGAAACCTCAACCCTCAATTCTCAACCTTCAACCATTAATCCCTCAATCCTCAACCCTCAAACCCTAAACCCTCAACTCCAATAACCTCTACCCTATACATTGGACCCTCAACCATAATCCTTCAACCATATGTACCCTCAACCCTAATCCCTCAAACCTATACCCTCAACTCAATACCCTAAACAATCAACCCTATAGGTCCTCAACCCTCTACCCTATACATTACATCCTAGATCCTCATATATCTTTATCCCTCCCTCATCTTCTCTCCTTCTCTCTATCTCACTTATCCATCCATCTCTCCCTCCATCCATCCATCCCTCTCTACCCTAATCCCTCAACCAAATACCCTCAACCCTCAACTCTAAACCCTAAACCCTAAACCCTCTACCCTAAACCCTGAACCTTCAACCCTAAACCCTTAAACCCTAAAACCTTAAACCCTCTACCATCTACCTTCAACCCACAACCCTCAATCCATCTACCCTTGAACCCTCAACCCTCTACCATCAACCCTAAACCCTAAAACATATACCCTAAAACCCTAAACCATCTACCCTCTACCCTAAACCCTCAACCCTAAATCATTAAACTCTAAACCCTTAAACCTTCTACCCTCTACCCTCAACCCTTATCGCTCAACCCTATACCATCAACCCAATACCCTAAACCATCAACCTTATAGATCCTCAACCCTATACCCTCAATTCTCAACCCTCAATCCTCTACCCTCTATATCTCTCCCACTCCCACTCCCTCTCTCTCTTTCTCAATTTTCTCCCTCCTAGCCCCTCTCCCTCTCTCAATTCTTTCTCTCTCTCTCCCCAATACCCTCTACCCTCAACCCTAATACCTCAACCCTTAAACCATTAAACCTGCTTAGTAAAATCTCTACCCTAATCCATCAACCCTCTTGACCCTTAATCCATAAACCCTCAACCCTCAACCCTTTAAAACTAATACGTCAACCCCTATACCATCTACCCTATACACTGGATCCTCAACCATAATCCCCCAACCCTATACCCTCAATCCTATACCCTCAACCTTAAACCCTATACTCTCCACCCTCTACCCTATACATTAAACTATCAATCCTCAATTCTCAACCCTTAACCCTTAATCCCTCAATCCTCAACCCTCAAACCCTACACCCTCAACCCCAATACCATATACCCTATACATTAGACCCTCAACCCTAATCCTTCAAGCATATGTACCCTCAACCCTAATTCCTCAAACCTATACCCTCAACCCAATACCCTAAGAAATCAACCCTATAGGTCCTCAACCCTATACCCTCAATTCTCAACCCTCTACCCTATACATTTGATCCTCAACCCTCATATATCTTTGTCTCTCACTCCTCTTATCTCTTTCTCTCTATCTCACTTATCCCTCCATCTCTCCTTCCATCCATCTCCCCCTCTCTACCCTAATCCCTCAACAGTATACCCTCAACCCTTAAACCCTTAAACACTCAACCCTAAACCCTAAAACCTCAACCCTTAAATTCCAAACCCTTAAACCCTCTACCATCTAACCTCAACCCTAATCCCTCAACCCTTACAACCTTAAACCTTCTTAGTAAACTCTCTACCCTAATCCCTGAACCCTCTTGACCCTTAGTCCCACAACCTTCAACCCTCAACTCTTAAACCCTAATCCCTCAACCCCTATACCCTCTACCCTATACATTGGACCCTCAACCCTAATCCCCCAACCCTATACCCTTAATCCTCTATCCTCAGCCTTAAACCCTCAACCCTCAAACTTTAAACCCTCTACCCTCTACCCTATACATTAAATCTTCAACCCTCAATTCTCAACCCTCAACCCTTAATCCCTCAATCCTCAACCCTAAAACCCTAAAACCTCAACCCTAATACCCTCTACCCTATACATTGGACCCTCAACCTTAATCCTTCAACCATTTGTACCCTCAACCCTAATCCATCAAACCTATACCCTCAACCCAATACCCTAAACCATCAACCTTATAGGTCCTCAACACTGTACCCTCAATTCTCAACCCTCTACCCTATACATTGGATCCTCAACCCTCATATATCTTTGTCCCTCCATCCTCTTCTCTCCTTCTCTCTATCTCACTTATCCCTCCATCTCTCCCTCCATCCACCCCTCCCTCTCTAACCTAATCCCTCAACCATATATCCTCAACCCTGAAACCTTTAAACACTCAACCCTAAACCCTAAACCCTCAACCCTTAAACCCTAAACACTTAAACCCTCTACCCTTTACCCTCAACCCAATACCCTCTACCCTCAACCCTAATCCCTCTACCCTTAAAACCACTTAGTAAAGTACCTACCCTAATCCCTCAACCCTCTTGACCCTTAATCCATCAACCCTCAACCCTCAACCCTTAAACCCTTAATTCCTCATCCCTAAACCCTCAACCCTTAAACCCTAATCCCTCAACCCCTATACCCTCTACCCTATACATTGGACCCTCAACCCTAATCCCCCAACCCTATAACCTCAATCTTCTACCCTCAAACTTAAACCCTCAACCCTTAAACCCTCTACACTATACATTAAACCCTCAACCATCAATTCTCAACCTGTTGATCATGTTTTTTGCACAATAATAGCCTAGACAGAATATGGTATCCTATCTCTCTTGAAAGGTAAATCTCTATCAGCAAGCCTCAAGAGATAACCCCAAGGTCTCTAATGTCAGGTCTTGACAGTGCATAAACAACTCAGTAACGAAATGTGAAAATGTTGGTAATCACAGTGGGACCTTACTAAAAGCAAAATGTTGAATCAACTTTACTAGATCTAACAATTTGATGATATTTCAATCCTAGTTCTAACCCAATAATCAAAGAAATGAAAAATATAAGGGTTTCAGAGAGATTTCTAAATCTAATACTACTCCTAAGATTAACAATGAAAGTAACCAACACTCAAAATGGACCAATCCCTCAAAATTGATCTCTACTTGACCCAGATAAATCTGCAATCTTATAGAGAACAGTGCAATATTCTAAGGTGTTAATATTTTAAAATCATAAACATTCATTCAAACATCCCTATCGTGGTTGAAATGGAAAAATCCTCACAATCGAACTTAAGCATAGTGAATATGGAGTCTAGGCTAACTTTGCAAAGCAACTAACAATCAGTTGGTTATGAAAAGTATGGACTGAAGGATTGCTGCAGCATTCAAGTATCAAATCACAAACATTATTGAATCAAATCTAATCTAAATGCTAATCTCCTCAAACCAATTTTAAAGATAGAACACAAGAACCATGCAAGACAAAACAATACAAGTGTGGCACCAAATCACAATGTCATTTCCTGTATTCGAATTATCCACTGTAGCAACAATTCTAGTTTCCTGTTACAATATTTGCTTGAGAGCAACTACTTTCTAACTTGCTCTACTTCTAACTATTTTACTCTATTTCAAACTATCTAACTGTTATCTCCAATTCTTCTAACTATTTCTAATCCTTTACAATAATGAGAAATGCCTAATATATAAAATTCCCCAGAAACTGCCGGCCAGGCAAGGGTTTCACAGCAATAACTCGGCATGACAACCTGGCCAAGAGAGACCCACGGTTGGTCAAACAAGCCTTAAATGCACATTCCATCCAAGTCGGCCTAGGATCTGTAATGCAATTCAGACCAGTGCGCGGGAAGATAGTAGGGAAGCACAAATTGCATCGCAGGCTATCATTAGCTCCCTTCCCTATTATCTCCACTCCGATCTGGCTCCCTATGTACTTTCAAGAATGTTTCATCTAGGTCGGCCACAGGTGGTAGAGGTAAAACCCTAAGTCGCCTTTCGATGGATGCAATCTCGTCCCTTGAGTGTTTGACTGACCCATCCTAGTCTACCTTATACGCCAAATACTTATCAATAACTGCAAGGTAGGTGGCCGCATCATCTAGCTGGTGTTCAGACATAGAATCATCATTACTTGGTGCATAAACGTCCTTCCACCATTCTCTCAACTACTCTAGATTCAAATACTTGGTTGCGATCTTCCTTCTTCCCATCACTATCTCAAAAAAAGCAATGCAGCCATTGTAGACACCAGCCAGGGTGTCATCAATGTGTCTTCTCTTTTTGTAAATATTTTTGAATACTTTCTACTTGATTTGCAATACCTCGAACCACTCCCATGGTTCGGCAGCTCTAGAAGAAGGAAGGATCCCATCACTCACCAACCTGTCTCAGGTGTACTCCATAATAGTCTTGGTTTTTCGTAGTAGGAGGTTAGTGTCCTCTTTATCTTGTGCTATTACCTGCTTCATCCAGTCCATCGTCCTCATAACATCTTTCCTAGTTGACAAGATTTCCTTAATAGCTCCATCACCTTTTACCTGCACCCCTTTTAACCAATTCACAGTGGCAATAGTGGAGGCTTTCATCCTTTCTAACTCGGTGATGGTCTCCTGAGGTAGATGATTTGTAGCTGAGGAAGAAGGATTAATGGACTGCAGGGGTTTCATTAATTCCTCCAAACATTTCCTGAGATTTTCATTTTCCTTCTTTAGCTCTTGCTTGGTTTTCCTTTCTCCCCTCAATCGATCCACAATAACTGTACTGGAGGCCTCATAGTCTTTGATATCCTACTCAACTGATGTAGGTCCTAGATTGAAAGTCTGAACACTGTAATCTTTTCTGACCACATCATTTCTATCTTTTTCTGGAGTAGGGGTGGCAATGTGAACAAATTTGTTATGTGCCTCATCCCTTTCAACCCTTGAGATCACCCTAGCCTTCTTCTTACCTTTATCTTTTCCAATTTTGGCTAGCAGTGCATCCCAATTTGGTGGACTATCTTCTACCACAACCTGCTTTCTCTTTATTTCTCTATCCAGCCACTTCGGAATAGTGGGCTCCAATTGCACTTGGCTATGCCCCATTTCTTCTTGTTGATCCTTAGGTGCCTCCTCACTTAAATTTTGTTTCTCAAGAGTCTCACCTACTTCACTCTCCCTCTGCTCAACATATACCTCATCACGCTCAGGTAATGGATCCTTCAATATTTCCTCTTCTCCTGGAGGGACTTCTTTAGTTTTGATAGGGGAATCTGTATGTGTAACCAAAGGGTACTGCATTATCTTTTCAATTTCTACCTCTACACTATGGAGATTACCCTCATGAAACTCCTCTTCCTCAGTATATGGATGATCCTCGACATCCTTGGGTCCAATTGGTTTACTTTGAACTTCCTGAGTGGAAGCCACATCATTGTGTTGCTCCTCATGAGAAATCACTGGAGGGAGATCTGTCTTAGGCATACTGTCCCTGGGAGAAGGAGTCTTAGACCTCCTTGTATATACCTTGGCCTTCTCCTCTGAGCTTTCAACATTCACCACTAGTTGGTAACTTCTTCCTCCCCACCCTTGGAGCTATCCTTCTTTGATAATTTGACAATTCTTTTCCTTTTGGGTACAGGATCCTTATCCTCAAGCTTATGCTCAGACACCTTAGTTCTTGTCCTCTTCTTAGCCTTTGGCTTCCTCTGTTTTTTTGTTTCTTGGACTTTCATTTCTTGAACGCCTTTAATCTTGACATTGGAAGGAGAGTCCTGCTTACCCTTGCCCTTAGGATTATGATCGGCAGATTCTTCAGAGGTGGAATGGGAATCCAAATATCCCATCAGAGCATAGGTGCATTGTACACCGTTGTTTTCCATCTCCCATAGTTTGTGCCTTAGCCACATCCTAGTGAATTTGAGAACCAGGTCCATTAGTTGTTTTAACTCTGTCTTCTCCTCTTCCAACCAATCCACATCACCAATTGATTTGTCCTTTACGGCCTCATAGGCATGATCTTGGATTAAGTTTCCATCATCTTCCAACTGATCAGGAACTGCCTTCACATTATATAATTAGATTGACTCAACTAGAAACTGAGAGAATTTCCTCTTTCTAACCTCAAATTCATCACTACAGTTGGCCCAGTAGTCTTCCAAATTCACCTTATGACTGTACTCTCTGCTAGATTTCTTTTGAGCCTCACCTATGATATCAAATCTGGACCTCTTGGAGTGGAAAGACAAACCAAGAGTACTCATTTCTTCTTCTGAAGCTTGAGCAGAACCAATGGAAGGAAAAACCTCCCTAGTGCCAATCCTCAATGGAAAATCTCCACCAAATCCTGTTTTGTGCTTATCCTTCTTGACAATGGCATCAAAGTCACTGATCTGCCTAGTGACTTCCAGCAGTATAATATGATCGATGGGATACCTTGGGAGTCTGTATGGAGCTTTCTGGCAGCCATCAATCCGAATTTAGGAGAAGGTTGGGAACTGATAAACCAAGCTCCATATCTCTTGACGAGTTCTTTGGCCTGATCTGAAATTTTGACATGTTCTGCCCCCTAAAGCATTTTGGTGATATACATGGTAAAGGCATCATTTTCCCTTCTATAGTTCGAGCTCCCTAAATACAACTAAGGGAAAACTTCATAGATGATATCCCATTCGAAAATTCCCTTTGTATCCAATCCTCTATAGGGATGGAACCTTGCAAGTGCATAGACCAAATAGGAGGTCATTGTGAAGGTCTTTGTTTGTAGCACATTGGACGATTGCTTGTGAATTACTTGGCTGATGACCCCTGCCGAATAGTAATCAATCTTTTCTTGTTCCATCCTTACAATCGCATGAAACATCCAATTCTCAAATGTACCAACACTCTTCAATCCAAGCACCTTGCTGAGAAAGGTGATGGCATCATAGTATTCCTTCTTGAATTTTTCTCTATACAGCTGCTTGGGAAATTTGGAGTAGTGAGACTTTGATTTCTCCAGCCAAGAATTGATTAGCTGCTATGACCTCACAGTCTGGTCATCGTAGAACTCCTGAGATGCCTCAATGGTGAATCCCACCACATGAGACCGGTTTGGCATGTCAAAGGTTTGGGCAATGGAGACCGGGTTGAGATTTGCAACAACTCTCCCTTGAGGACCAATAATTCTCTGTGTATCCCGATTGTAGTTCCTAGCACACTCAAGGACTAGCTCATAACACTACACCGTAGAAGGGAAACCAGCCACATGGGATAACCCTAATTCCATCATCCTTCTAGCCACCAAAGGAGGATCCTTAGCTACCATACTTTCTTTGAATTCTTCATAGTCCCAGAGGCCAACATTTGTATCAGTGACTTTTGACCAGACAGAAGTGATCTTACTCTTCGGGACCTTGCTCCTGATGTCCAACTTAACCCTCTCTGCATCAGACAATGAGGAACTAGCTACTGCCTTGCTAGATTCAGCCTGCACTCAACATGAAAACATAATAAAAACCACAAGAAAGCAAGGTTAATTCATCAAAACACCATTAGAATGCCTCCCATATAGTCAAGGTGTTATTAAAATTCATATAAAATGACCACAACAAATTTTGGGTTTCAAGACCATCTGCGGAATCTGAGCCAGAGGGGAATTTCGAGAAATTCCAGACCGATCGGATTCCAATGGAATAACCAAGAAACACCTACTTAACCATGAAACCTCATCATTTTCATCAAGAAATCACATGGGAGATCCAAATATGACATGAAATAATCATAAAATGTATCACAAATTATAAATGAATCCAACTATTTCACGTTCCTTTACATTTTGTTAGATTTCGGAAAAATCCATGAGGGACGGATTCTCATGAAGAACGGGCCAAAGAGGAAACCTCAGAGAATTTGGGGGATGGCGGATTTCAAAGAAATCCAGACCTGGTGGAAATCCACAGTTAAGGCACAATTATGAACCAAATGGTGCAAAGGCAAGTACTTCAGCCAAACAATCCCCATTCGGGATGAGGTTACGTCGAGTGGGCACGTCTTTCCGACCAGCGATGAGGAGAGCCATGCCAATGAGAGATCTTCTTTGGGGTAAAGTCTTGGCGACCATTAGGAGTCTCGCTGAAAGCGAGGGTCTCGGCAAGAGTAGGATATGTTCGACGAAAGGTCTCGCCAAAAGGGGAGGTCTCAGCGAACTTACGAAACATCGGCAAGATGAAAGGAGCCCACTGTGAGCTTTTGGCGATGGGGTTTGTCTTGCTGACAGAAAGACTTTCGGTGTGAGAATTATAGTGTCCTAGCGATCAAATACAACCCACGAAGGGCTTCGGCGAGACACAGGATTACTGAAGTGACATCTCACTGATTTCGAAGGGTCATAGCGACTAGAAAGGATAGAGCTCGATGAAAGAAAAAGTGCTCGGTGGGAGCTCTCACCGAAGGACAGATGTCCTGGCAAAGCAAATGAATATCAGTAACATTACTGGATCTTGTTATGACCTCTTAGCGACTAGGACTTGTCTCGCCGATGGCGAATATGAGAAAAGCATGTCGATGAGACATTTTCTTATGGGGTGAGGTCTCAGTGAATCCTCTTTGTCTCACCGACAGATATGCATACAAGACTTTATCGGTGTAAAAATGATAGTGTTACGGCGATCCAGCATGAACCTAGGAAGACCACTTTGGAAAACCTCAAGGTGATCAATATGACATCATGCTGACTGATAAAGGTCACAATGAATTACAATTTAGAAGGGATGGATTGCCCCAGACTACGACGTTGAGTCACGATTTTACCCAGACACCAAATCAATCATGAATTTCAACAATTTAACTTGAGACAAGTCAAGGATGGACCTTTCATAAATTTTCTTTGCATTCTAGGTCAATTTAAGACAAAATCACCTAATACGGTACTGCCCTAGGTCCAAAACTCTACTCATCCACCATTAGTGCATAGGCAGGTTCAGAATTTAGTTATTTCAATTTTTAAGTCATCACTAGGGTTTACTAATTATTCTCAGGCAAGATTCATTGAAATGAAAATAGACAAATGAGCTCAAAACTCACCTAGGAGATGACAAATGATGCAATACTAAACAACCCTAGCATGAGATAAACAAATACATAGGAATTCAAATCCCACCAGCTCTCACAATACCAACATGCCATTCATAATTCTATTTAAAGCAGAGCAATCAGATACATACCATAGAAAGCAGAAACTGAACTGATCCAGGAATCAGCAAATGCGAAGGGAATGAAGTCCTCAAAGAACAGATGTAGGAACACACAAGAAACTGTCACTACAAACCACAGTTTGCTCGAATATCCCAAAATGAAGCCAACAGTTCAAGGAATAAACTCTAAGGATGCATCTCTCAACTCAGACAATGGAAAATAGTGAGCATAATGGCACAAAAGATCTTAGAAATCAAGTAAAATCATGCCTTCAAAGCATGTGCGAAGCCATTAATGCAATCGATAAGACAATTAGAGGAGGAATTCAAGAATCTGACGACAAGGAAAAATCCGAGAAAATCCGGCCCACAAAGAAATCCATGAAAACCGAAAATCCCCGAACAAGGGTCCAACCAAAATCCAAGCAGGATCCGGGAAAATCCAGCCAAGGTGGAAAATCCTAAATCAAGGAAAAAGCCCAAAATTCATCCATAACTTAAGATTTTCAATGAATAACTTGGGAAAACACTTAGGCATTCAAAATAAATATTTTAAGCACATGCCTAGGTAAGACAAAACCTCAAAAGAAAGGGCCAAAACACCAAAACCAAAGCAAAGAAGGTCTCTGCTTCCAGTGGGGCATGTGTACGAAAACTGCACAATACAACCCTCAACCCTTAATCCCTCAATCCTCAACCCTAAAACCCTAAAACCTCAACCCCAATACCCTCTACCCTATACATTGGACCCTCAACCCTCATATATCTTTGTCCCTCCCTTCGATTCTCTCCTCTCTATCTCACTTATCCATCCATCTCTCCCTCCCTCCATCCCTCCCTCTCTACCCTAATCCCTCAACTGTATACCCCCAACCCTTAAACCCTTAAATACTCAACCCTAAAACCTAAACCCTAAACCCTAAACCCTAAACCTTCAATCCTTAAGCCCTAAACCCTTAAACCCTCTACCCTCAACCCAATACCCTCTACCATCAACCCTAATCCCTCAAGCCTTATCCCTCAACCCTTAAACCCTTAAACCCAATTAAAC
>VDFB02058242.1:652958901-653323780 GCA_007258455.2 Sequoia sempervirens | reverse complement strand
ATGAATGAGTCAATGCGTGATCAGCTCAATGTGTCAACTACAGGAGCGATGATGACAGACACTTCTCCAATTGTCACGATACCTATGGTAAGTTCAGATGTGACAATAACTTCAGAAGTAGCAATGGCGACTGAATTGATAGTAAATCCAGAAGTTCACACTTCTTTTCTTCCTCCTTGGCTAATATCTCAAGTGTCGAAGCGTAAAAAGCAAATGATTTCTCCGAAGGAGCTCGACCTCGAAGAGATAGTTCTTCCAAAAGCTAAAGTGAAGAAAAAGGCAAAGGTATACTCAAGGCTGAACGTTGATAAATCTGGCCACAAGTATGCAGAAATTGGCATACCACCAAGTGAAGAAGGTGATGTCAATATGGAAGACTACACGGTAACAAAGGTCCAGCTTGGCAAGGTTACCAATGAAAGTGCAAAAGCCGATGCGCAAGTCACTTTGGATATCTTGGCTGGAAGGCTAGATAAAGTAGAGCAAGCTCGTAACATGTACAAACAGGGCGTGAAAGCATTATGCCACCGTTGTAAGAGATTCCTGCGTGCTCTCCAAGTAACAACCACGACAGCAGAATATTGGAAGACCCGTCATCAAGAAAGTTGAGAAGTTCGCTTCCAAAGGCAGAGTGTTGTATGATTTTGTTGAGAAGATCATTGAACACGGATCTCAGATTATAATGGCTGCGGATGAGAAAACTACCTTGTTGGCCAAGCTCACCACAGAGCTTGATAAAGAAAAAAGTGTACTTTCCCAGGAGCACAGAGACATGGAAAAATGCCTGCTGTCATGGTCACAGATGAAGCAGGTAAAGCTTAGTAAATTGGTGGAAGCCGGGGTAATTCCCCCGACAAAGCAAAGTTCGTTGAGGTAAGAGAATCCTTGAAACATCGAATTCAAGTAATTCGATCTCTTACGGAAGATCTCCACCAAGTACAGGAAGATGTCGAAGGACATCGTGTTATTCTTGAGAAAGGTATCAAAGAGTTGCCCGGTCAACTTCTTGAGGAAAACGTATCTTCCCCGCCGCCACGTAAATATCCCGTGATTCAAGGAAGCCATCATGAATTTGATTGACAGCCTCTCTCGCATTTCTAAGCTTCACTGAATATCATTTGTGATACAAGGCTCACATTGAATAACCTGAAGACACATCTTGACAAGTGCAAGAAGGTTCACTCATCTGCCATGAGATCGATCACGAGAATTCACACCATTGTGGATTACACCGTTGGTCCAGATGAGAAGTTCGTGCAGGAGACTAGGAGGAAATTTGAAGACTTCCGCGCCCAATGCAAAGAAACATGAAGCAGCCCCCTATTCTCCAGTGTTAGACATTTCCGGTGCATCCCTTTATGCATCTTGTAAATATTTCTTGACATTTTCGAATGTCTTTTTGTAAATTGTAATTACACCAAGCTCAAAGATGTAATATTTTGAAAACAAATTACACTTTGACTTTGGTCAAAGTTAGGTGAGATCTCCTAAAATCGCTCACCCAACTTTCCTTGATTTCCTCAATCAGTTTCCTATTTTTGCTCATGCCTCTTTCTATGTAATGTGAGGGATTTTCATTGTAAATTTATCCTTTAGTGTTTTGCAACGAAGTGCTGCCCTTTTTGAAGCAAATTTGTGAAACTTTGCGTTCATGCTTTGTGAATGAAATTCGATCAATAAAGAAGAGGATTGCAAGCCAAACTTTGCGTTGGATTTGATACTTTTGTGAGTTGATCTTATTTGGTGGTGATTAGCTTGAAGAATCTGAAGGACTCTAAGTAGTTTATGTAAACTTTGTGTTACATTTATTATTTAGATTTGCATTTGTATTTATGTTATCATTCAGTTGAATGATCTACAAGACTTTGTGCTTGTAATTATTCATACTCTTGGATACTTTTGTCGAATGATCTACAAGACTTTGTGCTTGTAATCGTTCGTGCTTTTTGATACATTGGTTGGATGATCTACAAGACTTTGCGCTTGTAATCATTAATGCTGTTCGAAGGATTGCTGCATCTAAGAAGACTTTGTGCTTCTAACGTGACAAACGGTACATCTGCACAGATCCAACATTGATAAAGCTACGGAACGACTTTGTGCCTTCGTGAGCTTTCCCTTTTACTTTATTTGTTTATTATTAATTACTTCTGGTATCTCTACGCTTCGCTTTGACGAGATAGAGGTATTGGTATTACTGCTAGTTGTTAGTTTAAGGTTATCAAGAATTGTAAACTTCCAACGGTGAAGCATTGTAAACATCTCTGAAAAAAGAGAGAAGGATGAATGTAACACGCCCCCCCCTCCCCACTCCGTAAGTTTCGTGTACATTTTGTAATTACTTGTTTGTTTTACTATCGCTTTTGTTAGCAGTAAGAAGGGCGCCTCCCCTTTCCGAGAGGAGAGATTTATATCTCACATAGCTATGGCTGAAGTCCAAGTTGTGTAATCTATCGGAAAGTTGATTACATAATTTTCACCCAACAGTTTTTTAAGACTCGAAAGGACTTAAAAATAAAAGTATTTACATACCAAAGCCAACCTCTTTATTGCGTAAAGTGCTTGAGATGTTGCCCACTGTGAGGAAGGACAAATGGCGTTCCATCTCCGTATGCTAACAAGAAACTGTTTTCACCATGCAACTGATGTATTTGGAAAGGTCCTGTCCACAGTGAGTCAAATTTCCCGTGCATACCTTTTGGTTCTCTTCGTTTGTCCCATAGGAGAACGAGGTTACCAACTTGAAATTCTCAAGACTTAGCTTTTTTGTCAAACAGCTTCTTCACTTGGTCCTGGTGTTCCGCGATGCGGTCAGCCACTTGAACCCGATTCTCTTCCAATTCGGAGAGATACATGATGCGCTTATCAACAAAATTGTCAAACGTCTCATCCTCAATGGTCTTAGCCAACTTGAGGGCTGGTAGTTCCAAGGTTATAGGAATCTCGGCATTCAACCCGTACAAGAGTTGAAAAGGAGACATGCCGATTGCTCACTTCGGAGTTATTTTGTCTGCCCACAAAGCATCAAACAAAGCCTTGTGCCACAAACATTGATTCTCGTCCACCAGATTGCAGATTATAGTTACCAGATTCTTGTTACTAGATTCCGCTTGACGATTACCCTGCGGATAATAGTTGGAAGAATGTGACAAAATTATATCGTGTTCGAAACAAAACTCCATGATCTCGCTTGATGAGAAAGCAGAAGCATTGTCCGCAACAATCTTGTTCGGCACACCGAACCTAGAAATAATATTTTCTTTTGAGAAACTGCACACTACATCTGAAGTAGCATGCTTGGTAGGTATTGCTTCCACCCATTTGGTGAAATAATCCGTAGCAGTTAAAACGTAGATATGTCCAGCACTTGACGATGGATTAACTGCACCTATGAAATCAATGCCCCATTGCTGGAAAGGTTCATCAATCACAACAGGTTTTAATGGCAAAGATGCCAACCTGGGACGACCGACAAATTGTTGGCACAATTCACACTTACGCACCCAAGAGTATGTGTCCTGAAAAGGTGTGGGCCAGTAATACTTCGCTCTCAGGATTTTGTGAGCGGTTACTGGCGCTGAGAAATGCCCACCACATGCTAAATCATGATAAGATTTCAGCAACTTTTGCTATTGTTCTTTATCAACACATCTAAGAAATGTCCCGTCCATTGCATGCTTATACAAGCCGCTGTCCCACAAGACAAAATTAGCTGACTTCAGCTTGACGGTTCTCTTTTCCTTCAGAGTCAAGTGATTGGGACATTCTCCGTATGTCAAGAAGTGAGCGATGTTGGAATACCATTCGTCAGTGGTGCTAACAAATAGTACCATTGGAAGTGTATTGGGATCAACGTCTTCTTCATTTGATGTATTAAGAAATGTCCCGTCCATTGCACGCTTATACAAGCCGCTGTCCCACAAGACAAAATTAGCTGACTTCAGCTTGACGGTTCTCTTTTCCTTTGGAGTCAAGTGATTGGGACATTCTCCGTATGTCAAGAAGTGAGCGATGTTGGAATACCATTCGTTAGTGGTGCTAACAAATAGTACCATTGGAAGTGTACTGGGATCAACCTCTTCTTCATCCCCTGAAATTTCTTCATCTGGATTATTTTCTGCAATAAGCTGACAAAGACCACGTCCACATATCAGCTTAGTGGGTTTTATCTCCAGATCATATTCCTGAATCTTGGCAATCCAGTTGCCTCTTTTTGTTCCAAATTCCTGTTGTGTTAGGATAGACTTGACAGTCGAATTTGGGACGAGAACTTTCACATGACTGCCTAGAATGTAGAACTGAAAATGCTTGACGGCTTTTACAACTGCAAAAGGGTGCTTTTCCATCTGAGAATATTTCAATTCGTAATTCTTCAGGGGGCAGCTCATGAATGCAATGGGGGATTCAAAACCCTCATCATTTTCCTGCACCAAAATTGCTGATAGCGTATGCTCAGAAGCATAACCGTACATAACAAAATCTTTGGTGTAGTTAGGGCAAACCAACATAGGCGCATGAGCAATGGCCTCCTTGATGTCATCGAACACTGACTTGCCTTCTGCTGTCCAATGAAAAGTGGCGTTACCCTTCATCGTATTCACAATGTGACGAGTCTTTTCAGCAAAATCTAGGAGAAACCTCCTTAAGAAGTTTACTTTGCCGAAGAAAGAATGGACGGCTTTCTTGCTTGACGGCAAAGCGAGGGATTTGATTCCATTGACTCTTTCCAAGTCAATCTCTATTCCTTCAGCAGATACAACGTGACCAAGAAGTTTACCTTCTGTCACCCCAAAAGTTGACTTTTTGGGATTTAGGGAAATGTTGTGTTGACGGAATCTCTCTAGAGTTTGCCTCAAGTGGTAGAAATGCTCATGACGTTGCTTAGAGAAAACCGTAAGATTGTCGAGGTACACCACAATGAACTTGCCCATCACGTCGCGGAAAGCGAGATCCATGGCACGTTGGAATGTAGCGCCAGCGTTGATCAAACCAAACGGCATCCTGCGATTCGCAAAGGTTCCCCATGGCGTTGTGAAAGCGGTTTTGTGTTGATCGCTTGAATTAACTTCAATTTGATTATAACCGGAAAATCCGTCTAGCATGGAGAGCATCTCCGATCCAGTTAAGTTTTGTAGAACTTGATCCATCACTGGAAGTGGGTAATTGTCTTTGAGAGACAATTGATTTAGATTTCTGAAATCTACACAAATGCGGATTTCACCATTCTTTTTACGAACGGGGACGATATTGGCTATCCACGTTGAATGATGGATAGGGAATATTATCAGTGCATTCAGCATCTTTTGAACTTCCGCCAAAATTGTTCCAAAGATCTTGGGATTGTACTGTCTCTGCTTTTGTTTGTAAGGCAAAGCTCCAACCTTGAAAGGAATATCATGTTGCACTTCTTTAGGCTGAAATGATTTTAGATCGTCATATGAATATGCCAAGACGTCAATGTACTCCTACAGTAGCTAAGCAAATTGTCTTCTTTCTTCGGCCGTGCAACATTTGCCAATGTTGACCATCTTAGGATTGGCTTCAGTTCCTAAATTAATCTATTCCACTTCATTTGATGAGTCGGAATTTGAGAGTTGCTTCTTCACATGGCGATCATGCTTGTCAAAAAGCTTTTCCAAGGATTCCAATCCTTTGGGGATCTTATTCCCTTTGAGTTGTAGATATTCCTCACCTGTGACAGGATCTATATTAGACACAGATTCGCGAAGTGGAGAATCGCTGCCCTCAAAATACAACTCATCAAAATTCTCTGCTTTCTCAAGAAAGGCGATGATTTGATGGTCGTCATTGAAAATCTGCCAGTTCTCTAAATTGTCAGGGACACTTGGGTGGAAAACCAACTCTATGGTGTAAGTAGAACCTTGAAAGTCTTTGTGTGGCACCAAGAGCGTGGCAGAGATTGCGAGGGAATCAGCTCTAGTATTGTATTCTCTGAGAACAACAGAGATATCAAAAGCTTCGAATTCCTCAACGGAATCCCATACTAGATTACGATAATGCCTGAGTCTCTCATTCTTTGTTTGATAGAGATTTCTTACTTGACATACTATCAGCTCGGCATCACCTTGTGCATGAAGATTTTTTATACCTTTCTTCAGCGCAACTTGCATTCCCAGCAACAGGGCTTCATACTCGGCAGTATTATTGGTGTTATCAAATTGCAACTTGAAGGAGAAAGGGAAAAACTTTCCTGATGGAGAAATGAAAACCATTCCTGCTCCAGAGCCGGTCGAAGAGCAGCTACCATCAAACTCAAGCAACCAGACACCGTTGGGATCACCAATTGGAACGGTGTTGAAGTCCAAAGCTTCATCCTTTGACGAAGATTCATGATCGGCAATGGACAAATCTCCTGATGACGTCTCATTTGAAGTTGAAGAAATATCATCTTTCTCTAACTCATTTTGAGTCGAGGATTCTCCAGCTCATTTGTCTGTAGGTAGTAAGTTCCCATGCCTAAGGATTCGAACAAAATCTGAGCTCTGGGATCATCTGACTCAACAACTTATAACTTTGATTCTTTTTCAGGAATCAGCTTTTGCATCACACCTTTTACTAGTATTCTTGCTTTAGACATATCCATACTTAGCTCTCCTCCAACATCTTTGCAGAAATTGCGTCCGAGGAGGATACCATAGGAAGCTGGTACATCGGCCACGAGGACCGTCATCTTTATTTTCTTCTCCGGGTATGCGGCGAATGCGTATTGCGCATCTTTGATCTGACTGATCAATGGCACTTGTTTATTCTCCATGGAAAAACAACGGCTGAAGGTTTTGGTCATTTCAAGCCCTAACACAGTAGCCACCTTGGCGGGCATCACATTGTCAGATGCACCAGAGTCTATGACACAGTTACTCAGCTTGAAACCATTTACAAGTAGGGAGATGAAAAACGGATCAATGCGTCCGAAAGCGGTTGGAGGATTAGATACAAGGTTACTTTGTGATACCTTGGGTTTAGGAGTAACTGGGATGTCAGGAGGAGTATCCCGACTTGGGGAAATCTTTTTATCATTGACGAACTTGACAAGCCTATCAAATTGGTCGGGGTTGGCTTTGAGGTATTCAGCCTCGGACATTTGAACCTTGGTCTTCTTGGCATGGTCAATAATGTTAAAAGCCTGGAAAGAACTTTGTAGGTTGGAAGTCGTAACTTCGCTGATTGGTTTCACAAAAGGCACACTGGTCTTTGGAATGGGAGGATTAGCTTTAGGAATAACGGGAGTTGACGAAGGAGAACGAGGTGCACTTACTTGTGGATTTGCTGCTTTCTTAGGTTGCCAAGGGAGGGGACATCCTCTTTTGGCGATCGTTACTAGCGGCTTCTCTTTTTCTGGAACAGCAGCAGCTTGAGCTTTGTCAAGCTGATTTTGTTGATGCCGCGTAAAAACAGCATAACTGTCAGTCACCAAGTCGTCTTCTTCTTCTTCTTCCATCATTTGCCAATAGCTAATCTTGGAGTCGCCAGCCGGTTCAATTTCTTCTTCTTGGAAGAGGTCGGCATTTTCTTCTTCAGGATATTCGGGCTGAGCATAATCATCTTGTTCAGTCTCATAGTACCCGGCAGCATTGTTAGCAGGCGGGGCTTCCAGAGCAAGTCTTCCTGGAGGTGCTGGGAGATGATTCTGATTTTTGTTGTCAGCATAATTAGGGAAAGTCCTCCTAGGGAAGTCCTTGTAGTTGTTACCATTGTTGTTGTTTGACACTTGCTTCTTAAGAGACAAAACTTCATTCGCCAACCTTTGGATCATGGGATCTGTAAAATTTGAGCTGGCAGTGGGAGTACTAACATTGGACGCCAAAGATCCTGAGGCTTGCATCCTTTTATTTCCATTAGTCCCCATTCTGATTTCTCCAGCAAGGATCATGATGAGGGTTTTGAATCCCCCATTGCATTCATGAGCTGCCCCCTGAAGAATTACGAATTGAAATATTCTCAGATGGAAAAGCACGCTTTTGCAGTTGTAAAAGCCGTCAAGCATTTTCGGTTCTACATTCTAGGCAGTCATGTGAAAGTTCTCGTCCCAGATTCAACTGTCAAGTCTATCCTAACACAACAGGAATTTGGAACAAAAAGAGGCAACTGGATTGCCAAGATTCAGGAATATGATTTGGAGATAAAACCCACTAAGCTGATATGTGGACGTGGTCTTTGTCAGCTTATTGCAGAAAATAATCCAGATGAAGAAATTTAGGGGGATGAAGAAGAGGTTGATCCCAGTACACTTCCAATGGTACTATTTGTTAGCACCACTGACGAATGGTATTCCAACATCGCTCACTTCTTGACATACGGAGAATGTCCCAATCACTTGACTCCGAAGGAAAAGAGAACCGTCAAGCTGAAGTCAGCTAATTTTGTCTTGTGGGACAGCGGCTTGTATAAGCATGCAATGGACGGGACATTTCTTAGATGTGTTGATAAAGAACAATAGCAAAAGTTGCTGAAATCTTATCATGATTTAGCATGTGGTGGGCATTTCTCAGCGCCAGTAACCGCTCACAAAATCCTGAGAGCGAAGTATTACTGGCCCACACCTTTTCAGGACACGTACTCTTGGGTGCGTAAGTGTGAATTGTGCCAACAATTTGTCGGTCGTCCCAAGTTGGCATCTTTGCCATTAAAACCTGTTGTGATTGATGAACCTTTCCAGCAATGGGGCATTGATTTCATAGGTGCAGTTAATCCATCGTCAAGTGTTGGACATATCTACGTTTTAACTGCTACGGATTATTTCACCAAATGGGTGGAAGCAATACCTACCAAGCATGCTACTTCAGATGTAGTGTGCAGTTTCTCAAAAGAAAATATTATTTCTAGGTTCGGTGTGCCGAACAAGATTGTTGCGGACAATGCTTCTGCTTTCTCATCAAGCGAGATCATGGAGTTTTGTTTCGAACACGATATAACTTTGTCACATTCTTCCAACTATTATCCGCAGGGTAATGGTCAAGCGGAATCTAGTAACAAGAATCTGGTAACTATAATCTGCAAGATGGTGGACGAGAATCAATGTTTGTGGCACAAGGCTTTGTTTGATGCTTTGTGGGCAGACAAAATAACTCCGAAGCGAGCAATCGGCATGTCTCCTTTTCAACTCTTGTACGGGTTGAATGCCGAGATTCCTATAACCTTGGAACTACCACCCCTCAAGTTGGCTAAGGCCATTGAGGATGAGACGTTTGACAATTTTGTTGATAAGCGCATCATGTATCTCTCCGAATTGGAAGAGAATCGGGTTCAAGTGGCTGACTGCATCGCGGAACACCAGGACCAAGTGAAGAAGCTGTTTGACAAAAAAGCTAAGTCTTGAGAATTTCAAGTTGGTAACCTCGTTCTCCTATGGGACAAACGAAGAGAACCAAAAGGTATGCACGGGAAATTTGACTCACTGTGGACAGGACCTTTCCAAATACATCAGTTGCATGGTGAAAACAGTTTCTTGTTAGCATACGGAGATGGAACGCCATTTGTCCTTCCTCACAGTGGGCAACATCTCAAGCACTTTACGCAGTAAAGAGGTTGGCGTTGGTATGTAAATACTTTTATTTTTAAGTCCTTTCGAGTCTTAAAAAACTGTTGGGTGAAAGTTATGTAATCAACTTTCCGATAGATTACACAACTTGGACTTCAGCCATAGCTATGTGAGATATAAATCTCTCCTCTCGGAAAGGGGAGGCGCCCTTCTTACTGCTAACAAAAGCGATAGTAAAACAAACAAGTAATTACAAAATGTACACGAAACTTACGGAGTGGGGAGGGGGGGGCGTGTTACATTCATCCTTCTCTCTTTTTTCAGAGATGTTTACAATGCTTCACCGTTGGAAGTTTACAATTCTTGATAACCTTAAACTAACAACTAGCAGTAATACCAATACCTCTATCTCGTCAAAGCGAAGCGTAGAGATACCAGAAGTAATTAATAATAAACAAATAAAGTAAAAGGGAAAGCTCACGAAGGCACAAAGTCGTTCCGTAGCTTTATCAATGTTGGATCTGTGCAGATGTACCGTTTGTCACGTTAGAAGCACAAAGTCTTCTTAGATGCAGCAATCCTTCGAACAGCATTAATGATTACAAGCGCAAAGTCTTGTAGATCATCCAACCAATGTATCAAAAAGCACGAACGATTACAAGCACAAAGTCTTGTAGATAATTCGACAAAAGTATCCAAGAGTATGAATAATTACAAGCACAAAGTCTTGTAGATCATTCAACTGAATGATAACATAAATACAAATGCAAATCTAAATAATAAATGTAACACAAAGTTTACATAAACTACTTAGAGTCCTTCAGATTCTTCAAGCTAATCACCACCAAATAAGATCAACTCACAAAAGTATCAAATCCAACGCAAAGTTTGGCTTGCAATCCTCTTCTTTATTGATCGAATTTCATTCACAAAGCATGAACGCAAAGTTTCACAAATTTGCTTCAAAAAGGGCAGCACTTCGTTGCAAAACACTAAAGGATAAATTTACAATGAAAATCCCTCACATTACATAGAAAGAGGCATGAGCAAAAATAGGAAACTGATTGAGGAAATCAAGGAAAGTTGGGTGAGCGATTTTAGGAGATCTCACCTAACTTTGACCAAAGTCAAAGTGTAATTTGTTTTCAAAATATTACATCTTTGAGCTTGGTGTAATTACAATTTACAAAAAGACATTCAAAAATGTCGAGAAATATTTACAAGATGCATAAAGGGATGCACCGGAAATGTTCAACACCGAGAATAGGGGGCTGCTTCATGTTTCTTTGCATTGGGCCGAAGTCTTCAAATTTCCTCCTAGTCTCCTGCGACGAACTTCATCTGACCAACGGTGTAATCCACAATGGTGTGAATTCTCGGATCGATCTCATGGCGATGAGTGAACCTTCTTGCACCCGCCAAGATGTGTCTTCGTGTTTTCCAATGTGAGCCTTGTATCACAAATGATGTTCCGAAGCTTCAGAAGTCCGAATCATTAATCAAATCGCGATGGCTTCCTGAAGATCCGGATATTTCCGCGGGCCGGGCAGAAGATACGATTTTCCCCAAGAAGTTGACCGCAACTCTTGATACCCTTTGAAGAATAGCACCATGCCCGCCGACATCTTCCTGTATTTGGTGGAGATCTTCCGTAAGAGATTGAACCACTTGAATTTTGTGTTTCAAGGATCTTACCTCAACGAACTTTTCTTTGTCAGGAATTACCCCAACCTCCACCAATTTATTGAGCTTTAACTGTTTACTTCCTCACCAGGTGACAATAGTGCATTTTTCCATGTCTCGCTACTTCCCCGAAAGTACACTTTTTCCTTTATCAAGCTCTATGGTGAGCTTCACCAACAAGGTAGTTTTATCGTCCATAGCCAATATAATCTGAGATTTGTGTTCAATGATCTTCTCAACAAAATCATACAACACCCTACCTTTGGAGGCGAATTTCTCAGCTTTCTTGACAGCTGGGTCTTCAATATTCACCACCGCCGCTGTGCACATTTTGAGAACTCGCAGTCTCTTTGGCTAACAAAGGGCATAATGCTCACTGCTTGCAGGCTACGTTACGAGCTTGCTCTACTTTATCTAGCCTTCCAGCCAAGATATCCAAAGTGACTTGCGCATCGGCTTTTGCACTTTCATTGGTAACCTTGCCAAGCTGGACCTTTGTTACCGTGTAGTCTTCCATATTGACATCACCTTCTTCACTTGGTGGTATGCCAATTTCTGCATACTTGTGGCCAGATTTATCAACGTTCAGCCTTGAGTATACCTTTGCCTTTTTCTTCACTTTAGCTTTTGGAAGAACTATCTCTTCGAGGTCGAGCTCCTTCGGAGAAATCATTTGCTTTTTACGCTTCGACACTTGAGATATTAGCCAAGGAGGAAGAAAAGAAGTGTGAACTTCTGGATTTACTATCAATTCAGTCGCCATTGCTACTTCTGAAGTTATTGTCACATCTGAACTTACCATAGGTATCGTGTGGACAATTGGGAGAATCATTAACACGCCCTCAGAAGGACATTGAGCTGATCACGATTGACCTATCATCTACAAACGATTGAATTCATTTCTTAGAAGTGCGATATCACGCTACGGAAGACAGTTTTAGGAATGGACGATGGAGGGCTTGACAGTATATCAACCGTATGGATGCTTGTCACTGAAGGAGTATCAAGCTGGGTTGATGCTGCAGGGATAGGAGATATCTCAGCTACAGGAATGCATGTGGTAGGAATAAGCGACAAGGGAACAGGAGGTGGAGGAGTTCTTGAATCCGGAGGTATGAGGAACATTTGAAGTCACAGCGGCGATGTTCGAATTTCCTCACCATAATTCTTTAGGAGGAGAAGTAGTTCTTCTTTAGATCATGCCCGTTCCTCGCTGATCACCCTCTTGTCTCCACTCGTTCACCTTCAAAAATCACCTCTGTGATCCTTCTTCGACCTTCATCAGACTCTTGCCCGCTTTTAGAAACCTCTTCTGCATCAGAGTCTGCTTCTATTGAATCTTCATCTTCAGCGGATTGGTCACTTGAAGTTTCTTCTTCATCGGAATCTACCTCCTCTAGAATAGGCTTTTTACCTTTAGAGCGAGATGGATTAGATTCCGTGATTACTGTCTCTGGGACGGACTGAGTATCTTTCTTGCCAACAGTGAACTTGATCCTAGGACCTCTTCGTGAAGAAGTGGGAACGGCCGCTGATTTATTTTTGTTGCGGAGTTCTTGCTGTTGGCGAGCTTCTGCTTCAGATTCCTCTCCTTCTGAGTCTGTTCTGAAACTTTTCATTTCATAACAATTTTTATGTAGCCATTCTGCAGTATTGGCTAGGATTGGCCTCAACCTTTCTCTTATGCTGGTAACTTCTTTCCTAGACCATTGTATTGTAGGCAACGGCCTCTTAGCAATTTCTTGCTCATCATAGACAGCATTCATGATATCACCTGGATCTGCAAAATCCTCTGGTAGGTCAGCAATATCAAGATCTTTGATTTGTTGAACCGTCAATCTGCAATAGTCCATTTAGGGAATAGCTTCTTCATCTCTGCAATGTGCCCAGATGTCCTCAAAACGGTACCTGTGATGGTGACCCTTTTGCAATTTTTTTTCTGACATCTCGGTAATCAAAATCAAACCTGTACCTGTAGGTTTTGATGGTCATGATCTGCATTTCAGCATAAACAGACTTAGCTTTTTGTGCAGTTTGGATAGTATATCGGCCGATGGTAGTGGGAACTTGAATCCAGCTTGTGGTTGCTTCTTTGTTCTTTTTGCACTGACATCAACTGTCTGCATGTTTCCATGAGAACCCACTTATCCGAAGGATAACGTGGTAGCATGTAGGGACAACCAGTGTAGCAGCCTACTCTCAAGTAAGTAAACGTTGGGAATTGGAGAAATATGCTTCTAACTTTACTTACCACCTTATAAGCCTCATCAGATACTCTTCTTCTTTCTAGAGCTGGATCAAAATTGAAGAGCAAAGGCGCAAAGAAAGCATCAGTGACCCGTTTGAAGTGATGAAAGCTTTCCTTCAGCTCCAATTGATAGAAATATCTGTATATAGGCACCATCATCCGATTCCCTTTTGTAGATAGACCTGGGAATTGTCTCATTACAGCCGCCGCGTACACCAGGTAAGAAGTCATGTAGAATTTCAAAGTAGAAGGAGCATTGATCAACTGCTCGTGTATTTCATCACTGATTTGTTTGCCCCAGTCAATATGCACCTTATGTGTTCTTATGATCCTGATGTATTCATACATCCAATCGTGAAAGTGGATGATTCCGCAAGCCTTCACTCGCTTTTAGAATGTGATCATATCTTTGACGTCATCTTTGAAGTCACTTCGCAGGAGTCCTTTCGGCCATCTGGAAACAGATGATCTAGGCTTTAACCATTGAGTGTTTATCAATTGTTTAGCTTTATTGGGATCAGCATCAAAAGATCTCATGTGCTTTGATAGAAATATCAATGTATTTTCCATATGATGACCTTGAAGACAATATCAAAGAAATCAGGGTCGAGTCTCGATCTCGGCCCGGAAGAATCGATCACACTCCTACTCTCTCTGATGTAGTGAGACGCCACCTGAAGAACAAACTCTGTATTATGCGCAGTTGTAGGAAACATTGCCACCAAATGAAGGTTGTTGTGTACGATCGCTCTCATTGAATCAAGAAGAGGCTTCGTCTCTGTTTGCTTTGCGAAATCAACCAAGTCTTGATGACCAACCTCCGTGTCTTTTATCTCTTCCACCTTGGAGAGCACTACAGTCGGCGGATAAACACCTTGATATTTGTACTTCATCTTGCCTTTTGCTTTCGAAGAAGAAGGAGGCTTACTAGCAGTCATCAAAAAGAACTGGAACTCTGATCACTCTAACTTGACGATCTTTGAAAGGAGACTGCAATCCGTTTAGCCAGAACAAACATTAATTGTTAGGAAACATGGGAAAGCGCGAAATGAGCAACGAGGATGGGAAAGCATAGAGCGGATGACGAGGCACACAAAACGATGCACAAAACGGGAAAAACAAGATTCCGGAGTGTACTGGTCGAAAATGAAGCTCATCTGGAAAGGATTGTAGAAAACTGGAAAAAATGTAAGGGCGCCAAAATTCAGCGCCCTTACATCTCAGGAAAATTGACTTTTGATGCAAGGGCGCTAAATTTTAGCGCCCTTACATCTCTGAGAGTTAGAAATTTTTTGACATGTTCAGCATGTCATAGAGCTAAAATTCAACGCTTCAGCATTTGAGCACATTTTAAGTGAAAAACAGATATAAGGATGTAAGGAAATGGCGCTCGTGCTTGGCAAATGTATTTGTTTGTAACATGAAAACTTTGAAGACAATTTTGTTTGCCTTTGGATAGGGTTGCAATTCATCATCATTATATGCGCATTCAAAAGCTAAAGAAACTTTCACAAAGAAACCCTCTTTGAGATTTCAAAGTTCGCATCAAAACGAATGAAGGCGGCGACAAGAATAACGTGGTTAACAACACAAAAACGTTAGAAGGAAAGGCGAGAAGGAGTGTGTGAGAAATAAAAGCTCGCCATTCATTATATTGTGAAGACTAAAAATGGGTAGAACATGCGAAGGGGATATGCGAATGAAGAGGAACACGCGAAGAGAGAAAGAAGAAACAACAACGCGTGGAAGCAAAAACGCGAATGGAGAGGAAGGAAACGCGTAGGGTAAAACAAAAGAAAGATAAAAACGCATATGTAAACCATAGAACATATACAGAAAAGAAAGAAGAAGACAAAGCCTAGACGACGACTTACCAAGACCAAAACGCGAAGAGTGCTGAAGGAGAATGCGAAATCCAGAAAAACGTGTCTGCAGTTTGAAAAGCACTTCGCCCAGCAGGAAGAGAGAAAAGAACAAAGATCATACTAATGAAAAATGGCGAATTAAAACACCTTTAAGTGAAAAGGAAAATCAAAAACCTAACTCAAGTCAAGCAATAAATTTAGGCATGAAAAGTGGCACGATTGACGAAAAACGCGAAATGATGAAGAAACGTGCCAAGGCCATAAAAAAATTTTAAGTGGCGAAGAAAAGTGTAATGGCGCTAAAATTCAGCGCTATTGCATTTTCTAGAAATTTCACTTCATGCAGGGGCGCTAAATTTTAGCGCCCTTGCACTTTTTCTACTTAGCCAATTTTGGCTTTAGGGCAGGAGCGCACTTTTTCAGTGCCACTGCATTTTTCGTAATTCACTAAGTACGAACAGTGAAACTTCGCGAAGGATCTCGTTTCGAAGGTCTTCGCGAGGCGAACATGGGGGAATGCTCGAATTGACTATTCGAGACTTGGGAACGCATTTCGAGGTGGCTTGAAAATCACTTCGTTATGCGTACTTGAACTTCACGAATTCTAGGAAACAGACAAGTTTCGTAGGGGGGTTATCCGTGGAACGAGCTCTGCTAGATTCCGTGATAACAAATTCATATCTTGTCTTATCTATGAAATTACAAACACATCAACTAGCATGACAATAGGAGGTCGCCCCTAATTGCATACACATTATGAATATATAAAAATGACATGTTTTCAATTTAGGTTGACCCTGATTGAATAATATCAAGTTGGCCTTTTTTGTTTTCTGCAGTAGGTTGGCTTAGTTTAAAAGGAAAACTACTTTCCTTGACTTTATTGTAGAGGTGTAACACAATACAATGAGAAGACGTCACGAATGATGTAGCACTAGTGTCAACGCTTTGATTGCATGCTGATAGTCAGTCCCAGACTCTAAATTTGCAATACTTGCAATACCATCTAATGTGTTAGTAGCAAAATTAGTACCCCCATGAAACTTTGCATTTCATGTCATATTAACAATCATTATCCTCATTTGTTAGTCAATGTTAGTCAAGTAATCATGTCAATTTGTCAAGTTATTAGGTTTTGACCAGGTTGTCTACTAACCATGTTTTTAAATCATTGGTGGACGAGGAATGGCAAACTAAGATGAGTAAAACTTTCCATGGCCTCACGGTTGGAATAGAAAATGATTCATATAAAAACTGTTGGAATCCAACCACAATGGGATTAAATAGTTTTCAAAGTCTTTTCGACACTCTATCCAAACAAGCAAATGTGAGTGATGACACATAAAGGAAGGCATTCTAATGGCAATGGTTAAGTTGTTGCATCTTTCTAGTGGCTTAGCCAGTGTAAAAGAGTAACTCAATGGCAATGATGGAAGAAAAGTGTGACAAAGATAAAGAGGAAAAACATCTAAGGTCAAGTCACATCTGTAAGCTGGCAATACCAATGAAAGAAGGTGACTAGAGTGGCTGAGTGTTTGTAAAAGTGCAATCAGTATGAATGAGCCAAAATGTTAAGGGGATTGGCTGAACCAGCATAAAAGCACAGCTTGGATAGTTGAGTGGTTATGAATTTTTACTTTCAGTGTTGAATAGTAAAAATCACTTAGACTCCTTGGAACCCCTATCCCAGTCGGCCAATTGAGGAAAGAAAGCAAGGAATAAAGCATGGAAATACATTCATTTGAAAACACAGCAAACTTTGCTTCTGCTGATAAGAGTAGAGTACAGGCATTCATCACTGTTTCTGTATGTTTTGAAAGGGATATTTTCAAGTTTGAGGTGCCATAATCAAGATAAATTCAAAGTTGCTTGAAGTTGATGTTGAAGTTGCAAAATACCTGTCCAAGCACCCAAGGTTTTATCATAAAATGCTGCTGTTATGTGTTGATAAAAGACTGATTTTAGGGCCAAGCGAAGAAATCCAGCCAAAGACATGTTAAGAGTCTCCAGCTTCTACTTCAACAAAGGCAGTTGAATTTTTCACTTAATTACCACTGTGATATCAAAACTGCTCTTTCAAAGTTCTGATTTCTCAATGAACAGCAAGCTCCTCTTTTTGAATCTCTTACTCTTCATAGTCACAGAGAGCAAGAGCAAGTCACTCTCAACAATGAAGTTACATGAAGATATTGTGGAGCCCAAAACACACTTATCCAACGGTCCATATCATGTTTGGTCATATGAATATTCTAGATTTGAAGTGAATGAAATGACGAGAGCTGGAAGCAATTTGGTGATCAAGTTAGTAGAAAGTGGGCTTATTCAGGCTGCTTCATTTTCCATGACAATTCTGTCCCTTGAATTAGTCCGCATGGGCTTGTCACTATGAATCTCACACTAGAAGAATCATGTCTTTTGACAATTTGTTCATTTGCAAGTTGGATGCTAACACCCTTGAATCTACATTTGGATTGCAACTCTATAAGGAGACAAAAATGATTAATTTAGAAGAAAGCAAAATTCAGTGGAACAATAATGTACATGAATACCAAAAAGAAATTGCACAGAAGTGGCTAAATGAAACCAAGAGAGCCTCCTGTAGACCCATATTTTACAAGAGTGATTATAGAGAATAACTTGGCCTTATGATTGCCATGCTTAACAAAATCACAGGCCAAGTTTAAGCAAGAACTTTCAAAAGTTGGATGTTCTATACCATCAGCCTCATTTGTGACAAGAGAAAACATATTGATTGGGCTTATTCGTGTTAGGATTAAGGTACCATTTACCTTGCAATTCTATATATTATTCATGTATCTCCAACACTCTTGGAAAGTGTCCTTGGATGCTAGGGTGGAATTGGAAATTACTTTTAATCTTAATATTAGTTGTCATATACATTATGAGGAAGGTAGAGCACAACGGTGGCGGTTACGGTTGTCTTTTGGATTACAATGCATATTCTCAATTCTAGGTGCTAGGATTGAGGAATTAGATTTTTGTATGATAAGATGGGTCTTGCATGAGTTGGCTATTCTAGTTTGGAGTGCTACACTTGTTTACTCACGGTAGTTGAGCCGTTGAGGGTTAATAACTTAATACTACAATGCTTTTGTGGTTACATATTCTATTCATGGGGCGAATTGATTTCTCTCATGTGAAGATGCATTTGTTGTTCTTGGAAGATGCTCTCTAAGGTGGGAATGGGATTTTTGCATGATACTGTGGTTTTGGTAAACCAATTATAGATTTGTCTTCTCGCCATGTCTATATAATTGTAATCATGACATAGTAGTTTTATGACTCTTTACATGTGCTGTTGGAGTGTTGTCAGAGTGAAGAGAGTTAGTGCGTGGATGTATCTTCCTTTGAAGATTAATACATACTTGCCGTCTTTCTTGTATGGAGTTTTTTCCCCAAAGGATTTCTTCATGTAAATCCTATGTTGATATGGTATGCTGATTTATCGAATTTTGCAATCACATTATAATAATCTTATGGTAATCTTTGTTAAAAAAAAAAAAATCAGAGTTGCATACACTTGTAGAAGTTATTCTTGCAGTAGTTTCACCTTGTTTTCTCAATAATTCTATTCATTCCCAATTGTCAAAGTTCTCTAATACCAAGTCTTTTCATATGGTGTCCTATCAAGTCTATTCATCGGTGTAGGCAAATGCATTTTCAAGGCTAGAGAAGATTTAGACAAGAGGGTGCTTTTTCTTGAAGTATTTGCACTTGTATTATCAAAAGGGATGCAACATATCAAGAAAGTTAGTGATGTCTTTACAAAGTTCACCATTTTAGATTTGGAGAAAAAAGCCGTGAATGAATTAATGTCAAGCTAGAATGGTGATCATGGAGTGGGAAGATTAAATTACAAAATTTGGCATTAATTATGAAAGGACAATACAATATTATATTACAAATTTCTGATTACTTAGAGCGCACTAAGCTTCTAATGCTGGTCGTGGGCTTTGAAATGGATGAAATCTTTTAAGAACACACAGTTTGTTATTATTTATATGGTTGGGTAAGAGTTGACATCATAGCTATTTGACTATGGAAGATATTTTGTTGGCCGCCAAATGTCCCAATGAAGCGGGAAGGAGTTATTAATTGGTTGGCCACATGTTTGAATTCAAGAATTATTGAGCGGTTTTAATTTCAGAAAAAAATCAGAGGGTATTGCAATTCTTTGATATTGCCACTCCTGTTTATATTCCAGATAGGGCAAAGGATATAGTAAATACATCAATAGTGCCACACCTATCTAAAGGTCAAACCCGATCATGAGGATAACGTGGTGAATAAGACAAGTGTTCTGGAGCCTTAAACCATTGAAAGATAGTAAGTCCAACGTTCTTATAGAACATCCTCATTATAGTTGTGATTCTTTGAAGAAATCGTTGGAAGTTTATAATTCTGTGAATATGAGCAATTATTAAGCTGCACAGGGAATAGTTGAAGGAGCAGTAGCCGGTTGAATAGGAAATTCATTGCTAATTAACTCAGTTATTAGTACTTGAGCATGATTTAAATGCTTGCTGGACGTGACTATCACAATTGGACTTTCCAAGCTGGGCGCTTGCTGAGCCTCTGCAGGATTATGATATAGTTTGACTTGCAGATTATGATTGGTCTACAGTAATTATAGTCTGGCTACATTGTGTTTAACATTGAAATCAAGGAATTGATGGTAATGGTTAGCACACTTCACAAATTCGGTTAATGTTAAACTCTATTGAGACCTGGAAAGGAGCAATTCACCACCACAGAGGTTAGACAATAATCTCTTATTTTTGCTGTGTTTAATTATACTGAATTCTGCACAGTTGCTTTCCTTTGATGTAGTTTGTTAATCACATCTCAAAGGTTATTTAAATTGCCGCTTTATTATGTATATCAAATGTTTGCAAAAACTGCCAATACAAATGGAGAGCTATTATAAGGACTTCTTAACCTGTTGTTTGAGAACTATTTGACCAAATACCCATAGGAAGAAACTGCACAAAAATTTGGGTGTTAAAACTGTAAGGGTTATTATAGAATCACCTATGGCAACAATAATTGCAAATTCCCTGGTTAATGTATCAGCAAGAGGACTATTTTCCTGTTTTATCCATTCTATATCAAAATCATAATTAAGAAATTCAAAATACCATCTGGCTATTCTCCCCTAGACGATATCCTTATTTGGTTTCTATTTTCCGAGCCTTCTCACGGCTTGGCTATCTATTCTTACAATGAAGTGTTCTAGTTTGAGGAATATCTTAAATTTTTCAATACCTTTTTTAACTGCTAGAATCTCTTTTTCATAAATATGATATCAAAATTCAGTATCAGTAAATGTACTAGATCTATAAAGTATAAACACATATCTCTTTGTGTCCATCTAGATATTTTTGCATTAGAACAACTGACCAAGCACTGGCGTATAAAACCAAAGAAATACTTGATTTGGGAATCTGAAGGCTTGAAAGTTCTTAACATTTCTGTTTGATTTGTTGAACTTCTTTGGTTATTTGGGAATTCCATCCTACATTTTTATCCTTGAGCTGATCCTGAATTCTTTTCCTGTCTTTTGCCTTTTTTTTTGTAAAATGGAGATACATAGTTTAGACCATAGCAGCATAAATCGTTTGGGGAAAAAATCGGCAAACCAAAAAATCAGGATTTTTTGAAAAATCGGGAAAAAATCGGGAAAAAATCGGGTTTGAAAAAAAACGTAAAAAAACATAGAAAATAGAAAATAGACAAAAAATCAGGATTTCTGGTCGTCTTCACAATCTCTTCACAGTCTGGTCGCGTCTTCACAGCCTAGTCTTCTGGTCTTTTGGTTGCGTCTTCACAGCCTCGTCTTCTGGTCGCGTACTTCACAGTCGGCAGCAAAAACGGCGTTCAGAACTCGCGTGTAGATTTATGGCGGCCAAAAAATAGAGCGAAACCTTCAGTCTAAGTCACAAGGTTCGAATTCGAATTCGAGTTCGGCAACATTGATATTCGGATGAAGTTCGACAAGGAAAAAATTCGAAAAGCAAAAAATTCGGATTAAATTCGCCCTATGTAATTTTTTTTTTTTATAAATATAAATAATATATCCACAAAATTGTCTAACATTTATAAAATATAAACCCTAAGAAACATGTGAAATCACAATATATAAATATTTAAATATATTAATTTATGTTAGATTTTACTATATTTGTTGAATTTAATTTAAATATTTTATTTTACATTTCTTGAATTTTATATATAATGTATTAAATGATAATATTAAAAAATGAAAACTAAAAAAAAAAAATAATATTAAATTTATTATAATAATTAATAAATGTTTAATTTTTTTAGTAAGTAAGCAAAATAAAATATGGGATTTGTAAACATTAAAAAATAAATCATAGAATAAATAGTATAAAGTTATATTATTATAAAATAATTTAATTTAAAAAAAATTAGTTATATTTAAATTAATTAAACATTACAGTTTATTTATTTAGTTAATTTTTAACATGTTAAAGATTATATTATTAAAAATTTAAATATATAGAGTCATAAATATAAAATTTATAACAAATTGTTATTATAATACAATAAATTATATTAATAAATATAAATCTATAAAAATAAAAATAAAATGCTTTCATAGATTTAAACTTTTAATATAGAAAAATCAACGCTAAAAGTTTAAAATGCATACAGCCCAGTAAAAACAAATAAAATGTAAAACAAACATACGGAAAAATAAAAGCCGTACGGAAAAAATAAAAGCACGGAGTGAAGCCGCGTGAATGCCAAAGCAAGTCGCGGACGGGAGTCAAAGAAAATGCAAGTCGCGAATGCTGGCTGCCAATCATGGATATGGAGTTAAGTAGGACATAGAAATAAACTCTGCAACTTTTCGGGAATTTGACGGCGCTGGAAAGTCTCAGGGCATCAAGAAAATCAATTGGCGACTCATATTTATGCAAAAAATCATGTTTTTTAGGGTTTTTTTTTCACGCTTTTTAGAGTTCGCGATTTTTTGACCTTTTTTTCCCGATTTTTCTGCGATTTAAACCTTATTTTTTCGCGATTTTCAACGATTTTTGGTGCGGTCAACGCAACCCAAAAAATCGCGATTTTTAGCCGGAAAAAATTGGGAACCCCCACGATTTTTTAAAAATCGCGATTTCTGCGATTTTTTGCAGATTTATGCTTTTAAGGTTTAGACAACCTAAAAATGTATGATTTTTTTTCATCCATCAATTCATCTGGAAATTCTTGGATTCTTTTCACACGTGGTTGGAGCTTGATTTTTCCTTTATCTAAATATAATCCATTTTCAAGATAATATCATTCAGCTCTTTTATTAACCAAGAAAGCTGGGCATGCAAAAGGACTTTTGCTTTTTCTAATCAAATCGCCCACTAGTAGTTCTTCTAGATGCTCATCCATTTCTTTTACTTCTGATGGACTTAGTAAGTAAGCTGGTTCATGTGGTATTACCAACATGCATTTTGGTCTGATCTGTATTTCACATTCTTCTTGATTTGATGACCAAAATTCACAGAAAATATCTGTTGCAGACTTTATCTTGTTATGGTGTTCTTGTATCTCTTTTGTCCATTATTTGGAAGACCTTTTATCAAACTTGTTATCTTCTAACCTGTAGGATACAATTTTGAGAATTAGAATTTTTAATTGAGTTTCTTCATGTTTTACTGACATTTGGGTTTTTTGTAATTTGGAAGGTTCATATTTAATGAGAAACAAATATCTCAATAGTATATCACTATCCTTGTCATTGAATTCCACAAAGTCTATAATAAATATCTTACCCTGGATTTTAATATGGACATCTTGAGTGTACCTTCCCCCGTTGAGCTTTTCTCCTATTATTGAATGTCCTTTTGGAAATTCTGGTTTTGGTTTGAAGGAAACATAATGAAATCTTGATATAAACATTGTTATTTGCTAATAAGATTACTGCTGATGCTTTTTCTGATTCTTGTTCTGTTGTAGATTCTGAATCACTAGCTGATTTTTTATCGTCTTTGAACATAACATCTCTAATTTCTCCAACTGATTGGTTAAGGGTTCTCAATTGTTTTTTGTGCTCTTCGACCATTCTTGTTAGTTCTTCAACATCTTTTAACAGTAAAGCTAATTTCTTAAATATAACAGTTTGTTCATCATCACATTCAGAACTAGATTCTTTTCTTTTTGTTATCTTACCTTTGTGATGTGTATTTGAAGAACATTGATGGTCTTTCTTTTGCCATGGTAGAATTTTATATCCACTGTGTTTTCTGCCATATTCTTTTAGTTCCTTTTGAACTTGATCTCTTTCTTCTTTAAGTTCTTTTATCCTCTGTAAATGTTTTCTTCTTGCCATATTCCTTTCTTGTCTGGTCGCAGCATCCTTATAAGGATCTTTGTTTTGTTCTGCTTCTAATTTCTTCTGCACATATCTTAAAATTTGTTTTAACAAAGAAATGATAAAATCATCTTCATCATTATTATCATCAGAAGAATTATCAGAAGGAGAATAATATTTTATAGCCTTTTCTCTTTAATTAGTATAAAGGTGCGATGAACTTGTTACTAAAGCAGTGACTCATATAAAGATATAGGGGCAGTGACTAATAATTAAAGAAGAAAAGAAGTCAGTGATTCCTTATTGAGAAGGAACTTATGATACACAATACATAATAAAAGCAATGATTTAATATAAAAGGTAACAATTAAGATTTATTGAAGAGATCTATAAATATCTATTAATCGCCTATGTTAAGATGTGGATGAGTAATGAAAAGGCAGCATAAATTAAAGAGCAACGATTTAGAGTTTAAAAGCAGTGATTAAAGTTTTTAAAAGGCAATAATTCATATTAAAAGCACTTGAAGTTAGTGAAGGCAGCGATCAACATAGAGGATTGATTAACAAAAAGACATGCATATTAAGAAGGATCGCCACTCTTGGAAAGATTGCCACTTTTGATGGAGAGGTATGAGAAGATATAAATTCAGATTGATAACTGTGAGTAGAAAGTTGAGATAAGTAATAGGTGAAGTGGTGAATAAGAAGATCATTCAATGATAGATATATGAAAACAAATGATAAATCAATAATGAGGGAATAAATATATAAGGAAGAGAGAGGAATGAAGTGAATAAGAAATATAGGAATATCATTCAGATTTAAGAAGAAAGATGTATCATTCAGATTTGTGTAAAAATGTGATATCATTTCTTTATTAGCAGAATTGTGAAGTGGAGCAGATAAAAGTGAATATATATATATATACTCGTGTAAGTAATTTGAAAATACATTATATACCAGCAATCATTGGTATGAGAATTGTGAGGGATTAAAGTTATATCAGATAGACACATACAAATACAGAAGAGAAGTTCATGCAGATATGAAGAGGAATATATGACAGATCTATAGAGAAGATTATGGCAGATTTGTAAGAAGGGTATATGCAGATTTGAAAGAGGAATTTATGGAAGACTTGTGAAAGTAGTGCATGTAGATTTGAGAAGGAGATTGATCGTGACAATTTATGAAGAACACATCATTTACAAGAAGAGTTTGAGAAGGAAAATCAGATATCTATCAACCATTGAAGAAACAACATTTAGGGTGGAACTTTGGTTTGGAAGTTGGTGCTTCCTTAAGGAGAGATTAGTGTATCTCGCTAAGTAGTTGCTTAGTTGAGAGGGTTGGTGCCTACAAATTGAGGGGGTTGGTGTCTCCTGTGGGTTGGTGCTTACAAAGTTGTAAGAAGATTTTATATATAAGCAATATTGTTCCGTGGTTTTCTCCCGTAAGGGTTTCCATGTAAATTTCATGTGTTATTGTGTTCTTCTCATGTGCATAATCATTGATGTTGAGTAAATGATTTTATTGTGATTGATAAAGTTTTAAATTGGTAAAAGTTGCATTATACTGATTCACCCTCTCCCCCCCTCCTCTCAATATAATTGTGTGCTCATCACCAACTTCCGTTGTTGTCCCTTACAAATGTTCGGTGACAATATATTGAATAATAGAGTTAAGTCTTGCAGATTGGCGACAAGTATTCCCTTCACATGACTCACCAAGTATGAAGCGGTGGTGACTACCAAAATGGCGATGCTGACCCTAAGTCACTGCATTGGAATTAATAACCACCATCCAAACTTATTTGAACCTCCTTGTAAGTCCTATATGGCACGGTATCCTTGATTTGGCTGTGATCCTCATTTGCCAATGTATAAAGGTTTGACTCTGTTGCTGTATTAGAAGAGGAATTTGACGACTATGCTGACATCTTTAGTTTAATATTTACACCAGATATCACAAAATTTATTAATTATATCAAAGCCAAGATTTGCTTCAGCAATATTGGACAAAATTGAAGATTATTTACTCCAACCACAGTATTACCTCAGCCAAGATTATAATTTTATGCCATGATTCCTATGTGGTTAGTACAAGTAACTATACAAGATTGTGAGCCAACGCTAATCCCAGCTAGACTGGCACAAAGGATAGAATGGGATATGGCTATGCCTGATTAGTTGGATAGGATAATTTTAGATTTGTACAATTACCTTCTGATTGGGTTGAACTAGAATTTCCTTTACCAAGGGAATTGTTACCACCATTATCTTTCATGTGAAGAAAGGTATTAAAGCGAGCACTTGCACTTGTTAATGCCATGACGTCAGCTGTGTTAAGATCTGACAACAAGATGCACACGTCCAAAAGGCAAGATCCCTATAGTCATTTACAAGTGTTAAGTGGATTGTTCTCATTTTTTGGACCCACTAAAATGAAATTTTGTTTGCTACTAAAGATTTGTTCACGCTAGAATGTCTTTACAACTATCTATGTCTTAGTGCGTCAATAAAGTAGAATCTAGGTGTCATAACTCTATGGTCGGATTTCAAAATATAATGAAATATTTGAGACTAAAGATCAATGATGTTTGATATAAAGTTTGATTGGAAAGAGAAAAGGACAATGCATTGCTAGGTTGCTAGGAGATTGGTACTGGTACTAGTACAGGAAATGGGTATTGGTACCAATATGCCATTAAAAAAAAATAGGAGATGGGGGTACATGGAGATGCCATCATATATTCACATGTATATGTATTTTGGAAAAATAAAAAAATTGAAATTTCAAATAATTAAGTTTGAATTTTAGAGTTAAAACTAATAAGTTAAATTTTGAACTTAAATTTTAGAGTTAAATATAATTTAAATTTTAAAGTTAGAACTTATAACTTTATTAATAACTTTATAAATTTAAGTTACATGGCAAAACATAAAAATTATCAACTTTAAGTTTTAAAGTTCAAACCTAAATTAATTTCTGAATCTTCTTTACCTTCGGTTGGGCCTTTTGTTCCTCATTGTGAACACTAAAGGGTGTGAGTGCTCTAGATCACATGCTTCAATAACGAGATTCCAATTAACGTCTTAGTTAGAATAAGCACCCTATTGTTTTCGGTAGCCCATTGATCATCTAGCAGCCACAATGAGTCAACTTTTTGTGATCATCCCAAAAAGTTTTCTCATGATCCTCCTAAGGAAGGAGGTCATGGTTGATAGAGTTAGATACATGGGTAGAGTAAAATGGCTTGCAAATGTGGAGTTGATAGGTATTACTGGCCAATGAAGTTAATAGGTATGATTTGTTGTGACAGTCCATTGATCTCGAAACTTGAATGCAACTTTCCACTTAGAGTGAAAATAAATCAATAATCCTTTTCGGCTTTTGATAGTTGTGATTTTAAGGTTTTTAGTGTTTAGGGCTTTCTTAAAGAGAAATGCATTGAGACATCCCTTATCTTAGGAGACATCCTCGTACCCGTCTCCAGTACTAGAGATGGGTCCTAGACGTAGAGATGCATCCCAAGGGTGGGAGATGCATCTCCTTGCAACTATGATACATCGCCACTAGAATCTCCAAATTATTCAAATGGTTCAAATTTAGATACAAAGATAAATGCTAATAATGTGAAATAGTTATTTTTAATTATTTTCCATTTTTGATTCATATTTATTTTTTAGCAAAGATGAGAGCCTATTTTAGGCAAAATGTATCTATTTAATTGTCTCAGTATTGGTTGTCTTAAAGTTTAGGAGAGAGGGATAAGACTTTTTTTAAATGTAGCTTTAAAACATTATTGTACTATTATTTTTTCCTAGAAGCTTTTTCTTAAAGGGTTTATAAATAAATGCCTTGTGCACATAGAAGAAAACAATGAGAGTTTTTGTTAGGCTTTATGTTGGAGAAGTTTTCATTCAAGTTGAAGAGTTAGATTATCGTGTTGTAGATGTGAGAGGTTGTCAAGCTATCAAAAAAGAAGATCTGTTTTTAACTTTGTGTGGCATCTATTGTCTATCCTTTGGAGTAGCTTTGTATGCTTCTAGGTTATTGTTCTGTTTCAATCTCATGCTTTATTCATTGTTGTTATTGATGTTGTTTTCTTTGTCTAAATCCAATATTTTTGTTAATATAAATTTGCTAATCTCTACTTAAATTAGCAGATTGTATTGTTGTTTAGTTGCATAATATAATTTGTGGTGAGATAAAGTACTTTCAGTCTTGTGTGCCCCTGCCGCAGACATAAAAAAGATAGGTCTAGATTGTTTTACAGTATTTTGGTTACATGCAAAACCCCGAGAAGATGAATTGTATAGTGTGCATAAGTAGCAATCAAGTTTATTTGTTTTAAATTTTAGGAGTAGATTAGATTAGGGAGCTTCCCCTACAAATTTGAAGAGAAATTTTCTCCACAAATTGTTCTGTTTTGTGCTGTCATGAAAGTGACCAATTAAAATGCTAACACAATGCAATACCAAACCTCTACCCCAATGCTTATATTTATAGGATATTGGCCATCTAGGAAACCACTCGTGATTTTCTCAAAACCATGGGCTTGCAAAGGGGGCCTCTTAAGTCATGGTCAAAAAGACCATTCAAACCCAAGTGTCACCTTTCATACATACAAGTGTAACTCCCACTATTTGACCTACCATTTGACTCATCAGCTAGTCAAACTAGGTGCTGCATTTGGAAAGTGTAACTCTTCGTCCAACATTCTCTTAGACACTATCTAGAATAGAATTGAAAGATACTTTTCTTAGTCCACTATGTAACCCCATATCAATGCTTTGCTACACCTGTTATAATACAAATGCCAAGTAATGTGGTGTGTCATCGAATGAATCTTGAGATTCCTTCCAAGTGTGGTGCCTCATTACATGGGTCAATTTTACAACACAATGTATCAATTTAATATTACAAGGACTTGCAAGGTGTACAACACAGTCCTATCACTGGAGATGTTCTTGTCATTAAAACATGTTTTTCGGGTGTGGAAGTATCTGATGGAACATTGCTGAAAACTACTTTTTGGATGAGTCTATTTGATTGTTTAACACATGGAAATAAATAGATGTAGAATAATATAACATCTAATGTTGTTGTAGTTTTCAAGTTAATGCCAAGTGGTGCCAATGTTAAAGCTGAAATGACCTGGATTATCCATCTTCTATCAGTTTTTACTTTTAGTGAAGGAAGTTGTCACTAAGGGAATATTATATTCAGTTCCTCCTCTTTCCATTGATTCACCAAGTTAATCTTAAGGACAGATGTTGGGGCATATTGCTTTATGTTTTTCCCCTAAGATATTTCACATCTATACAAATAAAATATTGTAAATATAGATAGTTCTTTGAGTTTGAATATCCACATGCCGTATCTAGTTATTTACTTGCATCATTGCATGTGACCATCTAGGTATGGAGTTCATTAAGATACTTAGTTGAATCTCTCTATTTTTAAATATGACTAGTTGTCATTTGTTGTTACTCCCACTCTCACTTTCACTTCTATCTTATTGTTGTGTAAACAGGTGGAAATGCACATGAAGTAATGAGTTTGTTGAAGATTTTGACATAATAGTATTAGCTATTTCTGTGTCAATATATTTCTTTTGTGTGCATGTTTAGTGTGGAAGGTTGTCTTGATCAAGGAGGATCCTAGTATATCTGACGAGCCTTATCAGATTTTAAAAGTTTGATATTTCCGAGATAATTTCTTGTAGAAGCCTTTTATATACTTGTGTTGTGGTTTTTATTTGTACTATATTATTGTTGAAGATTTTGACATAATAGTATTAGCTATTTCTGTGTCAATATATTTCTTTTGTGTGCATGTTTAGTGTGGAAGGTTGTCTTGATCAAGGAGGATCCTAGTATATCTGACGAGCCTTATCAGATTTTAAAAGTTTGATATATCCGAGATAATTTCTTGTAGAAGCCTTTTATATACTTGTGTTGTGGTTTTTATTTGTACTATATTTTAGGCTTTGGCTGATATTGTTTTTGTTTTTATTTGTTATCATTCAGCTTCCACTTCCTTACTTAAAAACAGGATATTTGACTGCTCCTCCAGCGGGGAATTCATTGGCACCTCATTGTGACTGGAAACGATCCCAATTTGTTCTTGATCATGAAGGTCTTTACCAGGTCAGTTTTGTGATCCCTGATCAAGCTTAAGTGATTATTCTGCACTAATTATGAGTCATGTTTACTTGTGGCATGTCTTAACAAGCATGTAGAATTTAATCATTCTTCATAGAGAAAAATCCAGGGTATTATTTTTTTAAATTTTGCAGTAGTATGCATAATGTATGTGTTGGCGTTTAAATTAGCACCTCTGGAGTGCTGATTGTAAACGTTCAGCTATTTCAAATGTTTTGCAACACTTCTTCGTTATTTAAAGAGGAGAAGTCCCTCTCTGCTGGGAGCAATGCGTAGGGAAGGGAAATGTTAACTAAAGTTCCTATCTTTTTATGCTTCAGCGGCAGGACACAAGGGTGCATAAACACAATGCGCCGTAGCTAAGCTTTTCTTTGGTTTCTGCAGATCTTAACTACGACTAACTAGCTTCTATCTATCCAATACCTTCAAGATGAACAGAGCATGAGGGTAAAGGAGCGGGAATGGGATGGTTGGATCACTTGAATTCGCCGTCTCCAGAGAATATGACCGAGGCTCTGAACTCTCGGGTATACACCGGGATAAGGTTGGTACAAGCAAACGCTCTTTACGGTAAACTAGATCTGAGACCTGCCAAGGAGGAGGGACTCCTATCTGAGGTATGGGCTAGGAAATAGTTCACGAGAAACAACAGATTTACGATGCCTTGGCTAACTAGCTTGCTAAGGAGGAGGGACTCCTATCCGAAGTATAGCTTGAAAGTCAATACATTAAACAACATCAAACGATAGCCGTTAATAACAAATATCCGAGGAGGAGGGACTCCTATCCGAGGAGGGAAATGAGACAACAAGCTATTAAACACAAGACGTAGACATAACTCAAATAAGATGATCAAAATGCAAGCGCCTTCTGATATTCTTCTTCAATGCTTCATCAACGAATTACAAAAGTTGGGAGAGCAAAGGCACGAAATCATGCACAATTACAATCAACCAACGAACTCTCATCCAAGAGTGAACAAATATTCGCTTTCAAAGTGTTGGCAACAATGGCGCAGCAATTTTGCATAGCAAGTAAAGGTTAAACAAATAATGAGCCCAAGGCTCTTATTTATAGAACTCAAAGGAGTGGGCAACCCCAAAATCTCCTTGAGTTAACAATGAGTTCTTGCCAATCAATTAGCAAGATTTATTCCTAAAAAGGGGGAACAAGCAGTTAACTGGAAAACTACTTCAGTTAACTGAAAGTAAACAAAGAGTCAACTGGAAACTACTTCAGTTGACTGAAAGCAAACTAAAGGTGAACTTAAATGTAAAGTATCCCTCCAAAATAGACATCCACATTTAGTGGAGATCTAAGATCCACGAATCATGGAAGCCAATTAGACATCCTTAATAGTGGGATCTGACAATGCATGATTTAAGGAAAGTAGAGTTAAACTTGGAAAGAAGCATCAAGTTAACTCCAACTACATTTAATAGCATCTTGAGTTGACTTGGAAAGAAGCATTAAGTCAAACTCAAGTCTCATAAATGCCACTTGGAGGGTAGGACGTCCTTCTTTGGTGCATTTATAGCTTTTCTCATTTCACCATTTCTGGTCAACAGCTCCTTGATCCATGTGTTGACTTCTTCCATTTCCGGATAGTCAATGCTTTGATGACACGACATCTCTTCTTGCGCAAGCTATTGCTCTTGGTAACTTTGGCAGCTCCGCGCTTTGTAGTGCGATGGAAATGGATGCGGCTTGTAGCATCCCAGATTCTTAAATATTCTGCAATGTGATCTGATTCATGCCCTCCAGCTGCTCCAAATCAACCACTGGATTCACTTGATGTAAATTTGTGTCGACTGTTTTCAAGTAATCATGGAGTAAGACCGTCTTGGTCTCGTATTGTACCTGGGAGTACTGCATCTTGGAAAACTTAAAGATTGACTGTAAGCTTGACCCTGTTCAGATGATTTTCGGAAACCCCTGAAAATAGCGCCCTGCCGAGAAGTATTTTTTCGGAAAAAATCTGGCACATGGGTTTTGTTCGTGCTTCAATGCTGAACAAACCCAGTTCCTCAGAATTTTGATTCTGAAACTTTTTCGGAAAATCCCCCAAAAATAGGGGCAGCAAGTTTGCTGATTCTAGAAAATTTGTCGAGATGGGTTTCTCTGGAAAATTATGCTGAATCTACCCAGTTGATCTGATCTGATGTAGCCTGCCACCTTTTTGAAATGTGCAAGAAAACCTAAGACCAGAAGAGAGGAAGTAGACAGAAGATGGATTGGAAGTTTTTATCTGACTCCCTGAGAAAATCTGTCTTTGAGTCCAACCTCAGATTAGCAATCTTCTTCTGCTTCAGATCTGCAAGAAATATCGAAGAACGGATGGAAACCTTGGCCAGATCTGTAAATGGCGTCCTTGAGAGCTCATGGCTGTTCTTGATCATCAACCTGCAATGAAATAATGAAATGGGATGCCTATACCTCGATTACATAGACTCAAGCCTTAGATCCACAAGTTTGGGGACCTAACTCACGATCAAAATTGATTTTGGCTTGATCTAAAGTTCAAAAAAGGTGATTTCCACTGATCGTGGAGTGTTTTAGCCAAGTTTTGCTCAAAATATCTTTTAGTCAACAACTTGACCTTTGACTTCTTCAAGGCGTCCCTTTTGATTTTTGCAAGTTTTTTATTATTTTCTCTCTTGAACAACCTCAGTTTGATCCTGAATCTGGCTTGATCTGTTGATCCTGAGATGATGCTGACACATTCACTGTGGAGCTGGATCCAAACTGAAGAGAAGTGCCTGGGAGACATGATGATGAAAAGCTGAGATTAGGGCTTCAAAAGAATGGGCGCCTTTCCCAAGAAAAGGTGCTTTTGCTAATGCCTTGGTGATTTTTCGATCTTCGTTCTTCAGCTTTTTTAAATGACCTCTCATGCTTTGATCTGGATTTCTCGTCGATCAGAGAGTCAGATGATTTCGCTTGATGTCTCATCAGGTACCCAGCTCTGTTCTGTCAAAAATGACTGACTTCAGAAAACTTAGATCTCAATTTAGGGTTCCTTTATTCATGGGCGCCCCTCCTTGAAAAGGGCGCTTTTTTCTTTTGGCTTGATTATTTCCATCTGAAAAGTTGCTTACTTTGATCCAGATTATCCGTTGACTGCTCTTACAGATGTTGATGCTTGCAGTTTCGTTTCCGAGATCTACTTGGGCTGAGAAGGTTATCCTGGGAAGCCTTTTGTCATTGGTTAGCATCTGGAAGTCCAAAAGAAAGGGCGCCTTTCTTTTGGAAAGGCTCTTTTTCTTAGAACTTCGTCGTCAACTGTGGTTTCCTGATATTTCCTCAACTGCCTCTTTTTGCTTTGTCAGCAACTGCTTATGATCGACTCATCAGCTGATCTAGATGTTTGTTTCGTTGTCGAGCCAACAAGCAAACGCCGAGGATGACTGCCTTGGATGATCTAACAGACTGCATTTGACCCTTAAAGATCATGGGCGCCCCTGCTTGAAAAAGGCTCTTTTCAGCACGTGAACTTGTTTCTCCTTCGTAATGTTTCCAGAGTTAGTCAAATCTTGACCTTTTTCAATTTTAGAAAACTCCTCCGTCGAAGATCACCATTTCTTCATGTCTCACGTTCATCGTGTATGGATGTTTGGGAAAATGACTAAGGCATTTGACTGCATAGCCTCCTCTTGGCAGCAAGGCGTGCATTCTCTAGACTTAGTCAATTTTCAGCATTTTTCATTTTTTGAAAATCCCAGACTTAGTCAATTTTCAGCATTTTTCATTTTTGAAAATCCCCTTCATCAAACAGCATCATTTTAGACCTTTTCCGCCATGGTTGCGTCGTTGAAGCTTTTGAAGGTTAGCTTTCAGCACCTGGTACTGGCCAATCTGCCATTAATGGCTGCGGAGCTCCTAACTTTGTTCCTGAAAAATAGAAATAGACCCACCAGAGTAAAACTTATCTTTTGATGATTCTGACTTGACCAATGTGATCGTGAAGCCTTTTAACCCTATCAAAATCATTTTCAATCATTTCTGGGAAGGTCCTATTTTTGGGGGTTTTCCCTGAAAATAGGGGCAAAAACCCTAATTTTCAAATTTTCAGAATTTTGCACATGTGTTCCTTGACAGAAACCCACCAAGATTCTATGATTGGTTTGACCTAAAACTGGCTTAACATGGCATTTTAACAAGGTTTAGCTCAATTTATACAGAATGCCAAAAAATTTATTTTGGGTACAACAGTATGCTAAAAGGGGGAAGATCAATGTGCAGTGTATGCCTCGTAGAGATGACTGAAAGATGTGTATGCTAAATATTGTTGTATCAAGTACCTCCAGATATATATGAGAATGCAATCATTGGTGTTTTTGTTTATGTGTCTATCTCAATTATGGTCAATTGTTTCCGTTTGTCATATCTCAGCTTCCATTGAGCATCAACCAACATAACAGCTATTTGGCCCCTGAAAATATTCTACTATCAAATTATAGGATGGACTAAGCATTTGAAAGCAAATGCTAGATATGATGTGCTAGTGTGTTTTCTAAATTATAATAGATGGATTGACATATTTATGTAACGATTCTTATTTCATGAAAAATCATTGTCAGTGGACTCATTTTACATTTATAATTAGCAAATCATAAAGCAAGGTGAATAACTCTGTTTTTCTAGTCACATTTCTCAAGCAAACACAGACACAATGTTCCAACGTTTTTGAGCCTGTTTAGGCTTTAGTTCTATAATGCTCTTAATATCATAGTGGAACATCACTTATACAGCAATAATGAGGCATTGGGTTTTTGTAATGTCCCTTTTGGGTGAGCAAGAGAAAATAAAGAGAATTTTTTTATTTTTTATCATGTTGATTTTTGGTGCTCAAGATGGAGGTGAAATAATATTTATCATGATTTTGGCTGAAGTCAAAATATTTTTATATATTTTATTTGGGGCTAGGCGGTCCCCTTTGGATGTTATAAGGAGGGCAAAAGAAAAAAAAAATTTGAATCACAAGTTTGGCGCCAAAAGGAGAAACTAAAAATAAAATTAAAAGAAAATTTGAAATAAGAAGTTGGTGCCCAAGTTGGAGGGATAAGGGTTGATGGATATATATACAAACTTCATTTGGAGGTTTTAACATCATTGTGGATTATTCTTCTTTTCTGACCAGCAATTATTGCAGCCATTCCAAGAACGAAAACCCTTGTGAATAGTAGAGGAGTTGGATGAAAGCTCTTCAATGGAGGACTTCATGATGGAGTTTCACTTGTGCTTCAATGGAGTTTTATGTTAGATCTTCATGCTCAGATTTTCATATCAGCCTAGGCGACTTGAGGAAGGCAGTTTTGGTGTTGTTGTGACCTAGGGTTTCATCCTAGGGTGGAGTGCCCAAGCTGCAAGAGGAGCACCTTGTTTTGGAGGGGCAAAATTGGCAAGTTTGGAAGGTTTTGGCAAGTTTCCAAGGCTTGCAAACCCTACATTCATACCAGCAGACCAGTAGACCCTTGTGGTAGGGTTTTGAGGACATTTCTATCATATATTTGCATTTGTGTGAGCTGGAGCAGTTCAACCAGCAAGGGTTAGGTAGATTCATCATTTCATTTCATGTTTTAGATTGTAAGTGGGGTTTCTTCATATCAGCAAGCTACTGTACACTGTTGGGCATGTTTAGAGCTCATTTTTGTGGTGGATTTGCATTCATATTAGGTCTGAATTTGTAGCAGCAAACTGAACAATTGTAAATCATAATTGTGGCATGTTTGGATGGACATTTTGGTGTTTAATTTTGCTGGTTACACTCATGTTTATGGTTAGATAAATCTGCTATGATATTTGATGCAGCTGGGAAGAATATTTGTTGCTGTTAGTGCATGTTTGAAATCAGAAAATTACATTAGTAGTTAGGGTTTTTAGTAGAAATCTCAGAGTACAAAAATTAGGATATAAGTTTGTTTTTTAAAATATCAGAAAATTGCAAATATCCTAGTTGGGATATTTCAGTGGTATCAGAGCTTGGATCCTACTAGCTTGGAGGCTTTAAAAATGATTTGACCTATTCTTATGCAGTTATGAATCATGAGTTCCGAGGCTGTTGATGATGTAATGGTTGCTTATGAAGGGTACCTTGCACTTCCACAAGAGGTTAGGAATGATCTCTCCTTCGGTTGCTATATGGAGTTTTGGAGGGACAAGAGCAAGCAAAAGAGGAAATGAAAGAAGCATGAGCTGCTAAGTGTTGAGGGCATCTTGCGAGAATTTATGTTGTCACAACAAAGATTAGCTCGTAGCTTGCAACAGTTTGTAGATTCCCTATCAAGACAATCTAGGCACTATAGCAACTCATTCACATATACAAATGAAATATCCAAAAATCTCTATGATGAGTTTGACAAGGGTACTGATTGGGAGAGTGGTAAATCAGTAGTCATTGATTAGCCTATAGGTGAACAAGGTTCTAGAACCACCCTTGAAGAAAAGCATGTTGAAATTGTCCAAGTGATAAATGAAGAATTGCTTGCTTGTAATCAACCACATGAAGGTATGGGTACTACTAATGATCCATCTCTTGAGCATAGCATTACCGCATTATCTCTACATCATAATGGCAAGGAATGTGATGAGAAAAATGACTAGGGTAGATTGGATCATAGCCATTTTGCATGGCATGATAGAGAAGTTCAATTTAGGGTTGAGAAATATGATGTAGAGGGATGTGTGGAAAAGAACATTATTTTCAAGGAGCTGGCTTGTTATGATGCAACTCTAGCTTCAAAACAAAAATTAGATTAAGATGTCAAATTTGAAAAACAGTCATCTATGGCTGTCACACCTATGAGGTGGTTTTCATATGAAATTGCAGATTTCAGTTATGAGATGGATGATACAACTTTTGGAACAGCCAATGAGGGTATGCATGAAAATATGTTCATGGGACAAAGCTATATACAAGGTATGTCATTCCCTAGTAAGTTCGATGGTCCTTGTTTCATGCACATGATCACATTTGATGACTACCTATTGGAGTTGTATGAGAAACATTTTGTTGAAGAGTTGATCATAAAGACTAAGGGATGGCTTAGTAAGAAGATCCTACAGTTTGATAATGTATGGTTTGTCATGGATATTACACCATGGAGTTGGTCTGAAACTATGGGACTCACATACAAGGATGAACCAATGATGTTGAGAGCTAGTGATAAGAATGCACCACCTAAAGAAGATGAAGTTGCTCTCACATGCTTTTAGCAGGATGAGGATTCACTTCTTAGATCAACCAATAAGGAGTACATGTGTCTTCATAATGACCACAAGAAAGAAGGGCATGCTGTCACAGAATGTGCCAAATCAGTGATGATTGATCAGATTTATGAAGGTGATGTTGAAGACAAATCAAAAATGTTGCATGGAGATTTTGGGTCTTATAAGTCACATCACTTGGAAGGGCAATTGAAGGTGAATGATAGTCAGATTGTGGTAGCCCTAACTCACTTTGATGATATTCGTAAGATGATGGCAGATTTGTGTTGGAAGTGTGGGAGTTAATGGTGACTCCCCAACACCTCTAAGAACAGTTGCTAGACCAAAATATCTTCCACAAGAGAGAAAATGGCAAAAATACTTGTTTCAACAATGCAATATTGAATAATGGTTGAATATTGGTTGAATATACAAATGTACATGAGATGTCTTGCTTATAAGGCAAGGTGAGACATAGGATTAGACAAGATCATGACAAGTGTCTAATCCTATTGTTGTACCCAAAACCAAAATTTTTGTTTCATCAAGGCATTTTGTTTAAAAGAGTCTAAATCTTGCTAAAATGATGTCAAGTACAGTTTTTGGGCAATATCAAGTATGGAGTATTATCAGTATTTTGTCAGTCAAAGGCAGTTCTATTGATTAGAACCTACATCGGAGGCTCAAAATGGAACATTTCACGATGAAGAAGCATTTCACGACAACTATGCTTGCACATGGTCATTTCAGTGGTCAAGACGAAGTTTTTAGTGATTAAATTATGAAGATTTCTTAGAGAAAAACAAGAAAGCGCACCTGTAGCCCAAGGGCGCCCTTCTTTTTGAAGGTCAAGATCTTGTTGAGAATGCTCATAAATACAGTCAAACTCTTCAGAATTGGTTTACCTATCCAATGAGCTATCCTGCGAAGCTTTCTGAGACTTGTAACTCCAGAAATTGGCGACAAAAGTTGAAATTTCCAAAGTTCTACATTGCAGAAACTTGTTCTTTTTCAGCAAAAGCGCGCCTGTAGCTTGAGGGCGCCCTTCTTAAAGGGGGGGGTGGATCTTGGTACTTCTGGTAGCTGATTGAAATATGCTAACCAATTTCTTTTTTGATAGTTTTACACAATACAAACCAACACTTGCCAACTTGATTAGCGTTAGCATCAAATTGAAATCTGAACTTGGAATGGAAACTACTCAATGTCAAGAATGTGCACTCAAGATCCCACTGAGGGCGAGGTGCTAACATATGACGGAGTGTTGTAAAATTGAAATTAAGAAATGATAGGCGGATAACCAGCCATGAGAAACAATTCCACACTACCACCAAACAGTGGGGGGAAAAGATTACAATAAAAACAATTCGTCCGCTGCGGCGGGCATCCACAGAGCTGTGGGGATTCACCACTATGAGTGGGTACAAGAATTTATAATCAATTTAACCACACTGGCAGTAAACCATCCAGGGGACTTATGTGAGAAGATAAGAAAGAATTGCAGCAATTAAACTGGAACAATACTACTGTTTACAGTTTGTACAAATGAGAAATAAGCTGCAAATTACATAGAAATTACAGTAATCTTCTAACACAAGAATAATAGATGTTTTTCAATGATTGTTTAACTCTCTAACAGTTGATAATAAACCAGAAGTCAGAACTTCCCAAATCTGATACAAAAACTGTAAACTGGAAATATCAATCTGCAACTATGAGAATCAATGAAATGTTCATAACTCACTTAATTCTCCTCCGAATGACGTGAAATAAGTTGCAAATGCTCCCTAGAGGTCTGGGGCCCAAGATGCAATCCAAAAACAGCCACCAAAAGCTCCAGATTATTTAGCATGAATCCCAATGCACCTCTAAATGGTACGGCCTTCTTCAAAAATTGATTTTGCAAGTACAAATCAAATACTTGGAATTAAATTCCAATTCTTGGTGAAAGATGGCGCCTTGAGTCAACAAATTGTTTGCCAAAATACCCAGAATGAAATTAAAATCACTCAAATTGATATGAACAAAAATCAGCTTCAGCTGTGTAAAAACCAGGAAACCAGAACTGTGAAAAAAACTCCAAAATCTTCAGTCTTTGATGCTCAATCTGCTAATCTGATGTTGAGAAGCAGCAATGTAGCCAACTAGGTGTTATATTGCAAACACGAAATTGGATGATAAGCTAGGAGGTAAACATCCTCGAAGCAATATGTCAATTGTCATTTCGACAGCATAACTTTAGCATAATTTTCATGGATGAAATGCTGGAGCAAAAGCCTTCAATAAATAAGAGATCACCAAAACTCTTCAATTGCCTGAGAAGCAGATCAAAAGACACAGGAGTCCCTTTGAATTCCAAAAACCATTCAACTCCTCAAAGTGGCGTCCCAAAAGCCTCATGAGAAATTCACTTTATTCAAAAAGTAACATTTATAAAAGTGGCGTCCACTTTTTCAAGTTGAGGAAATATTTGAATAAAGAATAAATAATCTTATAATGAAGGCGTACCCTTCATGGCCCCACTTTAAAAACAACTTAAGTTATCTCCTTAGGCCAAGGGGGGGTGTCAATAGTGAATTAAAACATAATGCCTTCAATTAAATATTTTTCACCAATTAAAGCTTTCTGAAGACCAAACCATAATAACAATAACTGCTCCAACTGCAAAGGACTAAGAATAGACAACTGCAACTGCCACAACTAGCATTTACTATAAATAGTAAATAACATGAAATGCCAAAAACTCCAAGCCAAGAAACCCTAATTTCACCTCATTCCAGTCTACGGGTTCCGGAATAGACTGATGAATTGCAATGTTGATCACTGATGAGAAGAGGACATTACATTGATGTAGCCAATCTCTTCATGACTAGTCTGCTCGTCCAATGAGCAATCAAACGCAGTCATCTGAGTTCCAGAGCTTCAGCAGCCGACGTCTGAAGATGAGCTTATAATGGAGATTTCACATCTCAGAGCTTCTTCATTGCATTTCCAGCACAACTATAGCTCAGGGGCGCTAGTCAAAATGACCCTTAAGATGGTCCAGTTTGCTGACGAGGTCTTCCTGACATCAGTGCTACTCTAGTCCAGCTTCGCGTTGCACCAAGTTGCCTGTCGATCGGAAATTTCGGGTGATCGTGGCAGAGGTTTTACCAAGCACGTAATTTCATGGGCGGACTGGCATAAAATTTTCATTGTATTTCTATAGGCCAGAGGCGCCTAGCCTTTAGGCCTGTCAGATGAAGTTGTTTGCTTTCGAAGTCTTCACAGGATTCAAGCATAATAACTTTATCTATCCAACGAGCCCAGCCATCAGCCTTCGGGATTTGGTAGTCGCTCGTACGTGCGAGGTCTTTGGCGAAATGCTGAAAAGTGAAGACAACTCACAAAATGGCTGTCTAGTCGTTTATTCCATCTTGGGAAAGGCACCCTTCTATTTGAAGTCTTAGAAGCAGTTTTCTTCCTTTGTCGCCTCTAGGGACGTCTTTTCTCAATGCTCCTGGCTATGCAGAGAGACAGTCGGCACATGAATCGGGGCATTCCAGCTCTCAGTATCGGAGGACAAAGTAGGGTACTTGGAGGAAAGTTTAATTTTCGTCAAAATGCTGTCAGTGCAACTAAAGGCCAAGGGCGCTTTTACTTTTGAGGCCCTTAATGCAATTTCCAGATGCCTTGTGTACAGTCGTTGGATGCAGAATGTTTCTAGTCACACAATGAACTTGATTTCCTGTCAGCAGGGTTCACCGTTCGCTATCAGCAGCTGTTTGAAGTATCAGATGGCAGTTTAGGAAAATGGTTTAAGTCTGGTACCTGTAAATGAATTTAATCAAGGGCGCCTAATTTTTCAGGGTGTTAAATGATGGATTTTGCAGTGATGACTCCCAGCAGACATTTCTTCCTTGTTCTGCAGGCTTCGCAATGAATACACTAGCTCAGTCTTAGCATCACCCGGTCATTCAGGATTCAGTGTCGAAGATGGCCAGTTGTAACTTTGTACTCAGCTACAAAGTAGGAAGTTAATAAAAAGTGTAATATCTTGAGCAAATGGACGCCTATAAGCTCGAATGATGACTTTTCGAAATCAGTGAAGTCTAACGGTGAAGCCTAAAGCTTCATCTGGTTTGTCAACTAAAGTTGAATAATATTTAATATTTATTATGCATATTTGGCATTAAATGGCGATTTTCTAAAGTTGGTGCCCTCTTTATGCTAAGATTTCAAATTGCATGATGATGAATATTTTATTATTATTTAATTTTGAACTCCAAGTAGGTGGCAGTGAAACTGAGAAGGGTCCAATTAGAAGGCGTCTATTTCAGTTAGGGTTTTAAATCTTGCAGTTCACAAGTTGGTGCGAATTTTCTCTTATTAAACATGGCGCCTTCATTTATTATTCACCAAGCTAAAGAGAGGTATCTTGGGTTTAAAATGGTTTATACATGTTATATCCCAACCTTCAATTTGTTGAGATGAGTAGTGTTTGTTTATTTCAATTGCTTCCCTTAGTATTATTTTCCAATGTTTCTCTTCTTTTGCGAGTACCTTGGTGGATTCTAAGCCAATATGGTGTTTGGTCTTATAAGAATCATTAGCAAGGCCAGATTTTTTCAAGCATTCATGTTTGAACTCCGCACTGTGTGTGTTGATCCTTGTGTAGATGGATCGACTTGTTTCACCTATGTATAGGGTGTTGGAACATGTTTGTCGTTGCACCAAAAGATCGACTTGTTAATGCTCAATACAAACGCTAGAGATAAATGGATCCATGGGAGGCAATTAATCCATGTACTGAATTTGAAGGGAGATGTCGGTGATTAGTCTAACAATCCCCCCCTTAGCATTAGTCGAGGGGATTCAAACCCGCGACTTGGATCTGATACCATTTGTTGGAACACGTTTGTCATTGCGCTAATAGATTGACCTATTAATGCTCGATACAAATGCTAGAGATAAATGGATCCATGTGAGGTGGTTAGTCCATGTCCCGAATTTGAAGGGAGATGCTAGTGATTAGTCTAACACAAGGTTCCACAAGAGTACTCAATTTATATACGCTAGAATCATGAAGCAGTTCTATTCAATCCTTAGAGGGTAGGATCATAGTCCCAACTTTCTTGTGAGCTCTAAAAGAAGTCGTAATGTCTTTTTTCTTTAAATTTTTTGAGATCTTGTCGGAGATACCGTCTAACTTATTGTGACTTACATAACACTTTATAGCTTGGTTGAATGCCCTAGTGACATGCTTCATATTGTACCAACTTAATTTGAAAACCTATGTGAGATTTCTCGGTTGATATGATCTTCATTGCAAACCCAAAAGGCTCTTGGAGCTAGAGTTTTTAAGACTCCTGCTTTTTAGGTAGGATAGTGATGCAATGATGTATGTAGGTAGAGGTAAGTGCAAGTGGTTTTTCTATAAACTTTTTGGGATATAGATCCATCATGGTTTTGAAGTAGAAGATATCATAGAAAGGAAGTTATTTGTTTTGTTCAAGCTTTTGAGTGAATTTGATACTATCCATTACAATTTTTAAATGAGAGTGAAACTTCTCCATCTTGTCAAGCTTGTGTTGCAACAAAGATTTGTGTTATCAACATAATTTTTTAACCATCTTTGTTTCAAATGGAAAGAATTGAGGATTTTTCTTCAAAGTGTTCCGTGAAGAGGTTGACAACCATAGGAGATAGTGGGGATCCCATCACAAACCCATCAGATTGTTCATAGAAAACACCTTTGAAAGAAAAAATGGTTGATTTGAGGTAAAGTTCAGCTAGGGATGCAGTTTCCTTGTTCATGACTCTATTTATAACCCCTATAAGATCATTAACTAGGACTTTAGTGAACATAGACGCTACATCAAAGCTTACTAGGATTTCATTACCACTCATCTTCTTGTCCTTAATGTAATCTACAAAGTGAGCTGTGTCTTTGATGAAGGAATTCATTCTTTCCACAAGAGATTTTGATTTTCTTGGCAAGGAATGGGGCTGATTTGAAACTATGGAGTTAATGGTGTAAGCAATTGTTATTAATGGTATAACATCCTTGTGAAATTTTGGCATACCATAAATCCTTGTGGTAATCTCTTTTCTTGGTACCATTATATAAGGGAGTGTAATGTCAACCCTAGAATTGAAACCAATTTTTTCCCAAAACCCGCAAAGTTTCTGCCTTCTATCATGCAGGCATTTCGTCAAACACTTTGTATTTAATTGAAGTTCAATGTATTTTCAATGTGTTTTGATATGGGATCATTCAAAGTGGAATTTGTGACAGTATTGGTTCAACAAGTAAATCCACAATGTATAGAGATATCACAAACATTTCAACAAACATTTTGCATGCATAAATATTTAGCAACAATACACTCAGCTGTCATAAGAATGAGGTCACATTATAGAGAGCATATCAATCTAACCTGGAAGTCTTCACTGGATGTATTATAGAGAGATTACAGTTGTGTATCAAAATATTGCTTCCAAATGGTGTAACTTCTACAATGGTGACTGCAGTCATACAAAACAAACGCTCAGCTGTAACATGCCAAAATTTAACTTGTAGCTGATTATACTCAGAAATTTTCCTGAGTTCCACTCCAAACTATCTGAAAACTGCCTCTAACAGCAAAGCTTACCGCTGTGACTTCAACTCTTTTTTTAACATTAAGTGCTTGGCATCTATAGTGCTGCATTCCACCCAAAAGACACCCTTACAACTGCATTCCACCCTTTTTTAACCTCAACAATCTCAACGTTGCAATCCCAATATGCTCTTGACCCACCATGTGCGTATACCACCATCTTCATACCGTTAAACTAGAAGCATTCAGAACAAGCAATCGATCTTCCTTCAATAAAAATGCGACTCCACTAAGGAGTGCGATTTGCTTCAACATTTGAACAAACTTAAGTTTACCATTTACCTTATGGCGCCCATTTCCAAACAAGCATAGATCAACAATTTAAACACGCTTATAAATCTTCTTCCAGTTTGCACTAACAAATATAATATTTGGCAAAAATCTCATTATATTTCTTTTCAGCTGCGGCAAGGGAATTTTACCATCAAAGCCTCTAACTGGCAACATTCATGTAGAAACCCCTATTCTAACTAATCTCGGAACTGTCTGTGTTTTTGCTTGTTTTTTTGAAGTTTTTGGTTTTTTTCAGTGTTCCACGGGCCTGGGGGACGGGGAAACGGGGGGACGGGGAAACGCGTTTCGGAGACGGGGGGACAAAGGGCCTAAGTTTGGGGACGGCGGGGAGACGGCGGGGGGACGGCGGCGGCGGGGTGGTGGGGTGGTGGTGCTGATATAGTTATAAATATACTTATAGTACTTGAAAAACTAGTTTTGAAAGGATGTATAACAGTATAACAATATAAGAATTACATTTCAAATGAAACTATAGGAAATTACTCAAATTACTAATTAGTAAAATTATAACATAGCAAAATTTGAAATACTAAATCTAAATACGAAGATATCTTGAATGCTAATTGCTAAATAAAATTTGACAAATGAAATTGTTTTTGTAAAATTGAAGGTAACTAGTGGAGAGTACCTAGAAAATCAAATGAATTCAATGGGAGTTTGTGGGCAATGCCCCTAATGGGTTTGAGGGTTAGCGCCCTTAGTGGGGTCAAGGGGCAGTGCCCCTTGCGGGGGGGGGCAGCGCCCCCAGCGGGGTCAAGGGGCAGCGCCCCTTGCAGGGGTCTGGGGGCAGCGCCCCCAGTGGGGTCAAGGGGCAGCGCCCCTTGCGGGGGTCTGGGGGCAGCGCCCCCACAGGGTCCCCGCCGCCAAGCCCAAATTAAGACCTCCAAACCCACACAAACCTTCATGGTGTACATCATTTTGCATTAACAATAAAACCCAAATTAAGACCATCAAAGCCAGACAAACCTTCATGGAACACATCTCCTAGTCTCCCAGGAAACTCCTGGGGCGTCTCCCAAGAAACTCCTGGGCGTCTCCCAAGGAGACTTGGAGACTTGGAGACGTCTCCTAAGGAAACTTGGAGACGTCTCCCCGTCTCCCCGTCTCCGGCGGCGCTTTGGTGGCGGTGGCGGGACGGCGGGGGACGCCAAGTACCCGTCCCCGGGACCGAAACGGATCATATTTTGGGGGGAAACGCGTCCCCGTGGTTCACTGGTTTTTTTGTGATTTTTGCATACAATAGTAAAGGTGCGATTTTGAAAGAAATTCATATAAATTCAAATAAATGGATATTGAAGCAGAAAACCTTTGAAATGACTCATCTATGATATTATTAGTCATTTTAGATGATTACAATAGAAGATCTCTGGCATGCAGACAAAATAATATAAAAATATCAGATTAAAACCTGATTTGCAGCCTCCTGTGAAAAGCCATGAATGGTACGGCCAATCTAGAATCCTTCTTTTCCCTGCGCCAGAAGATAGGAAATGGTGCCAGATGTATAAGCGCCCCCACTTGTGAAGTTAGACTGTGAGAAAGGAAGGCGATTTGCTCAGACAGGAAAGTACGGCTTTCTTAGTGAAGGTACGGCCTGCAGCAGAAATAGTACGGCTTTTGTACAGAAGCAAATAACTAAAAAGTACGGCCCTTATTAATGTCTCCAGATCTCAGGGAATTGGGCGCTTGTAAATAAGAAACTCCTCCAGATGAATACACTGAAACCCTTGAATATATTTTGCCTGTGATGCTCTGCGATAACTTCTGAATGATGTTATCTCTCTGACTGGCAATAAATCAGCTGGTATTTCACAGCCTGTGAATCGCACACACTGAAGATTGCACGTTCTCCAATGCAAGTTGAAAACTGAAACCCTTGGCTCTGTTCTCAGATGAAAGACTCAGCAAAAATTCGACTTCAATAATGATGGCTCGAATTCCAATGAAAAACCCTTATATTCCTCAAAAGCTCGACTTTTCTCAATTAGGTATCGTTTAAATAAATTCGAACTTTTCTTTTTAATATTTCAATAGTTTCAATCACATTTTTAATTATAAATTATAATTAAAAATGGCCCCTTCAATGATGGTCGACCCCTTGAGATAAAACACTTAAGTTATAATATTAAAATATTATAACTTTATAATATAAGCTCCAAATAATTAATATTTTAATTAATCAATTAAAATATTAATATCTCCCTCAAAATATGTCTGATTCACAAAACGTCTGAAGCTGGCGAAGGAGTGAGTGATTCTGCACATGACCAAACCATACTGCTAAAAATAGCAGGGGTGCCTCGCTGAGTGCCAAATACTGCTAAAAATAGCAACTCAGGCAAATGGTGTCCGAATGAGCCCGAACGAAAGCCAATTGGTAAAACTCTGACAACCGAAGCCAAGCCAAGCTCCATCAAGACCCTCTATCCATCCTATCAGCCTACGAGGGTCGCATAATAGGCTAATCATAAGCTCTGAGAGATGTCAACTAGAAGGGGACATGACAATTCAGCACACGGACAATCTTTGTATGAAATTTCTCCAAACCTTCAGTATTCAACACAAGCATAGGTTCTTGTTGTGACCTTTTCACACATCGCCCCATTCAAAATGGGGACCCCTAATTTTCGCTCCATTTTGGTCTTTTGGCTTTGGTCTCTCTCTCTCTGTCTCTCTCTGTCTCTTTTCTATGGTCTGCTTTCTGGGGACGTTCCTGTTTGCAAGCTTAAACGTGAATTTGGCTAAGTCTGAAAATTAGGGTTTGTGTCTTCCTGGTCAGTTTGAGGTCGAGTAAGGTGAATAACTTGAAATTTGAGACTAACATTGTTGTTAGCATGTTTCCAGCAGGCTCTCAGCAAAATTTCATCATATTTTGAGGTACTTACTATTTTTAGTAAGTGTGAAATTCAGGGTAATCTATCAGCATTTTCGAGATTCCGACAGTCACACAACATTCAGAGCACATCAGGCTGCTCGCGTGCAAAATTTGAGTGAAAACAGACAACTTTCTATTTTTAGCAGTCCAGCTTCCGGAGCAAATTTCGGGGTTCAGATGCAGAGTTTTTCTTTGCATGTTGGCATATTCCTTCTGGGTTTTTTGAGACCTTCGCAATGGTATAACATGCAAAACGAGACGACAACTTTCAGAATTCAGTCTTCCGAGGCTATTTTTAGGGTTTGCATGTCAGGGTTTCTTTTGCATGTCGGATGATTCCTGATGGGTTTTTCGAGAGCTTCGCAGTGGTGTGACATGCAAACAGAGATAATCACTTAGTACGGAACTTGCTATTTTTAGCAGGTGTGTCCCGACAACCGCCTCCCAGCAGTTCAGAATCACGAGCTGATCGCAGTGCCGCAGAAACGAAGAGAAACAGAGTTCATTTGATACGCATGCAGAGAAAATTAGGGTTTCTAGCTTCGGAGCCCAAAAAGAGGCGTAAAAAGTCAGAATTTTCGAAAACCGGTGTAAACCACCGCGATCAACGTCCTTCAGGCTATCTGTTGGTAAAATTTAAAGTCAAATGGAGCACTTACTATTTATAGTAAGTCAATTTGGAAACAGGCTAAAAATAGTAAATTGAGTGCATGCGTCAGTGTCAGCAGTAAGGTCATGTGGTGAGGAGCGCCTCTTTCAGATTTCAAGTCAATCGGAGCAGTGAAGCTATCAGAAACAAGCAGTTGCTATTTATAGTAAATCATCCTCAGAAATAGGCTAAAAATAGCAGGCCCACCCGAAATAGTAGTGTCAACAGGGTAACGAGGTCGCAAGGATCCAGTGTTTAAAATTTCATGGCAATCTGAGCTTCCGAAGTGTGAAAATCAGAGGGCTTACTATAAATAGCAAGGCGTGGATAAGCTAGTAGAAGGCAAAAATGACTAAGTCTAAGTTTCATCCTGTAGCTACCTGAAAATGCGCCCTCATCCAGTTGGCAGGTGATAAAAATGACTAAGTCTAAGTTTCATACTGCAGCTACCTGAAAATGTGCCCTCATCCAGTTGGCAGGTGATAAAAATGTCTAAGTCTGAAGTTCATCCTCCTGCCACCTCCAAATGCGCCCAAGCTATAGAGAAAGTCAAAAGGAAGTCAAAGACGTTCATCCACCACCCAGGCCAAAATGCGCCCATGAAGCAGGAAGTCAATGAAAGTCAACAAGGTTTATCCCTCACTCATAGCAAAATGCGCCCTGCTTGATGAAGAAGCAAAGATGTTCAGGCATAAAAAAATTTCTAAGTATAAAAATCCACCTCCCTCCAAATGTGCCCAACTCAAAGTGGATGACTTCAAAAAATTTCTAAGTGTCAAAGTTATCCTCCACCCCCTTCAAAATGCGCCCATGCAGCCAATGGTCAAAGAAGTCAAAGGATTTTCATCCTTCTTGGGGTGCAAAATGCGCCCAAAACATGCCATGTGAAGACAAAATGAAGAAGTTGAAGAGTCACTCCAAGGCGGGGTCTGAGTTCATCCTTCACCTAGGCCAAAATGCGCCCAAGGTGAAAACAAGTCAACAAGTCATCTCTTATCCCTCATACATGCCTAAATGCGCCCAAAAAAAGGTCAAGTAGAGACAAAAAAATGGAGTTGAAGAGTCATCCCTCTGACATGTCAAAATGCGCCAAGTTGAAGATGTGGAAGGATGAATGTTAGGCGTGGTAAAGGAAGGATGAATGTTAGGCGTGGTAAAGATTGGATGTCCCTCTTCAAGTGTTAAATGCGCCAAGGGTGGTGAATGCTAAAGGGTGTTGAAAATATTTCCTAGACGTGGCAATATTCCTCTTCAAATGCTATATGCGCCCAAGGTGGTAGGTGTTAAAGAATTTTCTAAGGCTTGTAAGGTGGTGGAAATAAGGTGGTAAGGCGTTGAAAATGTTGAGTGTTGAAAATTTTCCCAAGGGCGTGGTTTTATCCTCCTTCAAGTTGAATATGCGCTCAAGGTGGTGACTAAATATTGCTAGGCGTTGGTTTTAAAATGTTCTCTATGACATATGAAATGCGCCTAAGAGGAGTATGATGTGTAAAAATAATATGAGGGCGTTGGAATTTAAAATCCTCCATGATGTGCTTTCAAGGAAAATTTTCTAAGTAAGTTGATGAAATGAAATTTTCCCTCGCAGACAATGTGAACGAAGTTGAATAAAATTTTCTAAGGTAATTTTTTTTTTCAAAGTGCTAAGTGATTCAAAAAATTTCTAAGGCATGAAGTATTCTCTTCCTCTAGAAAATACGCCTAGACTCCAAGGTGTTGAATTTTCCTGAGGCACGAGCAAGTTTTCAGAGGCAAAGTCGGAAGATGATGGCAATACAGGATAAATCCAAAATTTCTCAAGTTAGAGCAACAGGACGATCACAAATGAAGAACGGATTTAAATTTCACAGGGGAGTAATTTTCTAAGGTTCAAAATTCAAAAAAAAAATTAAATGAACCCATTCGTTGGGTACCCATGAGTTCGAAGAAAATTTTCTTTTGGGTATTGAAGATTATCGATGAGGAGTTGATTTTAAAGTCTTCCATGCTTCGTTGCGCCCTTCAGGGCGAAGATTTTTGATGGGCACTGGATTGATGAATTTTCCTAAGGGAAATTTAAAATTTTCCTAAGGGAAATTTAAAAATTTTCTAAGGAAAATTTGAAGAAAATGTGTTTTCAAGATTAAATGCCTCAACGGATGAGTTTTAAGTCAATTGCCTAGGTGAATTTGATTGAATTCTTCGTGGGACTAGTCTTCCAGAGGCAGAGATGAATGAGATCAAAATTGCAAACACCTTAGCTGGAGAAGTAAAGGGGAATACAGTTGAAGTCAAGATGTTGGAAAATTATGAACAAAGCAAAGTTGTGCTGGAGGAAAACGATGAACTCTTGGAAGTTAAAGCACGAAAATCCTGGTAAGTAAGTTGAATTTATAATACCCTTCTCCTTGCTTGTTTTGCAGGATGAGCATGGAGGCCAGAGCACGATGACCTGAAGTGATGAAGCATGATGATATTACAACCTTCGGAAGAAGATAAAGTTATAAGTTTCAACCTCGAAGGAAGAAAGTTGCAAGAAAATGGCTAAGTGTTGAGAGTGAGTATAACTCAAGTGACAAAGAATGGAAGCTCGAGCGAAGTCAAAGAACAACACCAAGAAAGAAGATCAAGAATAGTGTGAACGCGTCTACAAGCGGAATCTTCTAGAAGGATGGTGGACATTATGGTTCATTTATTACCCCACTCCTCTTGGTGGCGGTTTTTAGGGCAAATCTTGTTTAGGACTGAGGTGGCACAATCTAGGCCATCCAGCCAATTGTAATCTAAGCCGTCCGTTGGACTTGGCAAACTATAAAAGGGGGAGTCCCCCTCATTTGTATCTCATTAGAAATTAGAAGTAGAAGCAGAGCTTAGAGGAGTAGAGAGAAGTTGATAGAGTAGAAAGTAAAGTAGTGTAGATTGAAAAGGAAGGAAAGTCTTCCCTTTGGATACTTTGTAAGAAGTTGTCATGTATGCTTTCATAATAAAAGAATTTTCATTGATGGTGAATTCTTCTTTGTTGTGAATAGTTGTTGAGGCTTCTTCGTCCTTCCAATTCACGTAGCATCTTGAAGTAGCTTAAAGTAAAGTAGATTTCATTTCATGCAAGTACTTGGTAATCGTGGAATGTGGTGCTCGATTTGAACAAGATTTCGCTTGTCCATACCACTAGCGGGCTCGCTGACGGTGGGTTTGCCTTGCGTGGTCAACTGGAACTTTGTGAAGCTTAACTTCGATTATGGTTTATGTGTTAGCATGCGTCGTTGTGATGGTATCTTCATGCTAAATCGTGATCTGAACATCTTAAGTCACTCCTCTGAAGATTGCACCAGTTCCGCGGAAGCTGTCCGAAGTGAGGCAAAACGGAGCTTGGTTGAAGCTTGTGAGAATTGATCGCCATGTCCCACACCTTAGAGTAGACTAGAACACTCCTATCCCCACACCCTTTAAATTCAGTTCATTTCCGATTAGAATTAGGAAACTTGTGCTCACCTGCCAAATCATTTGAATGACACGAAAGCCCTTAGTCTACTGTCTGTTGTTAGCTGTCGAACAATTGTGTAAGTCCCCTTGAAATACCAGCAATATCACATCGAGCCAACTGAGTCTATTCGCATTATCGGAACCTTGGAGTTGAAAGCATGAACTCACTCGCAATCTTAGCATGCTGAATACTTTGTTCAAGAGAGGATAGAGTATCCGTTGGGAAACTTTATTCTGTGTTGGTGCAGTCTCAAAAACCACGTCAACAGTTCTGAAGTAAATCTACCAACAAAACTTTCTTGCACAAATTGTGACTCTGAATGAATCATACAGTATTAACTAGGGAGGATCTTTCACCACTGTGGCTAATCTTCTCCAAGAGGGTTTTTGTCATCAAGAAGGCTGAGATGAACTGGGTTCAATCCCACAGAACCACAAAGGTTTTACAAAAAGAAATAAAATAATTTGCATATCCAAATGAGCTCTCTAAATCTCCCTTTATACTTTTTCTGCCGAACTTTTGAAAATATATATTTTTTAAATTCACATTTTAATAAAATAATCCTTTTTGTGCTCCAAAATATCCTTTTTATAAAATAATGATTATATTTGATATGCAAGGTTCCTTTTTCAAGCATCCATGATTTAAAACATTTAATTCCCTTTCCAATGAGCTATTACACTATGTTGCTTTTTAAATTATTTCATAAAATTAAGCAACCTTAGTGAAATAATTAAATTGAAGCTCAATAATTCATCTGAGTTTCGGAAACCGCCAAAGAACATCAGAATCAAAATCTGACTATACTGGAATGATACTGATGATGAATAATGATAATCGGGGTTGACTAGGTGACTTTCCACAAATAGATGCTCTCTCCAAGAGTCTTGGAGAACACACTAGAAGTCAGAATTCTCTTTGGAAAGTGACGTAAGAGTCTAAAAGACCAACTGAGGTCACTACCAAAAACAAACATCCTTGCAGAACACAAATTGCATGCTCCAAGAACCTTGGAGTTCCCCTCATCAAACACCAAGCTGTTTCGGTCAAAACATGAGCTGGACAATAGCTCGCAAACCAAAGTAGCTAAAAAAATGGAAACGTTATAGGAAGAATGTGAAATCTCTTTTTTTTGAGGATGAGGATGTTTTTCCAATATCAAGGATCCTAGGTTGAATCTAAAATTCTTATCTCCCACTATTTGTCAAATGGTCAATTGTTTTCATGTCATAATCAATTTTGTTCGTAACAACAATGGCATTCCCATTGTCTGCTTTAGTAATGACGATGCCACTTATCTTTGGGAATATTCAATATTTAATAACTTTGAGGTTAAAAAATGGTTTTTTCCCTTTAGTTTTTTTCTGATTACACTGTTTTTTCATGTGGGTCTAACTGAGCAATAGTGATTCTGGTTGATGTGCCAAGAAGCATATCTCAATAGCAGAGTCTATTAGCCAGATGAGTTCAAAACTTGTATTATAAAGTTATTCTGCTACTATGCTTGATATGCCATTTCAGATAAGATAGAGCCTTGTATTTACTTTCCAATTACAGTTTTTTATGTGTGCATTTAGTGATCTTTTGAAGGACAGTCAATTATATTGCGGAATTAATTTATGGTGTTGTAACCATGCCATTTCAACCTCAAGTCGTTCTATACAGATAACAAGACACAGATACAAACACAAAAGTCATGTTTGGTTATGCAATTCATAAAGAACAAGGGATGTGATTTAGCAGCAACCTTTCAGCATTTTCCTATGAAGGAAATCACCAGGCAGCCACTTGTATTGTTAGCTCACACCTGATATAATAAATGCCTAATATTATGGCTGGTTGCCTAACCTCTTATCTTTTGTTATAGACATTTGCATTATTTTTAATTGGCATCTGATGCCCATATTTAAGAACACAATTTCAATATTATTTGTATGAACAAACATTCCTGAATCATAAACTGAAACCGTCTAGTTTGGATTGATAGTTATCTTAACAAAAGCATAGAAACAGATTTTCAATATCCATGATATTGTTAGTTTTTCTTCGTGATTCTGTTTCTGTCAGTGCTCATTTATAATTAGTTGTTCAGTCTTGATTCAGTTTTTAGTGGCAACATCAGTCATTGGATTGAATTTCCTGCTGTGCAGTTTATTTTACTAGTAATTGATTATGATCTGATAACTGAGTATTTATATCTTTCTAACAAGATCAATGTTCACACAGGTAGATAAAGGTGATGAAAGGCTACTTTCCCAAAGTCCTAGAAGATTAAGTGGTGTTTCTGAAAGTGGCATACTTTATATGGACAAATCATCATTGTTCAGAGTTGCAATTTCAGATATTCTCTCTGTATCTCCATGTGCGGATCTTACACTACCCCCAGGAGGTGGCCTCTGTATTGATACCGTCAAGGGGCCATGTTATCTTGTAAGTTTGATTTGGATTCTCTTTGTGGTTTAAGTTTAGAAGATTATAAGCAGTCATGCCTATATCTTAGCAATAATGATATTGAAACTTGTTGACATAAGCTAGAAGAGTTTTAGTCCCTCTCACATGCATAAGAAAAAAAAGGTGCTCAAAGTAACACGAATTTCTATAAGTAAACAACCTTGGTACCGTAAAAGCTATTTTTTAGATCTGCTATTCTGACAGTGGCTGCTACCTAAATAAAATAATAAATTTATTTAATATATATGTTTAAAAGTTTGGAAGCTATAGGGACTCTTGGGTGTTGCCCACAATAGATTTTAATGCCTACGGCCATATACCAAAGACTGCAGATTTTAATGCTTACTGCCATATACAAAAAACTATGTATATATCAAGGGCCAAAGGCGGGCCTTGTCCATTATTCATATAAATGCTGGTTGGCATGCACATAGAACAATTCCCCTAAATATTTTAAAAGCATCACACACATAAATATTGATTGACATTCAAATATTAAAGCATTCTCTCAACTCTCCACATATGGAATTCAAATCATTTCTGTTTTTCTTCTGGCGTATTTTCCCCCCTTTACTGTAGAACCACCTAACTCTAAGGCCAGTGGAAATGATTTGTTTTCATGTGCGGCTGGCAAACTGCATCTTTCAATTCCTCTTTGTGTTACTAGTATAAATTTTTTATAGCACTTGTTTTTCTGTGGCTTATTTCATAAATGCAACAAATGACTTTGACTTTGGACCAAGTTCTCGAGCTCCAGATAATTTGTGGATTTGATGGTTTTCGTTTCTTTTGTTTGACATTTTTCACTGCACATGGTGCAAACTGAAGTCTCTACTAGGATACAGTAACATGCAAATAGGCTTTTGGATTTCATTGATTTCTTTTATTTGTTAAAATAGATTCCTTTTACGCGTTAGGACAGTAACATTCAAATAGGCTTTTGGATTTCTTTTGTTTGTTTCTAGAATATAACTCTGATAGTTAATAATGGGAAAATGTACCTTTTGGGGTTCAAGAATGTCTTCTGACATTTGTAGCTTTGTTGTTGGAATTTAGTTTGGATAGATAACTATACATGAGAATATGTGTACATTTATCTGCCCACACTATTGTGGCAGATATCGTAGCAAGCATTTCATACCTACCGCTAGGTCATGCTTGTTGGACTTAAATATGTTCCCATTCATAAGAGGTTTGATCTTGTAATTGTGTTGGAAGAAGTTTTCGTATTTTCTGTGTTGCAGACCTAATTAGCTAGGTATCATCTCTAACTCTTATAATGGTTTCTTTATTGTAGGTAGCAGATACTTGGGAAACAATGGATGGGTGGCTAGATGCGATTCGTCTTGTGTATACTATTTTTGCACGAGGAAAAAGTGATGTATTGGCTGGTGTCATAACTGGTTGATGTCCATTTAGAAGAAATCCCCCGCCATCACTTGCTTAATTTAGTAGTTCTTTTGAGAAAATTTTGATTCTATTTTTTATTTATTGATCCTTATCTGACTTCCCTGGACGAATGATTTCAGTGATTCATCCAACTTTTTTTCAATTCTTTATTATACCATTACTAAGAAAATATGTATCACAGTTCTATGTTGAGCAAATATAAATTATATTTCAGTTTTTGTGGGATTTGACCCTTGTACATTAAAGTAGTCTCAACTCTCAAGATGTCCTCCAAGAGTAATCATTACATGAATGACATTTTTCTTCACGTATGTTGGTAATAATACAAAGCAAGAGGACCCACTTGGCACAGAATCACCTTTAAACATATTTAGGTCGTTGAGGATGATAAATGCAATCCACCGTTTTGCCTTTTCACCCTCTGCCCTCTTTTTCTGAAATTGGATTCCAAATTTTCTTGATGCTTAAATATTAATTATGTAGCAAATATATTTTTAATTTGCTGTCACTTTTTTCTAATATCTAGATAAGAGGATGTTATACAACTACAAGCATCTTATATTGTAATTTAGACATGCATGAAAACAGAAGTAGCTCATTACTTAAACGCAAAAGTCTGTAGCAATTTTTTATATTAAAAAAAGGATTTGTAGTACTTTTTCTTATGGATTAATGACCGGACCACCCTCCTCCCCGCTTTGCTATTGTTGTCAACCCCTAATGGCATTACCCTCATGTGGACTCTATGGGTGTATTTTATATCCACCCACTTTTTTTTTTTTTTTTAATATTATTATTTCTTATAAATGATAAATTAGATAGCTATTAATAAGAAAAGAAGCTGTTACATTGTTTCTGAATTGACAATTAAAAACATGTATATGACGATGATGATGGTGATGACTATTAATGCCCATAAGACCAAATTAATTTGTAGGGAATTTTAAAGTGTATAATTACAATTTACAACATCCTATCTTTAACTTAAATGCGTAAGACATCATCAGAGTTGCTGTATTTGTAGTTATTGCCTTTCAGTCTTCCATGTCTTTTGGTTCATCATGGGTGTCTATGAAGTTTCATCCTTAAAATTATGGTGGAAGTAGTAATAATTTTTATTCTCCATTTATGATTTGGCTCACATCTAATGTACAGAATACTTAAAATAAAAAGGAAAAAGAGAAATATGACAATGCTTTTATGTAACTAGGTATTCTATATACAATCATTATATTAACTTTATGAAGGAAACCAACTTGTTTCAGTTGTACACGAGTTTGTAAAGAGTTATGTAATGTACTTAAGTTGCTTCATATTGTTAAGGGAAGGGCAAAGTGAAGGATAATGGCGTAAAGCCTCAATTTCGCTGGTGTTAAATATTTTACAAACTTGCCCACTCTTAAGGTACTTTTTGTCAAGACAAAAATTGGTTTGACCATGGAATAGTACTAGGTATTACTTTAATGATAATTTCCCCTTGAGGTTATATAATTTTTTACCTATAAACATGAAGGATATTTCTTACATTGCCCTCACAAATAAATACTTACCAGAAACATCTTCAACAAAAGCCTTAAATGCACATAAATTTAGCTACTCCAATGGTTTCAAAATTGACATAACATGTGCATATTAAATGAGATAGGATGGAGGCATACAAAATACTATGGAATATGCAACAAAACACCAAAGAAGATGCAACAAATAAATTTCCTTTGGAGAAATCCTTTAAATGGGAAAATCTCCAACAAGTGAGGTATAAGCTCCCCATATCAATATGTAACAATTGTTTATATATATGTACAATTTTGTTGAGGAAAAATGAGCACTACCAAACAAGAAACCTAGGTCACTATGCAAATCCCCATAACTTTAATTGTTATCCTAGCTAAACCTATGTCACTATGCAAATCCCCACAACTTTATGTATGCTAAAATTGCCATACATAATGAGAGCCAATCTCTTACACTTCATGAATTTTGTTAGTCTTTTAATTTCTCTTTTGAGACAACACAAAACAATGCAATGTGTATGGCAGTGCTATTTTTCGAATTATAAAGAAAACCTCATGAGTTCTAACTAAATTTAAAACTAACAAAACTTACAAATATGAATACTATACAAGATTTCAATGAATGAAAAACTAGCTAAGTGGGGAAGATATTTGTTTGGAGTTGTGGAGAATGGTTTGAGAAGGTTGAGGGGGGAGATTCCTTAGTGTTGATCAAGCTTTGGGCCTAGTCTGTTGATTGATGTGTTAAGCCCTAGTTTTGTGTTAAATGTGAATATTTGATTGACTATGTTTTTGCCTTGGATGTTGCGTTAGATTGTTAAGTCAAGCATTGTAGTGAGATTGTTAGATTGAGGATAACTACTTCAAGTATGAATAAACACCTCTTATTGGTTTAGAGAGTAGTATTTAGTTGTAAATAAATATTTAACTAAATAACATTGACAAATCTTGATTTTTGGCTAAATAAGAGTCCAACATTCTAAATTGATAGAAAATGATTAAATGAACAACTATTATATGACCATAGAAAAATAAATTGCCAAAGGAATACACAAAGTTATCACTTAAATGAATAACAAGCATTAATGCAAAGCCTAACACAATCATTTTAATTCAATTTATTTATCACAAACACAAAATCAATTACCTCAACATAATCTTTTGCAACATAGCGCTAATATCAACTTACATTTTTGTATTCACTAAAGAAAACACAAAGACTCAACTTCATAGCTGGAGTGACAATTTTTGCAATGTAAATTTAGCATAACTCTCATTACATTTTTTTTCTCCCTCAAATCACTTTGTTATAAGCTCTATAAAAGAAGCTCTTATGGATAAAAAATAATAAATATAATGTTATTAAAGTTGCTTTTAATTCTACTCTATCTATTGCAAAGAGAAAATAAAATATTTAATTAGCCTAAAATAAATTCTTTTCTTCCTTAAACTTGTGTTCTCCTTGACATAGGTCAATTGGAACAAGGTGGTGCCATCTTTGTTGTGCTTTTGCTTGAAATCACTTTAAACTTGCGTGTTAATTTGGAAATAGGGTGAGCAAGGCAAGAAAACATAATTAAATGGTGTCATATAACTTAATTTCATGTGTTTTATCCTTGGGTGCATATTTGTAACACCCTTGCCACTTGAAGCACCACTTTCCACTAGTAATGCCAATGTAAATTTTTTTCTTGATCTTTTTAGGACCTCTTTCTCTATGTAGAACTTCATTCTGTCCTTGCTACCTTTGGCCCACTTTTAGTTGGTTGCACCACTTAAAATATGCAAAACATTGACATTCTAAAAAAAATTCCTTAATGGCATAGTTAGCTTCAGGGGTTGCCAATTTTAGTGCTATTTTTAGGTGGTTGCACCACTCACTATGTGATATTTCTTTATGGCATGATCTCTTTATGTTCCTTAATTGTTTAACACAATTTTAACCTATTATTGCCATTTTTGACTTGTGCCTGTCTTGAATTTTTATCTCCTTTGACAAGTGCAATTTTGTAACTCTTCCTAGGTGTGGTTCCATTACCACTTAGCAACCTCTTGAGCTCAATTTTACCATGGTTTGGCTATCTCAAATGTGCACTTAATAGTTGGAAGAATTTTATCATTGCCACTTGAAGAAGCTACCTCTTGATATTTGCCAATATTCCATTTATATTTGAGTCTCTATCATTATATTTTCTTCCTTCTAAGTTGAAGCTACTGATCTTTTAAGATTTAGATAATCTTTGTTCATTACCCCTCATCTGGAGCATTCTAGAAACATCGTTAATTGATGAATTAGATCAATATCTAATGACTTTTGAAAATAGGAAGGACAACATGTTTGATATTTATAACTGTTATCAATTAGATTTGCACCCTACTGAATACAAGATTTGACAATCTAATGACACATGGAAACCTTCTTCAGATGTGGGAGATCTGAACGAAGAAGGAATCTCTAGAGTGAGTTGGTTCTTTGAAAGATGGATCCTATCCTAAGTAATTTCTGGGAAAATGATAGAAGGATAGCTTAAAAATGAAATTTAACACAAACCAATGGTTAACTGTTATTTCTGAAAATTCAGATTTTACCACTCACAACAATTCCTCTATTACAATAGCTCTCACAATCTCATTGGTACATGATTTCATCAGTAATTTGCATGAAGATTCGAAGGTATTAAATACATCATGCAACCTGAAAACATGAAATTCTATGCAAAGACATATAAGGCTTCAAACTTGAAAACACAAAGACATCAAATTGTTGTTACAAGGTTGAGACAAGAAATGAGAACTCTGCTGCTTTATTGAAACTAAAAGAGTGTATTTGTCTGAACTCAGTACAAATGAGTTTACAAGCTCAAAATGTTAAGAGCAAGAAACTACCAACTGAACTGAGAAAAAAAAAACCAAGTCTTCTTCAAGAGAAATAACTCCAAAACCCTAATTCGAGCTCAAAAAGAAAAGCCCAACAAAAGGTATCAAAACTACCCAATAAGCTTGCACAAAAGTAGAAAAAACTCACTTTTTTGCATGTCCATATTGTCAAACCTCTAAAAACAGGCTAAATCTACTTTTAAAGCAAAAAATAACATCTTATCTCTCCAGCAAGAATCTCAAATCCGACCAAGACAATATCTTTCAAAAAATCTACAAAAAATAGCAAAAATTAAAACAATTTATAAGATATTGCTTTAATCTTGTTTTACATGGCTTGCAGGTCTTCATAATTTGACTAATTTTTGCAACTAAAGATTTTGAAATCTTTTGCAAAAAATAATCCTTATCTCTCCAATTACAATGTTTGATTTTCTCAGAAAAATCATAAAATAGAATACATATCTCTTATCCATATCTTCTTCCTCTTGAAAACAATCTCCCAATCTATAATTGATTTCTACAAAATCAATCAAAACAAATTATAGAGGCATGAATATGAAATTGATTTCTTTAAAATCAATAAAATATAACCTTAGACATAAATAAAATAAAAGCAAAGCTCTTATCGGCCACCGTGGTTATTAACTTGGCTTGAAATTTTAAAAAATTTAAGGGAAAAATTCCCTTAGCCGACTTAGGTCTTTCGGAAACCCTAAGACAAAACAAAGAAATCCCAATTTTTTCGCATCATTTTGAAGTGGACTTTGGAAATGAGTGGCTTTGCAGCCGCCGCCATATGAACTAGGGCTTGAGCTCTGAGACTCCATTCAAGCTTTCTGTGGTTGAACCTTCACCAGATTTGGTCTCTGCTACTCATGGTGAGCATTTGACTGTAATTCATTTGTTTTCTTGGCTCTTTTTGATGTTTAAAAAAAACCACACTAGTCGCGACTGTAACATGCTCTAATACATTTTTATATTTCTATATTTCTCTTTCATTGGCCGCCAACATATGAACTCGAAATGGGCAGTTTGCTTTATTTTGCAAAGGACAAGACTGAGGTAAGTGTTACTGATTGTTCCTACTTCATTATTTGAGCTTTGGCTGAGAATAAAGGCCTCTTTGGCCGCGACTATAGCAAATTGTTTGATACATTTACTCATTTCCTGCTTTTTTTCTTATCTCTGTGTCTCTTGCATCCACTATGAGAGCTCGACTGCTTGTCTTTTGTTCTGTGAGCATGGCCATGGCTTATATGTTCTCCTATAGGCAACGATGGTAAACCCTTTGTTTCATTTATGCTTCCCATGTTGTTTTCATTCAAGTGAATTATGACAATCCGTGGGCTTTGTATGCTTCTCTGATGAAGTTAATGGAGGAAAGCTCCATATGTAGGTTGTTTACTGTGACCTTTAAATAGATTGGAAGAAAACTCAAATGGGTTCATATTTCTGTGGGTTGACAAACATTTGAAGAGTCAAATACTTCCTCTTAGCTGCACCATGTACATGCTCAATATGAGCTTTCAAAACACTATTAGACTCGGCCCACATGATTTCTTTTACTTTATGTTGTTTCATATAAAACCCTCTCATGGGTGTCACTAAAAGTTGGAATATTTGTCTTTAAATTTGAAACCCAAATGTGGGTATTAATTTTTTTGAAGAAATCTATGTTTATTCCTATATTTTTTGTTATACTTAAGCTCAACCATGAGAGCACTGTATAAATCTTATTTTCTAACAAAACTCCACCTGGGTGTATAACATTCTGAAGAACACATATTCCTTTTCCTTACTGTTGAAAACCCTGATACGGGTAATCCTTGACTGAGACAAAACCCTTATCTTGTTGCTCTGTTAAACTACCCGTGTGGGTAAATTGTATTTGGTGAAAATCAATATATTTGATTGAAAAGCCAAATGGGGTATGCTGAAAGTAATGAGGAAAACTGCATTTTATGAAAACTCATGTATTTTAATTTGCAATAAACTTCTCACCTGTACAATGCATTTGTTCTCCTGATATTTTATAAGTTAATGCATCCATTTCATTTAATGCAACATTTACCTTAAATTATTGTAACTCCATGGACTGCATTCTCTTTTACAACCAACTAACACTTCCAGAATCACTTCCTTCATGCTTTGTCATTCTCCGCTCATTTTGTAGCAATATTTCTCAGCGAAAATGAAACCGGTTGTCTTTGTTGGATCATTGCTTCACCTTATTAAACAACTGGCTACAGGTCACTGTATTGATCTTGTAACCTTTCATTATTCTAATGGAAATCTGAAACAATACTATTTGTTGAGGCATTATGTATGCCTTTTCATTATCACCATTATGAGCATAAACACTGTTGAACTTAGCATAATATCATGAACATGATGACATAATACTATGGAAGAAGAATATAAACCATACAACAATGTTTGAGATGAATGTACTCAGTTGAATTGATTGAGCTGATTTAAACCTAATGTTCACCTATAGCTTTAAGAAATCATTTACATGATTGATATGAGTGAACAGTTTGTTTGATGGCTTTGAAAGATGAACTCTCCTTTACTCTTTCAGTTGTATAGTACCTCACTACTTAGCCCCTCCTGTAACAAATGTGAGGCAACATGCTGAGCTCTACCCTTGTGGGAGCCCCTTTTTCTCCACATGCTTGATCTTCAAATGATAATCAACTTCATGATTTTCCCTATACCTGCACGAAGAAACAAATGATGTTAGCATAAAACAATATATGATGATTTTGATGTCTCTCTTTCAGCTCATGTTTGTGCACTTTTCTTGATTGTTTCAGTGTATGATTAGTAGCATCCTACATTATCATTGATGGTTCATGTAGGTATATTCATAGTCGGAGCTCTAACATCCCTCTTTTCCTTCCTACAGGTTAATGGAGCTCGAAGAAGACAAATGGTGCACCACTTTTGCGTCAGTCATCAACATAGGCAATGATGATTATGTGTATACTTATGTGATTTTTCCTTTTATGCATATTCCATAGTGTAGTATTGATGAGGGCGCAACCCGAGACTTAGAAAATAACCCAAAAACAAGAGAATAATTTTATTATTCAGAAAATGGAGCTTCTTAGGTGCAGAGGATCTCAAATCCCTAAGTTCTACAACACATGCAAGTTACAGAAAGCTACATAATCACCCTTTCGCAATATGCGAGCTTGTCCCCAAAAAATTACCCAAAAATTAGAAACCCGCCCATAAATAAAACTCCTCTTTAGTTTGGAGCCAAAACAACATTCAAATTTGAGTTTAGGCGGTTTGGCATCGAAAAATTACAACTTGAAATTCACATTTCAAAAGAACATTTGCAATTGTATCTTCTAGAAAGTGCACCAACTTCCCGGGGCCATAACTTTTGATCCAAGACTCCAATTCACGAACCGTTTGAACCATTGGAAAGGTCTCGAAGTCAGTAACGCGCTCAAAATTTGCTATGCCAATTTTGGAAAGTTTCAAGGCTGATCTGGAAACTCTAAGTGCCTCAAATCTAACTCGGAAGATTTTCAGGTGCAAATATGGGAAACTAAAAATGCAATATCTTTCAACCTAGGAATAGAAAATAAAAACTGTAAATTGGAAATTTCATTATGACGAAAAGGGTATCGAAAAATGTAAAAACATCTAAAAAATAAGAAACTTGAAATTTAACTATTTTTGGGTGATGCAAGATTGCCCTTACACCACTGGATGCTCCTGCATCAGACACCTAAGGTAATTTGAGAACTGACCCATCACGTCTTAGATAGTTGAGGAAAATTCAACCAGTCAACTGCTGCCTTAGATAGCCAGGATGAATCTTCCATAGGCCTTCCTCTCCATTTCACCAGATATTCTTCATACTGCCTATTTCTGGTACTTCTTCCCACATGACTATCCAAGATTGGTTCAATCTCCTTCCTTTTCGAAGTAGGTGTTGGAATGCCATACTGCCCTATTGCTGGTGCTTCCTCCATTATGTCTTCATGATATTCTGTCAAATCTGAAATGTTGAACACAAGGGAAATGTTGATTCCATCAGGCAACTCTACCTCATATGCATTCCCTGAATCATGCTTCTTCAAAATCTTATAGAGACCGAATTTCTTCATCTTCAATTTTTTATAGGTTCCCACGGGAAACCTTTCTTTCCTCAAGTGGACCATTACTTCATCACCAGTCTGAAACTCCTTATTCCTCCTTTTTTGATCTGCCTTAGCCTTATATTGCATATTCATCTTATTAATGTGTTCTCGTACCTTCTTATGTATATTCTTGATATGCTCTGCAAAATATTCAGCTTTAGCACTTATTTTTTTCTCTTGGTCCATCTTCCTCAATTCTGGAACTGTTCTGGGGCTATCTCCATACACAATCTAGAACGGTGATCTACCAGTGCTTCTGTTGACAAAATTGTTGTAAGAAAATTCTGCCTAGGGTAAGATCAAGTCCCATCCCTTGGGTTTATCTCCTACCAAACATCTCAGTAGGTTACCCAGACTCCTGTTAACAACCTCTGTCTGCCCATCTGTTTGTGGATGGTGTGCAGAACTAAACTTCAACTCTGTCTTCAGCTTCTTCCACAAGGTCCTCCAAAATTACCCCACAAATTTGGTGTCACGATTTGAAACAATACTCTTTGGCAGACAATGTAGCCTCACCACCTCTTTGAAGAACAAGTTAGAAATGTAGACTGCATCATGGGTCTTCTGACATGGAATGAAATGTGCTATCTTTGAAAACCTATCAACCACCACAAAGACTGAATCATTCCCTCGTTGTGTCCTTGGCAAACCAAGAACAAAGTCCATATTTATATCCTCCCATGGCCTCTCTGGTATAGGTAAGGGCTGATATAAGCCTGTATTTTGGCTCACTCCTTTAGCCATCTAACATACCCTGCAGCTTTGTACAAACTTTTTCACATCCTGTGACAACTAAGGCCAATAATAATGCTCATTGATAATGGCAATGGTCTTATCCCAACCAAAATGTGTTGCCATTCCTCCATTATGCTTCTTCTTTATCAGGTTCTCCCTCATGGAACTCCTCAGGATACACAATTCACTTCCTTTAAATAACATGCCATCCTAGATTATGAAATCCAGCCACCTTGTCCTATCCACTGTAACAGGTTTCTTGCAAGTTTTCCAAGCCTCTGCAAAATCAGGATCTTCTGCATACAGTGTCTTAAGTTCATTGAACCCAACCACTTCAATCTGCATTTTTGTCATCAATGTATGCCTCCTACTTAAGGCATCTGCAACCCTATTTGACTTCCCACTCCTATGTTTCAAAATAAAGGTATAACTCTGCAAAAACTCTACCCATTTCACATGCCTCTGATTTAATTTTCCTTGACTATTTAGGTACTGCAAAGCGTGATGATCAGTATATAGAATGAATTCCCTCGGCAACAAATAATGTCTCCATTTCTTTAATGCTTGAACTATTGCATAAAATTCCTGATCATATACAAAATACTTTCTCTTGGCATCATTTAACTTTTCATTGAAATAGGCAATGGGCTTACCTTCTTGGCTCAACACTGCTCCAATGGCACAACCACTGACATCACAATCCACCTGAAACACTTTGTTGAAATCAGGGAGGGCTAGAACAGGTTTCTCTATTACCTTTTGCTTCAACATTTCAAAACTCTTTGCTGCTCCAGTGCTCCACTTGAATTATTTTCTATCCCCTCTCATTGTTTCAGTCAGGGGTCCATAAATACTATTGAAGTTTTTAATGAACTTTCTATAAAAACTAGCCAAACCATGGAAATATCTCACCTCAGTAGCAGTTCTTGGGGTAGGCCATTCCAGAATAGCCTTCACCTTCTTTGGGTCCATCTTGAGACCTTCTTTTGAGACAACAAACCCCAAGTACTAACTCCCTCTTCACAAAACTGCACTTCTTCAGATTAATCAATAGTTTCTCTTCTTTTAACTTCTCAAAGGCTCTCTGAATATGCATCAGATGCTCATCCAATGTCTTATTGAAAATCAAAATATTATCTAAATATACAATAAGAAAACTTTCCAGAAATTATTTTAGTACCTCATTCATGAGCCGCATGAATGTGCTCGGTGCATTGGTTAGCCCAAAAGGCATGACTAACCACTCGTACAAGCCCTCTTTGGTTTTGAAGGCAGTCTTCCATTCATCTCCCTCTCGAATCTGGATCTGGTGATATCCACTCTTCAGATCAATTTTTGTGAAGTACTGAGCTCCACTAAAACAGTCCATCAAGTCAGCCATCCTTGGCAGGGGAAATCTGTACTTGATTGTTATCTTGTTTATGGCTTGAGAATTTGTACACATCGTCCACTCCCCATCCTTCTTTGGTGCTAGTATTGCAGGTACTGCACATGGACTCAAACTCTCCCATATCAAACCCTTTCTCAACAACTCTTGAACTTGTATGTTCACTCATTTTCTGCTGGAGTCATTCTATGAGCTGCCTTATTTGGAAAACCCGCTCCAGGAATCAAGTCAATCTGATGACTGATCTTCCTTATTGGTGGTAAACTCTCAGGTATATTATTAGAAACAATATCCTGAAACTCATCCAACATCCCAAAAAATTCTTCTGGAACCTTCTCACTATCCTCCTTACTCACTTTAGGAATCAATGCATAACACACACGCTCATGTTTCATACCTTCTAAAAATTTTCTTCCATCTACATAACAAATTCTAGCACTACTACATACCTTTTCTTCGGTCTCCTTCAAGGGTTTCAACTTGTGACGAACCCCATCCTTTGTCAAGGAATAAGTGTTTGCAGGACCATCATGTATAGCTCACCTATCGAACTGCCACGACCTCCCCAACAACATGTGACATGCATCCATGGGGATGATATCACAGAGTACCTCATCATGGTAGCTCCTGATCTTAAACTTTACTAGGCACTGCTCATTGACCAAAAATTTGTGGTCTTTCTGTAACTAGGCAATCCGATACGGATGCAGGTGCATTTCCCTCTTCAGCTTCAACTTTGTGACCATCTCTTCTGACACCATATTACCGGTGCTCCCACCATCAATAATGACATCACAACATTTTCCTTCACACTTGCACCTTGTACGAAACATATTCTTCCTCTGTTCTAGTTCCTTTTCCTTAGTCATCAGGGCTCTCCTAATCACTAGGGCTTCTCCCCTTTCAACATCATTTGAATGTTCAGATTGGACCTCCTCATCTACATGCACAACCCTTCCACGACCTTCTGGCCTTTTGTCTGCCCTTCTTTGGTGTTGTGGACATTCATAGACTTGATGCCCTTCTTCACCACACTGGAACACGTTCCTTTGAAACCACCTCTTCTAGATCCTTTTCCATATCTCCCTCGTCCTCTACGTCTTTCACCACTGTTTTGATCACGAGGGTGGTAAAAGTTTTCATTCCTCTGGCTTCGGATGGTACCCACATCTTCACTTTTCTTTTCATCATCATTTCAGCTTCCTAAAGGTCTTCCACTGCCCCTTCCACTTTGACCTCCTCGTCCTTTTTGCTTGCCATCAAATCTTTTGTTTAGCTTCTCTTCCACCTTCAGAAAAAATTGATACACATCCTCAATGGTGTTCATTCTGACTAGGCTTAACTCCTCTTAAATGCTCGGTCGTAACCCATTAAGATATCGGGCTACCTTCTCTTTATTGGCCTCTGTGTGGCCCGTTTTGATGATTATCTTGTGAAAATATTTAGTATATTCTTTCACAGATTTGCTTTCTTGCTTCAACCCTTGCAATTTCTTCAACAGATCCAACTCGTAGTCCACTGGTATGAACTGTTTCTTCAGTTTCTCTACCATGCGATCCCATCTGGTGATATTTCCTTTTCCTCTTCAATTTCTTTCCAATTGGACCTCTTTCCACCAAATACTGGCATGGCCCTTCAGCTTCATTTTTGCAAACTTAACCCGATTTGGGTCCTCTATTTCCTCATACTCAAAATATTCTTCTAGCTCGTTGATCCAGTCGATCAACTCTTCCAGGTTCAGACTTTCAGAATAACTGGGGACTTCTACTCTGGGTCTTTTCCCGATCTTTGAAATGACCCTTATTAGCCTCATTCAATCTTGATCAATTGCTTCTTCTTCCTCTTCTACATTTGAACCTCCTTCCTCTCCTTCATCCTCACTTTCCTCTTTCAGGTTTAACCCTCTTCTCAACTGCTCTTGTAGCGCATCAAGCTGTCTTTGGAGGGCTGCCAGTGCATCTCTTCCACCAACATTTTTGCTGCCTCAACCACCTCTGGCACCACCATGCCTACCAGGCATCACTTTTGGAGGCATCTTTTTTGACCTCGACCCACAACCACGGTCGTAGTGTGAACTCCCTCACGATCGGTGATCTGTCCACACGCTCAAGAAAACCTGGCTTTGATACCACTTGATGAGGGCGCAACCCGAGACTGAGAAAATAACCCAAAAATAAGAGAAAAATTTTATTATTCAGAAAATGGAGCTTCTTACACGTAGAAGATCTCAAATCGCTAAGTTCTACAATACATGCAAGTTACAGAAAGTTACAGAATCACCCTTTCGCAATATGCGAGTTTGTCCCCAAAAAGTTACCCAAAAATTAGAAACCTGCCCATAGATAGAGCTCCTCTTTAGTTTGGAGCCAAAATAACATTCAAATTTGAGTTTAGGCGGTTTGGGACCGAAAAATTACAACTTGAAATTCAAATTTCAAAAGAACATTTGCAATTGTATCTTCTAGAAAGTGCACCAACTTCCTAGGGCCATAACTTTTGATCCAGGACTCCGATTTGCAAACCGTTTGAACCATTGGAAAGGTCTCGAAGTCAGTAATGCGCTTGAAATTTGCTACACTAATTTTGGAAAATTTTGGGGCTGATACAGGAAATATAAGTGCCTCAAATCTAACTTGGAAAATTTTCAAGTGCAAATCTAGGAAACTAAAACTGCAATATCTTTCAACCCAGAAATAGAAAATAAAAACCGTAAATTGAGAATTTCATTATGATGAAAAGGGTATTAAAAAATGTAAAAACATCTAAAAACTAAGAAACTTGAAATTTAACTATTTTTGGGTGATGCAAGATTGCCCTTACACCACTGTATGCTCCTGCATCAAGTATGTTGTTTATGATGCATTGTAACAGTTACATCCATGACTTGTGTGGATATTTAATTTCATTCTGTCTACTTTTCATTTTGAAAAGAAAATGCATCTTAATGCAAGTTTGTACTATCATTTGAATGTATCATCATTTGAATTCTTACAATCAAATGAAATGTTGTAAATATGAAAAGCATCATGAAATAAATGAAAGAAGTTGAAATGCTATATTGTTTGTATGCTTTATTTTCTACTCCATTTGATTGCAAAACACTGAATAGAAATTCTTGAAACTCAATTTTCTCATTTCAATGCATAACTGTCACTTATAAAATGATGAATAAGATGCAAAAAACACTTAGCATATGTAGAAATAATTGTATTTTCACTTTTAGATATAACAATATTTAATCAGCTCCACCAATTGAGCTGTAGCGAAAAATTGGTAGTATTTTGATGATTTTCGTAAATGCTTACCTGTTAAGCATAGATTAGTTGCCTTGAAAAACTCTATTGGGCGCAGAGTCAAATCTGCCCCTTCATGAAACTCAGAAACTTGAACAGTAACACTCCAAACTGTAGCAAAACAAAATGAAACAAAACAGAAAACAAACTAACAGGCCCTGATGGCCAACCGAACATGCGCAACAACGCTTAGGAAAAACAAAAATTACTGAAAAGAAATGCACTAGAAGCGCTTATTGCAACAACTACTCTACTTATTTACAAGATAAAACTTATCTTAGAGGCAATGCTTGAGGTGGATCCCATTAATTGGGATAGACAACACCTCTCCAGTCAACTTAGAAAGTTGGAACACATTGTGTTCCTTGCCTTTCGTGATCACATAAGGCCCATCCTAAATAGCATCAAACTTGGAATGTCGTCCAGGTCTGCTTTTAAATTCATTCCACTTGAAAACTAGATCTCCAACAATGAAGTCGTGTGGTCTTTCTCTTTTGTCAAAGGAATTCTTCATCTGAGCTTGATGTATTTCAACCTGCCTTAGAGATTCTTTCCTAGTCTCCTCCAGCTCTACTAGCTGTGCAAATCTCACCTCAAGAGGTTGTTCATTCAACAATTCCAGCTCCTTAACGAAACTCAAAGTGGGTAATTCAATAGAAACAGGTAGCTTAACCTCCTTGCCATAAGCAAGTATATAAGGAGAACAACTAGTGGCCCTTTTAGGAGTTATTCTATCAGCCCAAAAAGTTAACTTCAACTTTTCATGCCATGTCCGTTGATTGTCCTCAATTGTTTTCCTGATTATCTGAATGAGATTCTTATTTGTAGATTTTGCTTGACCATTGCCCTGCGGATAATAATTAGAAGATGTGTTCAAATAAATGTTATTCCTGACTGACCAATCAAAAATCCTTAAACCGATAAAAGCTAAACCATTGTTAGAGATTATTGAATTTGGAACACCAAATCTTGACACGAGATCTTGATAAAAGTTAAGCACAAAAGTCTCGTTCACTTCCTTTAAAGCAACTGCCTCGGTCCATTTAGTAAAATAATCTATGGCAGTAAGTATCCACTTATGGCCCGCGTTTGAAGGTGGGTTGATAGGACCAATAAAGTCAGCCCCACTTGGCAAAGGGCTATTCCACTTGAATCAGATGTAGAGGCAAAGCTGCAAGCCTTTGTTTTCTAGAAAACAAAGCACATTTTTCACATTTCCTAACCCAAGCAATAACATCTTTAAATAAATCTGGCCAGTAATAATCAGCTCGCATAATTTTCAAAGCTATTGTTCTTGCAGCAAAATGACCTCTTGAAGGCCCATCATGAAATTTTGCTAAAATCTTATCAACTTGATCAGGATTAATGCACCTTAATAGAATACCTTGAAAGTCTCTCCTATATAGAATTCCATCAATGATTGCAAAAGGGATAGCTTGCAATCTGTAATACCTTCTTTTTGCTCTGTCTAAGCCTTCGGGGCACTCACCAGTTTGTAAATAGTGCATCATTTGCTGCAACCAAGTAGCAGAAGAAACCGAAACAACAACTGCATCATCATTGTTTAGCACTCTGTCAATATTTTTAGCTTCTTTCAAGCTATTGTCCTCATTTCCTACAATCTGTTCACACAAACCCTTATCTCTAATGAGCTTGGTTACCTTAATATCAACATCAAATTCCATTAACTTGGTTATCCAACCAACACGTTTATCATTAATATCTTTGTTAAGTAAGAAATCCTTAACAGTTGAATGAGCAACCAACAAGTGAATCTTACTGTTGGAAAACATATGCCTGAACTTTTTTAGGCTTTTGAAAATAGCAAAAACATGCTTCTTGACAAAAGAATACTTCACCTCATAATCATGTAATACTTGGCTGAAAAATGCCACAGGCTGCTCCAAGCCTTCATTGTTTTGCTGGCATAACATAGCTGAAACAATATCTACTCCTCCAAAGGCATACAAAATGAAGTCTTTGTCAAAATTTGGATTAATGAGAGTAGAAGCAGTTGCAAGGGCTTCCTTTATCTACTCAAAGCTCCTCTTACCTTCCTTGGTCCAACTGAAAGGCATATTCTTTTTAAGCATAGAAGTGAGAGGTTGTAGTGAAGCTGCAATATTCGGTATGAACCTCCTCACAAAATTTATTCTTCCAAGAAAGCTTTGCAAGCCTTTCTTGTGCGTTGGTATTGGTAATTCAAGAATTACAAAGACTCTTTTAGAGTCGATAGAAATACCTTGTTTTGAAACAATATGTTCGAGGAGTTTACCCTTGTGTACAAAAAATATACACTTCTTTGGGTTGAGAGACACCCCAAACCCTCTGCATCTCTGAAACATTTGTTCTAAATGATCAAGATGCTCATTAGCATTTTTGGAAAAGATAGTAATGTCATTTAAATATACCAGAACAAACCTATTCATGAGGCCGTGAAAATCCATGCCCATCGCTCGCTGAAAAGTTGCTCTACCATTGGATAAGTCAAAAGACATTTTTTTCTAGGCCATTGTGCCCCACTTAGTTGTGAATGTTGTCTTGAATTGATTCTCTTCCTTAACCAAAATTTGGTTGTAACCTAAGTAACCATCTAGCAAAGAAAATATGTCAGAACCAGAAACTACCTACAAAATTTGTTCCATGGAAGGGAGTGGGTAGTGGTCTTTCAATGACGCTTTATTTAAATCTCAAAAATCAACACAGTTTGATTTCCCCACTTTTCTTCCTAACTAGAACTAAGTTTGACACCCAAGAAGTATGCTTAATAGGAAAAATAATACCACTCTCAACTAGCTTATTCAATTCAACCTTCATAAGGTGTTCTAATTTGGGGTTAAGAGGTCTCTGTTTCTGCCTTACTGGTTTTGCATCCGGTTTTAGTTCAATAGTATGCTGGGCTAGTTCGGGGTCAACCTTTCAAATCCTTGTACTCCCAAGCAAAAACATTACTAAATTTTTGGCATAACAGAATAAATGCCTGTTGTTTCTCTTTATTACATACCTTTCCCAGCTTGAGAAACTTTCCTTTGAAGATTTCAATCGCTTCATAGTGTTCTTCTTTAACAGTCAGGCTGCACTTGTCTTTCCACACTTGGTCATCTAAATTGAACACAGATTCCAAGGTTGCCAATCCTTTTGGCAGCTTGTTTGTCTTCAACTGTACAATCTGGTTGTCATATTGTTGCTGCCACTTTTGTTGGTTTCCATCTACAAACTTAGCTTCAACAATTTAAAAAATTACAATTTGTTCATCACTGTCAAAAACCTGCCAACTCACATTATTGTTAGGCACGAAAGGTCTGACCACTATTTTTACATATTGACGTGCTTCTACCTTATGAATTTCATTTACAATGTCAAATTGGGCTCTTATGGCAGCAAGCCTATCAGCGTGTTTATCTTCATTTCTAGGAATTGAAACAATATTAAAAGCATCAAGATCTTCCATCAAATCTCATACACAGTGCTTATATTTTTTAAGCAAATCATTTTTTGTAGCATTTAAATTTCTGATCTGATTTACTATTGGCTCTGAATCACCATAAATGTATAAACATTTGATACCTCTCTTTTGGGCCCATTCGAGGCCATGCTCCAATGATTCGTATTCAGTTGTATTATTTGAATAGTTGAAAGAAAATCTGCAAGCTGAAAAATATTTATCACCCTCTGGTGAAATCAACATAGCTCCACCTCTAGCACCTATACTGCTTAAACCATCAAAATAAAGCTTCCAAAGCTCATTTTTTGCTTCTGCAGATTGTTTCTCCTTTTTACAAATATTAGGCATATCAAAATTAGCTTCACAAATCATATAGACTCCTAATCCTATCTCATCTATGTGCTAAAAAGGATCAAGCTCGTGATCTTCAGCTACCCATTCATCTAGATTCATATTTTCTATAGGGGTGTTACAGTCTGAGGTCATGGTTTGTTCCTCTAGTATAGGGGTGGCGTAGAGGTTGGCATTTATAGGATTTGGGGAATATGGTTCGATATGGTCTTTGGCTAGAGGCTCAAACTTTATAGTCACTTTCGTACCATACCTTGTTCTATAAAACAAATGAGGCCAATCAGAGGATTAAAATCCACCCAGCTTGGCTGTGAAATCTCTCGAGAGACAAATGGCGAAGTGCAGTGGAAAATCGATAACATTTATATCCTGATGAATAGCAAAGCTCGGGGATGCATGCAAGGTAAGTGCCAAGTTCCTAATTATACCAGCGGTTTTAACAACAGACCCATCTAATTGCACTACACCTTTCTGGGGGTTAGGCTCATAAACAAGACCTAACTTATCGGCTAAACTCTTAGGCATGACTGAACTACTGGCACCAGAATCAACCATACAATTATGAACAATTTTATCACAATAATCAGACTTAAATAAAATGGGGGAGGCTTTACCTCTTTAGTTTTTTGCTCATTTTTATCCTCCAGATCATTAGCAAGCATGACTTTTGCAACCCCTTGATCAGTATCATCAGAAATAGATAGCTCAATTAAGGCATCTTGCAACAAACTTTTCTGACCTAGGATATGGAAAGCATCTAATACAAACATGTTGATAGTAGCTTTTCAGAGATGTTCGACAATATTGAAAGAAGTGGGATTTACCTTCTGCTAGTTTTTTGTAACAACAATATCATTTTTTTTTGCAAAGGCTGCAACTACATCTTGGGTTGTTCCTTGCTAGGTATCTCTTGGCCTCTTTGTAGAATCTACACTTTAGGCTACACTATAGCGTTAACATTTGATGACGAAATGGGATGCTTACTATTTGTAGGTTGCTACTATGAATTTCCAGCTTGCTACCCCATATTCATAGCTCTCTTTTTTGATTTGGTATTGGCTGAAACAGGTGAACTTTGTTGATCCTGGCCATTCACACCATAGAACTCAGAACTTTACCAATTTGGCAAGGAAACTTCAAAATTATCTTGCTATTCCTGATTTTGGTCTGTAATATTTTCTGAACTAGCATAGCTATTTTGGACCATTAAAGCTTGATTTCTCATACCATTAGCACACGTTGATTTATTATGGGGCTAATTGCATGGATAACACCAATCACAATCTTGGGTGATATTATTTTGGGGTACAAGTTCCTTTTACGAACTGGCTGCGTTTGGGTTATATGGTTGGAATGGCCTAGGGTTAAAAGTCTTCCTTTGGCCTTGGTAATAATTTTGAAAGGTAGGCCTATTAGGTTGGTTTTGCTGATAAGTGGCTTGATAAGGTTATGTTCATGACCGACTTGCTTCTTAATGCTCAAAAGATTGTTCCCGAAGGTCTTTAGTATACTTTAATCTCTTGAATCTCTTAGTTTTGGGTTGGAGCAGCAATCTCTTGGGCTGCGTTATGATAACCTATTGCTAGAATAGGCGAGACAACAATTAAGGGAGATACAACAATAGGGGTAGGTGGTTGTATTTATGGAAACAAAGGAATACAAGGTCTAGGGGTTATGTATGTAGCTTGGATGAAACAATTTTATGCTCTAATGGCGATGTCATAAGCATTAGGGTGTGTATGTCCACCCATAGATTGGGTCATAACTAAAATCTTACTATTTAAAGATTTTAAGTAAAACAAAAAGCATGTGTTGGTAAAGGTTTTACTGTTGCAGGAATTCTATCCTAGGTTCTCTGGAATCGGTAGTTGAAATCAACCAAGTGCTCATGTGGTGCCCTCTGAATAGTGCTCAATTTCTCTAACAGAGACAAATTATCAGATTTATCAACAAAATATTGATATAAGCCATTACCTAACGCATCCCATGTCACAATTGAGTTGGTTGTGAGACCTCTGAACCATTGCAATGCCTTCCCTTTGATCGATGTAGTCAAGAGCCTTAACGTGATGTTCTCTTGTGTGATATTGTGAACCAAGCATAAGGTGGCTACGTCACGAATATTCTCAACTGGTGTAGTGAGATTCTCCTCGGTGAAGTATGGCAGACTTTTAAGGGCTGCAACTAGGATGTCGTCATGTTGAGCAATGTCTAATGGACTGCCTCCATTAAAAGGCACAAACAAGTGCTGCCTTGGTGCTGCCATTGGCGGTGCTTGTGATATTGGAACTGGGATCCTTGGTGATAAAACCAAAGAGCTAAAAACAAGAGGTGTTCATTTCAACCTTGCAGGAGTTTCAAACAGCTTCCTTGTTGTTTTTCCTCTTCTTCATGGTGGGGACAACTGTCGATATTCGAAGGGTGCAAAACTTGATCTAGTTTGAACCTTTTTCATGCACAGGCTGCACTAAGTCTGCATGTAAAAATAGAACCAAAGTCGCCAGGTATATTGAAATGAGCCTCCAAAAGGCTACATAACTTGTTGCATACATCAAACAACAATTTTATAACATTAAAATTTCTTTGAAATTGATTTTCAGAGTCCCACTGGGCATGCCAAAAATTGTTATCAATTAGATTTGCACCCTACCAAATACAAGATTTGACAATCTAATGACACATGGAAACCTTCTTCAGATGTGGGTGATCTAAATGAAGAAGGAATCTCTAGAGTGAGCTGGTTCTTTGAAAGATGGATCCTATTCTAAGTAAGTTCTGGGAAAAAGGATAGAAGGATAGCTTAAAAATGAAATTTAACACTAATGGTTAACTATTATTTCTGAAAATTCAAATTTTACCACTCACAACAATTCCTCTATTAGAATAGCTCTCACAATCTCATTGGTACATGATTTCATCAGTAATTTGCATGAAGATTCGAAGGTATTAAATACATCATGCAACCTGAAAACATGAAATTCTATGCAAAGACATATAAGGCTTCAAACTTGAAAACACAAAGACATCAAATTGATGTTACAAGGTTGAGACAAGAAATGAGAACTCTGCTGCTTTATTGAAACTAAAAGAGTGTATCTGTCTAAACTGAGTACAAATGAGTTTACAAGCTCAAATGTTAAGAGCAAGAAACTACCAACTGAACTGAGAAAAAAAAACCAAGTCTTCTTCAAGATAAATAACTCCAAAACCCTAATCCGAGCTCAAAAAGAAAAGCCCAAGAAAAGGTATCAAAACTGCCCAATAAGCTTGCACAAAAGCAAAAAAAACTCACTTTTTGCATGCCCATACTATCAAACCTCTAAAAACAGGCTAAATCTACTTTTAAAGCAAAAACAAATCTTATCTCTCCGGCAGGAATCTCAAATCGCACCAAGACAATATCTCTCAAAAAATATGCTAAAAATAGTGAAAATTAAAGCAATTTATAAGATATTGCTTTAATCTTGCTTTACATGGCTTGCAGATCTTCATAATTTGACTAATTTTTGCAACTAAAGATTTTGAAATCTTTTGCAAAAAATAATCCTTATCTCTCCAATTACAATGTTTGATTTTCTCAAAAAAATCATAAAATAGAATACATATCTCTTATCCATATCTTCTTCCTCTTGAAAACAATCTCCCAATCTATAATTGATTTCTACAAAATCAATCAAAACAAATTATAGAGGCATGAATATGAAATTGATTTCTTTAAAATCAATAAAATATAACCTTAGACATAAATAAAATAAAAGGAAATCTTTTATCAGGCACCATGGTTATTAACTTGGCTTGAAATTTTAAAAAACTTAAGGGAAAAATTCCCTTAGCCGACTTAGGTCTTTGGGAAACCCTAAGACAAAACAAATAAATCCCAATTTTTTCGCATCATTTTGAAGTGAAGACTTTGGAAATGAGTGGCTTTGCAGCCGCCACCATATGAACTAGGGTTTGAGCTTTGAGACTCCATTCGAGCTTTATGTGGTTGAACCTTCACTAGATTTGGTCTTTGCTACTCATGGTGAGCATTTTACTATCATTCATTTGTTTTCCTGGCTCCGTTTGATGTTTAAAAAAAACCACACTGGCCGAGGTTGTAACGTACTCTAATACATTTTTATATTTTTGTATTTCTCTCTCACTGGCCGCCAACATATGAACTCGAACTGGGCAGTTTACTTTATTTTGTAAAGGACAAGACTGAGGTAAGTGTTACTGATTGTTCCTACTTCATTCTTTGAGCTTTGGCTGAGAATAAAGGCCTCTTTGGCCGTGACTGTAGCAAATTGTTTGATACATTTACTCATTTCTTGCTTGTTTTCTTATCTCTATGTCTCTTGCATCCACTATGAGAGCTCGACTGCTTGTCTTTTGTTCTATGAGCGCGGCCATGGCTTATATGTTCTCCTACAGGCAATGATGGTAAACCCTTTGTTTCATTTTTGCTTCCCATGTTGTTTTCATTCAAGTGAATTATGACAATCTATGAGCTTTACATGCTTCTCTGACGAAGTTAATGGAGGAAAGCTCCATCTGTAGGTTGTTTACTGTGACCTTTAAATAGATTGGAAGAAAACTCAAATGGGTTCATATTTCAATGGGTTGACAAACATTTGAAGAGTCAAATACTTCCTCTTAGCTGCGCCATGTACATGCTCAATATGAGCTTTCAAAACATTATTAGACTCATCCCACATGATTTCTTTTACTTTCTGTTGTTTCTTATAAAACCCTCTCATGGGTGTCACTGAAAGTTGGAATATTTGTCTTTAAATTCGAAACCCCAATGTGGGTATTCAAAATTTTGAAGAAATCTATGTTTATTCCTATATTTTCTGTTATATTTAAGCTCAACCATGAGAGCACTGTATAAATCTTATTTTCTAACAAAACTCTACTTGGGTGTATAACATTGTGAAGAACACATATTCCTTTGCCTTATTGTTGAAAACCCTCATATGGGTAATCCTTGACTGAGACAAAACCCTTATCTTGTTGCTCCGTTAAAATACCCATGTGGGTAAATTGTATTTGGTGAAAATATATATATTTGATTGAAAAGCCAAATAGGGTATTTTGAAAGTAATGAGGAAAACTGCATTTTATGAAAACTCATGTATTTTAATCTGTAATAAACTTCTCACCTGTACAATGCATTTGTTCTCCTGATATTTTATAAGTTAATGCATCCATTTCATTTAATGCAACATTTACCTTAAATCACTGTAACTCCATGGACTGCATTCTCTCTTACAACCAACTAACACTTTCAGAATCACTTCCTTCATGCTTTGTCATTCTCCGCTCATTTTGTAGCAATATTTGCACTCTCAGCCAAAATGAAACTGGATGTCTTTGTTGAATCATTGCTTCACCTTATTAAGCAACTAGCTACATGTCATTGTATTGATCTTGTAACCTTTCATTATTCTGATGGAAATCTAAAACAATACTATTTGTTGAGGCATTATGTATGCCTTTTCATTATCATCATCCTGAGCATAAACATTGTTGAACTTTGAATAATATCATGAACATGATGACAAATAATACTATGGTAGAAGAATATAAACCATACAACAATGTTTGAGATGAATGTACTCAGTTGAATTGATTGAGCTGATTTAGACCTACTATTCACCTATAGCTTTCAGAAAGCATTTACTTGATTGTTATGAGTGAATAGTTTGTTTGATGGCTTTGAAAGATTAACTCTCCTTTACTCTTTCAGTTGTATAGTACCTCACTACTTAGCCCCTCCTATAAAGAATGTGAGGCAGAATGCTGAGCTCTACCCTTGTGGGAGCCCGATTTTCTCCACATGCTTGATCTTCAAATGATAATTAGCTTCATAATTTTCCCTATACCTGCACAAAGAAACAAACTGTGTTAGCATAAAACAATATATGATGATGTTAATGTCTCTCTTTCAGCTCATGTTTTGGCACTTTTCTTGATTGTTTCAGTGTATGATTAGTAGTGTACTACATTATCGTTGATGGTTCATGTAGGTATATTCATAGTCAGAGCTCTAACATCCCTCTTTTACTTCCTACAGGTCAATGGAGCTCGAAGAAGACAAATAGTGCACCACTTCTGCGTCAGTCATCAACATAGGCAATGATGATTATGTGTATACTTATGTGACTTTTCCTTTTATGCATCTTCCATAGTTTAGTATGTTGTTTATGATGCATTGTAATAGTTACATCCACGGCTTGTGTGGATATTTAATTTCATTCTCTCTGCTTTTCATTTTGAAAAGAAAATGCATCTCAATGCAAGTTTGTACTATCATTTGAATGTATCATCATTTGAATTCTTGCAATCAAATGAAATGTTGTAAATATGAAAAACATCATGAAATAAATGAAAGAAGTTGAAATGCTTTATTGTTTGTATGCTCAATTTTGTACTCCATTTGATTGCAAAACACTGAATATAAATTCTTGAAACTTAGTTTTCTCATTTCAATGCATAACTGTCACTTATAAAATGATGAATAAGATGCAAACAATACTTAGCATATGCAAAAATAACTGCATTTTCACTTTTAGATATAATAATATTTAATCAGCTCCACCAATTGAGCTGTAGCAAAAAATTGGTAACAATAACATGGAAACAATGACATGATAACTAACTACAAACTTGAGTATAGGTGAATTTTCATAGGGATACCAATAATGGCTCTTTCTAGTGACCATAAGACAAACTTGTGCCACATGAGAAATTTATAATCTTTGGAAATGTAGGTAACTATTGTCTTATCTATAGGTAATGGAGTCAAGTATATACTAACATCTAACCTAAATAAACACCTAGATTGTATCTTCTTCCTTCTATGTTGAAGCTATTGATCTTTTAATAACTTGATCATCTTTTCTTGTCTCCCTTGTTTTTAGGCAATGTACAAACATTCCTGGCCGGCAATATAAACCAACAACACATTTGATATTGATAACATTATAAGAACAACATGGTAGTTGATTGTAAAATTGAATGCAAACAAAGTTTTATAAGGTTGCCAATAGTGGCTCTTTTGGGGGACCAAGGGATAAGCTTGGGCAATCAAAGTACTTCAAAAAATTGGAAACACATGTGACTAATATCTTATTTGTGGGAAATAGAGTAAATTCTATGCTAACACAAATTAAATAAACCTCTAGAAAAAATTATAAGCATACATATTATGAGAAAAGGGAAAAGCATTACGACATCATGAATATTGGAAAAGAGAAGTACCTACCTACCTATAAATAGAAGAAAACACACTAACTAGATGAAGTCACTAACAAGTCAAAAAAAAGTAACAACCCATTTTTTTGAGTAGAGGTTCTACCTAAATCAACTCATATTTTGAAAACCTTTGTAGAATTTACATGAATATCCAAGGTTCAGGAGGGTAGGAATGATCATGAAAGAAGAAAATTATCATGTGGAGTGATCTACATTAGTTCTAGATTATCTTTTCTATTAAAAAAAATTGTTGAGCAAATGAAGGTATTGCGCCTCTTTTTCCAAATATCTAACAACATTCTATGACTATAAATACCTGTAAGAATAGTGATCCTTATATATTGGACTTGGTCTTCCTCAAATATTACTTCAACATATTCAACTATATATTTAGATGAAAGACCGGGGTCTAGTAAAGGATGAAAATATTCAAGAAATATTTGTCTTGTTTGCTTGACTTCAATTCTACAACTAGTTTAAACAACATTCTTTTTGCTCATACCCTTCATCATTTACATTGTTGAAATATGAATTCGATATACCATCCATGATTAAGTCTTAAAATAATAGATCATTGTCAAAATATATATGTCAAAAAAATGTATCATATTTAATTGTATACTTTTCTATTAGCCTTCTCTTGATTCAAAAGTAGGAATACAATAATCCCATTTATGCATCTCATGTCTTGATATCAAATCATTTCCACATGGTGATGGGATTTGGGTAACTTGGACCTCTTCAACTTCAATCATTTCTTCATGTCCTCAATTTGTGTCCTTTCTTTACCTAATAATTTTTTCTCTATTATTGACCTATCCAAAAACATCAAATGTTCAATTTCTAGCTCTTTATCAATGCTCATTGTTAGAATATTGTCATTGATGTCAAAGAATGGAAGAAATTTTATGAAGTTTCAAATGGAAAAAGGCCACTAATTGTTATCCATTATATCAAAGGTCGATGTTCATACTCTTGGATGATCAAATTGTATTCTTATATTCCAAGATGACTATGAGTTTAAATCTCCTTTGGTATAAAAGACACGCTTCAATAAGTCATAATTCATTTAGTACAAAACACGACCGACCTCCTCATGATTATGTAAGACACTTCATTTATACTTTTCCTATGCTGGTTGACCATGCTTTGGCGTTTGGTCGGTTGCACTTTTTTGTTTGAGTTAAAGACACAATAAACACATTAATCACCAAAGTTAGTGTGTGTTAAGGTGTGAAAAAATAGCAATGGGATTTACAAAGGAATCATTCAAGTCAATTTGTTAATATGCAACGATTACTTATGGGATTAATATAACAACATCAATTTAATATATCCCAATGATTAATATAAAGTAGTGATTACATTACTAAGAGGTAGTCATTCATACTATTTAAAGTGTTAAAGGCAACAATTAGAAATAAATCTAAATGCAACAATCAATTAATGAAAAAAAAACCGATCAAGATATTAAAGGGTGGCGACTCATTTAAAAAGGAGTGACTATGCTTAATAAAAGGTAATGATTTAAAAGGTAAAAATAATGATTATAAAGCAATGATTGGTATGTGTGTTAATGGGCATGTCTTTGTAAAAGGTTGTGTCAATTAGAGATACACCATTTCATGAAAACATAAAGATATAAGATGTGAGTGAAATTTGTGGAGATAAAAGAGTGTGAAGGATTAAAAAGAAAAATATCATATATACACCTTCAGATTTGCATATGAAAATAAAAAAAGATCATTATAAGAAGTATAAATCTAGAATTAAGAGAATAATTTATAGCCTATATTATGTCAAAGGTAGATATAAATAAGTTTATACAAAAGTTGAAGAGGGATTTACATGGTAGATTTATAGAGAAGAGTATAAGTAGATTTGAAGAGAAAAACTTGTTGATTTGAATGTGATTGTTCATCATCCATTAAAGAGGACATTCACAAGAAGACAGTGATCCTATTAGAAGGTTGGTTCCTTAACAAGAGATTGGTGTCTATTACTAGGTTGGTGCTTAGTTGTAAGGATTGGTGTCACTAGTGGGTTGGTTCCTACAAATTCAACAAGCATGGATTAGTGTCTCAAGTGGGTTGATGCTCACAAATTGTATAAGAGGGGATTGGTGTCTCCTATAGGTTGATACCTACGAAGTTTATAAAAGAGTTTCATATAAGCAATATTTTGTCATGGTTTTCTCTCTTAAAGATTTCTAAGATTTTATGTGAATGATATTGTGTAATTGATATTATTGTAGTTGCTAAGTTTTAAAAAGTAAATAATTGTATTATACTAATTCACCCACCACCCCCCCCCCCCCACCTCTTAGTATAATTGTGTGCTCATCACTTATGAGAGATTTCAATAATAAGGATGACAAAAAAATCATTGTATCTTCAAAAGATGACACATTCTCAATGTGTTATATGAAAATATCCAAATCTAGAAGTGAATCTCTATACTTTCCTTTGACATAATATAGGCTTATGAAGATGTATCATCCTCAAACTAAAGATCTTGTTTCCGATCTAAACATGTTGTTTCTTCTATGTTTAATGCAAGTCCATTGAAGAGTTGCTCAAATATGACAATTAATTAATCTTATATGTCCTCAACCATAGTGCAATTGATTCCTTCTATCTCACTAAGAATAATTAAATAATTTTTTATTACAATAAATGCTTCTAGTAATTTATCTATTGCAACAAACATGTGATATGTAGTTACATCTAGTCCTAACATGGGAGTTGTTTTTCCTTTATTGTGGAAATTGACTAATACTTGTGAGGTAGATGAAAAATTAAAATCTTCATCATCATTGCTTATCATGAAGGAGACAAGCTAGGGTTTTAAAAACAAGTCACACTAGGAGTCTCCGTCCAAGGATCCTCTTCTAACTCTTCCCTCATAAATTTTTGACTCCACAAACACGTGTAGTCTTGAAAAGTATGTATTTTTAATAGGGATAAACACATTTTGAAAACACCTTGTCATAGAGAGGTGAAAGTTCAAAGCTATCCCACTTCAAACCAACCTATTAGTAGAAATAATTTTAAGAATTTCCAACTACAAGTTAATTTGGGTCAAACATATATTTTAGTTGGATTCGTTCTAGCTAAATCAAATTTAGGTCGTAACTTTTCTATTTGGAAGTGTCCACTAAATACATATGTAGTATCATTTTGGAGATAAATTACAAAAAAATAAAATTATTTAAAAATCTTGATGTTCTCACAACTCTTACACAAATATCATTAAAAATTCTAAAAATACCTATTTGTAGATTTGTAAGCGTAGATTTTAAAATATATAGTTTTGATATTTTAGTTTTCATATTTTCTTTTTTATTTTTACTCAATGTAGATCATCAACACCAAAATTTAAGCTTGATTGTCTTCTTAAGAATAAATAATAAAGTTTATTAAAAATGAAAAAAATATTGTGCACTAGAGGAGAGATTCCATGTCGAGACTATATATATATATATATATATATATACATTACAAATAGTTAATACAAAAGTTGTATCTTGTCAAAATAGTTTTGTTTATCAGTATACACAACTTTCAAGATTTATTTAAAAAATATATTTATGAAAAAGGATAAAATAATTAATACTCTAAATTTTTAAGTTATAAATACAAAAAAAAAAGAAGAAAAAAATGAAATTTACTGTAGACATAAAAATTTGCATTGCACTTAAATTTATTTTTTAGTATTAGCAACTAAATTATAGTTACAATTTTTTTATTAGTACTACCAAAGGGGCAACTCCCATTTTATTAAATTTAAAATTGAAAGATACATCTACTTTAGAAGTGATCATACATCATACGTTGAAGGTCTGGATTTGTACAATGCATTAAAAATAAAATATTGGAGGACACCTCAAAAGCATGTTTTACTTGCTATGGGAAAGGATTTCTGGATGATGGCCTAGGTAGAAGTTGAAGAATTCCATGTTTCAATTGAGGCCTTTCCTGGACAAGTGTACAACTTCAACGACCTTTGAGTTTGTTTTACTGGTATGAGCATTGAAGACCCCAACCAACAAATCAACATCCGACCTCAAATAATTTTTTTGAGGGAATTATAGTGACAATTTTATTAAAAAAAATACATTCAAATATTTTTTAAAAGAATACACATAAAATCATTAAAATTCAAAATTTATTTCATTTGTTTACATCATTGCAAAATTCAAAACATACATGTCACTTTCTAGTGATTCAAGTTAAAAAGTTAAATTAGTGTTGGTCATTTCCTTTATAAAAGTGGGACATAAATTTGAACTTTCACTTAGAGTCATCACCATGTTCATCATAAAGACATTGTAGGTTACCTAATAACTGTTGTTTGTTTGATTTGGAGGAAGTCGTAAGTTGCAACATGCAAAGTATCTTTGGATAATTAATAACACCATACTCATCTATCATATGGAAGAAACAAAAGGTATTTAAGATGACTTTAGAAAACATTTCCAATTAATGTTTTTCAAGTGAAGACACTTTGAAATGATTATGATTTTTACTCCTTTAAATATTTCATTGATAATACTGAGTTGAAGCATTATGTTGAAACTATATTTTCAAGTTGGCCACATTAGTAACTACTTATTGTAGGAGAGGATATTAGAATATGGGATCATTTTCCTAAGTAAGTTTTTTAAAGATTTTACTAGTGGTTATTATATCATCTTATAACTTAACTTCCTACTCCTAAGCTTCTTGAAGTTCATCAATTCCCATGGATTCATCCAAGAAAGCAATCTTTGATGGAAGGGTGTTTATGAAATAGTTTAGGAATTTTTGGAGATGGCTTTATATTTGAGTTGATTTTTTAGTGAGGTGGCTGAATTGTGCTACAAAATTCCTCATTGGTTCAATGCTTGTCTTCTTTGTGTTAAAGAATTGAGAAAATTGGTTTGAAGCATGATGAAATTTAATGTTCAAAGTCTCCCATTTAGGGATGTAATCAGTGGCAAGATTATGGAACCATTACAGTATTTCTTCAACTAGGAGTTCAATTTTTATTTTTTACTACATCTTGGTGTGATACCCCAAGAATGTTATAAATTATGATGAATGATAAAATGTGTTTGTTAGGGTATTGTGTTGTCACCGGGGAATTTTGGAAAACTTTCCTTGAGCATGTGTAATACACATTCTATTTTTCTTCTTCTTGAAACCAATGCCAATGATGGAGCATAACATAACATTACAAATAAAGTTCTTGCAAAAAAGAGTCTTATATAGTATTTTTTAGTCTATAATAATTGTTGTTAAAAAGATAAATATTTGACATGGAATTTCATCATAAAAATGAGCATTTTTTCAACACAAATTGCTTAGAGTAAGAATAGGAGTTGATAGATGCTAGTCTATTACATAGTTTACAAGCTTATTGTTGTTGCTACAAGTCATGAAAGTCCTCAAACTTCTCCAAATACCTAACCAAAATATTTATTTATGATCTGGGATGAAGTAGGCAGGGGTATATCTTACTTAGCCTCACTTCCAACATCATCAAACACTTTAGCCATAGGGAAAGACTACAAATTTATCATAGTCATGCATATACAATTAACCTGGGTGCTAGAAGCAGGGGTGACTGGAAAGACATGACCAAAACTCCCTCAAATGTGACGAAACCAAGTCAAAACAATGTTCAATTGATGAACCAATCTTGGGAACCACTCTTTATGACAAATTCCACCCTCAAACTTAAGTTCTTGAGCTTGAAAGTCTCACGCCCCTATATAGGCAACCTATATGATGGTACAACCTACCTTGGAAATTATGCCTCTACTTAAAAAAGATTAAAATATCTTCAAATCTAGTCGCCCAACTGCAAGGATCACTTCCAAGCTATTTTTGATGGATTTCATTAGACTAACCACTAAAATTTGCCTCCAAATAAGATGTACGACCAACTAGGGCATTGTTCCTTGCACAAAGTGTATGACATGTAGGATGTTATCTAGAACACCACAAAATTACACCAAAAATACCTTACTTACACCAAAAATACCTTAAATAAATGATAAAATACACTCCAAAAAATACACCATCAAAATACTTCAAAAATCCTCTTTTTTTGATACCTCGACTTCAAAAACCAGTGTGTTTCTTGTGTGAAAACACCTAACTAGCTATAATGGATCTTGCACCATTGAAACTAGTGAATATCGATGAAGGTTTTCATCCTTAATCAACTCCTGGAAGAACTCAATATTCACTTTGACAACATCCTACTATGTGCGCAAACTTGAATGAATGAAATGACAGACAAAACCCCCTCATATAGAGTTGGAGGGAAAAAAAGACATTTTAAAATTTTAATTAAATATTTCATTTTCCCTTGTGTTAGTTAATGGATTATTCACTATTGAAATTTATAACTTATCCCCTCTATGCCCCAAATATAGGAATAATTGTTGACCAACAATTGGGTAAATTATTTCTTAATGAAATAATTTCTCTTTGAATTTTAAGAGGTACAACTCCCTCGTGAGATAAAGAAAATATGCTATTTTTCAAATTTAAATTTTACTATGGGTATGCTTTTAATTAGAAATCAGTAAAGGTCAAAATAGTTTCAACAATTGACAAAATCCATAAAATGCCACCAATGGGTTTTTTATTATTCAAAACAAAAAGTGATTCCAAAGAAAACAATTGTAACACACGCTATTGTGTTCCACAAGATATAAACCAATAACTTTATCAACTAAAGATATTTCCAACTTGAAAATAGTGAATACTTGAAATAGTTCTCACATTCACATAGAAACTTAAGAACTAACAAAACCTATCATAACACACAATTGTAACATATTTCATTTCAATCATTCATAGTAGCAAGCTCACAAATTTACAACCTCTTTCCCAATTCACCAAAATAACAATCCTTTTTTCTATATATTTTCTCAAAAAAAATTCTAAGAGAGTCTTAGTAACATCATGATTCAATGTATATATATGCAAGAGTAATAGTTTCTTGAAAATAATAAAAATCAGGAGGTTAAAGAATCCCTTAAAAGTCTTGGGACTTTAACACTCTTCACAAAAATAAGTTCAATAATATAAAATAACAAGAAATATCATTCTTAAGGTGGTGCATTGTCAATATCTTTTTCTTGTGATGATTGGGAAGATTGCATGAAACCTATTAATTTATGCTTGGTTTTTACTGAAAAGATGATATGATTACTTATTAGCTTACTTCAAAAATATAGTGAGCCCATAATTCATTTAAAGATAATTTGAATAATCAATTGTTATTTTCTTGTAAGAGCATAAAATAAAAGAAAATATAAATTAATAGCTAATCTAATCCTATCTTAACTAGAGAGAAAGAAAATAAAATAGAGAGAATGGGGAGGGAGAAAGAAAGAAAGTTTTCTAATTTGAACATTATACTATTGGTTTCCAAGAATATTTGGAGGGGTATCTAAATTATCAAAGTAACAATCAAAACCACCATAGTTTGAATATTAAGATAATGAATATCAAGGAAAATGAATGACATCTTCTCAACAAAGAGGGTAACCACCATGTTGAAATGTTCCAATTTTTTGATTTAATCCTTAGAGATTTTGGACTTTATTCTTCATTGGGATTTAACTCTCTAACCAATGTCCAAAACCCTTTTCCTTATTTTGTTTCAAGTTGTGTTGAATTGAGCTTCTTTTTTGAAGCTGACTTGCTACTTCAATGGTAATATCTTATTGCCTTGAGTCAAAAGTTTGGGTAGAAGGGGGTATGAATAGGGGCTTCAGACGAATTCACTGTCAACAATTCATCACCATGACAAATTCATCTCTAAGAAAATTCAACACTAGTAATTCATCATCGTGAAAAATTCACCACCAACAATTTCCTAATTGTATATGTGATGAATTATCAACAGCGATGAATTGATGGTGAATTTTCCATGACAATGAATTGCTAGTGGTGAATTTTCCACGGTGATGAATTGTTGGTAGTGAATTACTAATGGTGAATTTTCCTAGAACCATAAATAAGATATTTAGAAATTTAGAAAATGATAAAATATCCAAGTATGAAATATCCAATCATGAGGGAACTATAATTCCCTCCGATATAGATTATATCAAATTGACTCAGGCCAAAAGAAAGAGAGATCAATGCCAATCTTCCCTCCAAATCCTATTTGTTTACCAGCCCGATTTTATACTAACTTTATGTCACCGACATTTCTTTGCTTGCTATGGTTTCATGATATTTATTCACTTTAACTGGGCTCTTGGTTCATTTTCCATGTGATTGATTCTAATTGCATTGTGTAGGGTCAGTGTACTGCATTCTAAATTCTGTGATATCATTAGGATTGAGAGGGACAATTTTATCGCATGTGTTGAGTTGTCTGGAAAAAATCATTTCAAATCAATACGTCTTCAAGTTTCTTTGGCACCTCCTAATTAGCCAAAAATGAATTTGTTTATGTCACTAAGTTCTTTCCCATCACTATGTTTTTGTTGTAAGGCTTTTCTGATTGAAGTGATTATAGAGTTTTATTTCAAGAAGCAAGCTACTGGACTATTGACATGTGTCTTTAAGTTGGCGAGTTTGCATGTTGAATTGGGGGCTTACGTATTGGTCTAAGGAACACCATGTGCTACGCAAATATTGTCGCTCCTTTACATCACAATTTTAATATTTGAGTGCATTTTCATGATGCAGTCAGTGATATATTTGAGGAATCAATTGGGAAAGCTGACATGGAATACAGGTGACCAAATTCTATTTCATCAACTAGGCTTAGCCTGTTCTCAAGTGCACTATCAGTTGTGATGGTGATGAGTTAGCATAGCTATCTAAATGCATATATGTCATTGGGTCACATGACAGTTGCTAAGGAAAAGTGTATGATAGGTCTCTAAGTGTCACAATATGAGCCTAAATTTGATGCCCATATTTTTTTCTCTTGAGAAGCCAAAGTGTGCTGCATGATCGCCATCAAATTAACTCATCTCAAATGATTAATGACTAAAATTCAAAGTTATATTAGAAGGGTTAACAATTGTTCCATTCTATTTTTGAGCTTGTATATACATTTAATGTAAAAGGTGGTGAAACAAGTGAATTGTTTGTCATATTTTCATGATTTCAGTCATATTTTCATGATTATTCAAAATTGATTTTTGACAAGAAAGAATAAAAATGAAAACGATTAGTCCCAGGGTGTAGACTGGTTGGTCGAGCCGTTGAAAGATATAGACAATCGACGTAGGTTCAAGCCTCAACTCACCCAACGACACACGCTGTGGGGAAAACATTGGGAAATCACGTGGCCCAAAGGTAGACTAGTCTCACTCGGTATCAAAAACTTAAGAGAAGCTTGATTGGTCATGAGGACACCACCTCTTAGATATAAAGAAAAAAAAGCATTGACAATATTGCTGAAATTCAATTCTATTTGGATCAAGACCTAATTGACCAAGTTACCATCTTTGCAAAAGATCTAAGCATGCCAAGGGTATAGGCATATTTTCTAATAGGTTGTAGGATAAGGCTAAATTGATTAGAGATGTTATCATCCTTGTAACTAGTTAGGATTTGTTTTTATTTTTCCATTATCATTCCAAGAAGCTTGCCCTTATATCCAATATATGGTGATGTGACTAAGTGAAATTGGTCATCCTAAATGTGTTTATCAACAGTGATCTTATATATGCCATATGTAGGTAGTATGATTCAAAGTTTAGATAGTTGAAGAGTAAAAGTGGTGAAGTACTACTCACATTAAACAATGAATTGATTATAATTATTTTGACCCAAATCCCCATGCCAATTTTAAAATTGACATTGATGAATTATGATGGGAGTATGTAAGGGATAAAAGTAGTTATAGGATAAAAAGGTTGCTTAATCATATTCCAAATGGTCCAACTAGAGTAAATTCAATCCCCTTAGATGAAATCGATCCTTTTAGTGTTGACACTTGAGGAGTATTTTAGAATGGCCTACATTACCTTGTATCAAGTCCCAATGCCTTATTATAAGGTTTAGATGCCTATACATATGATGATGATTTTTGTAGATATCCACCATAGGTATGTGAATAGGTTGTTTGATTTTGCTTACTTTGTGGTATAAGGCATTCATAGGGAGCTTATATCCCTTAAAGTTGATAACATAATTCCACCATTTTTATGATATTTTATACTATTCCATCTTATTATTTCTTGGGATGGATACTTAAGATTCTACTTTGAAAGTCATGACCATGTCATCATAAAATAATCCTTTAATAGTTTAGGTAAAAATGTATGTGTCAGATCCACATTGCTAGAATTTAGATTATGGTTCTTTTGAGTGACATTCTGTACAAAGGATTTTGAAAATGCTTGGATATAAAGGGAGTATACTTTTTGATACTTTTATTAAGTTCTTAAGACCCAATAAATTTAATTATAAAATTTATTTTGAACATAATTGGGGTGATTGTTCTACCACAAAGATAAGACAATCATTAGTTTTTATCGACCTAAAGTAGAACCACATGCTCTTCCTCTTTGGGTGTCTAACAAAGTAGCTTTCCTTGAAATTATGTGACAAATCAATGAAGTAAATAAGGTCCACTCGAGGTAACACAAAATGGTTCCTTCTTTCCATCTACATTGAGGTTCTATGATTTTATTGTAATTGCTAAGGAGGGTCTCAATCTCCTACAATCAAAGTTGATGGAGTAAATAATGCAGTCAAAGAAAGGAAGAAGGTTTGACCTATAATATTTTATTGATAAAGTTAGGAAGGAGGGAGGAAGGTTAGGCTTTGAGTATCCATTTGATGAATTAAAGGATTTAATCTAAAATTTCTTGACCGAGATGGAAATTTTAAAGAGGAATAATTGGTTATGTATTCATGTTGTTAAAAATAAAAGAATTGTCCTTGATGCAAATGATAAAAGTTTGTTGATAATGCTAGGATCATATTATCAAAATGGGGTTGATGATAGATAATTTGGATACCCTAAGAGTTTTATCCTCAATGGTTTTTCTTATATATATTCTTGAAGAAATTGTTATGAAAATATAAAGCATGCTAATTAGGAAACTGGACAACCAATTTATTGGGCCCGAGGATAAGATTAATTATTGGTTACAGAGGATAAATAACCCATAGAGTTTGTGTTACATGAGATCATACAACCACTTGTTGGCTATGCTATCACTAAATCTAGTGGGAAAAACGAAGTTGAATATCAAGAGATCAAGCAATTTGTTGCTTCACCTTAGAAACCTAATATTAGTGATCTATCCCTGTTGAATAAGCATTGTTGAATCTAGAAGAATGAGAGAGAATAGTACAAGATGCTAGAGCTATGGATTATGATATTTTTCTCTTAGATGATGAATTCATTAAGTATGATGAATTCAAGACCATGCCGATGAAAGGGAAGGCCAATGCAAACATGCAAAGATTAAATGATAATAAGAAATAAGGGTAGAATATAGTCATGAAAGTGCTACTTAAAGTATTCATAAAAAAGTGAATTTTGATATGGAAACAATGAATCTAGAAGAGGAAAGGAGACTAGTTAGGGAGAGTGGATGCTTATTGTTACTAGCATTGAATATATCCTCTTCCATAGCCATGGATACTATCATATGGTAGGATGGTGAGAATATTTTGGAAAGTGAAGAGCAAGGCAAGGACATATATTCTGGACTTGGATTCAACACCAAGTATGAGATATTGGCTATATTGATTATGAATCTAGAGAATAATAAACTCCAAGTGGCTTAGGAAATAAATCAATTAAGAGGAAATCTAATTGTGAGGAGATTGGGAGATACCTTTACACCACAAGATACATAGCTAGTGGTAAGAACTACTATTTTTAGCAAAGCTACATCCAAGAAGTTGTAGGTAGGTGTTGACAAGCTATAGAATACAAATAATTTGTTACATCAATACAACGAGGTTATATCTATGGTGACAAAACTTAAAGTTTATTGTAGCAGAGTCTACAACATCTCCTAATCCTTGAGATGTATATACATCTCAATGAAATAGGGATACACTAATGTTGTAGATAAAGGAATTAAAATAAGGATTAAAAAAGAGCGAAGATGTAGAGGTTGAGGAAAAGGAAAAAGGGGTAAAGGACATATTTGACTTGGTTAGTAACATTTTTTATCATATAATTTCTTATATTCTACATAGGGTTGATGAAGAGGGCGCGACTCGAGACATAGAAAATAACCCACAAACAAGAGAAATTTTTTTTTATTCAGAAAATGGAGCTTCTTACATGCAGAGGATCTCAAATCCCCAAGTTCTACAACACATGCAAGTTACAGAAAGCTATAGAATCACCCTTTCGCAATATGCGAGCTTGTTCCCAAAAAGTTACCCAAAAATTAGAAACCCGCCCATAAATAGAGCTCCTCTTTAGTTTGGAGCCAAAAAAAACATTCAAATTTGAGTTTAGGAGGTTTGGTGCTGAAAAATTACAACTTGAAGTTCAAATTTCAAAAGAACATTTGCAATTGTATCTTCTAGAAAGTGCACCAACTTTCCGGGGCCATAACTTTTGATCTGGGACTCCGATTCGCGAACCGTTTGAACCGTTGGAAAGGTCTCAAAGTCAATAACACACTCAAAATATGCTACGCCAATTTTGGAAAGTTTTGGGGCCGATCCAGGAAATATAAGTGCCTCAAATCTAACTCAGAAGATTTTCAGGTGCAAATCTGGGCAACTAAAACTTCAATATCTTTCAACCCAGGACTAGAAAATAAAAACCATAAATTGGGAATTTCATTATGATGAAAAGGGTATCTAAAAATGTAAAAACATCTAAAAACTGAGAAACTTGAAATTTAACTATTTTTGGGTGATGCAAGTTTGCCCTTACACCACTAGATGCTCCTGCATCAGACACCCAGGGTAATTTGAGAAGTGACCCCATCACGTCTCAGATGGTGGAGGAAAACCCAAACAGTTGACCTCTACCTTAGGCAACCAGGATGAATCTTCAATAGGCCTTCCTTTCCATTTCACCATATATTCTTCATACTGCCTATTCTTGGTACTCCTTCCCACATGACTATCCAGGATTTCTTCAATCTCCTCCTTTTCTGAAGTGGGTGCTAGAATCCCACGTCGTTCCATCGTTGGTACTTCCTCTGCGCCACCTTCATGATGCTCTGTCAAATCTGAAATGTTGAACACAAGGGAAATGTTGAATCCATTCGACAACTCTACCTCATATGCATTCCCTGAATCATGCCTCTTCAAAATTTTATAGGGGTCAAACTTCTTCATCTTCAATTTGTTATATGTCCCCACTGGAAACCTTTCTTTCCTCAAGTGGACCATCACTTCATCACCAATCTGAAACTCCTTATACCTCCTCTTCTGATCTGCCTTAGCCTTATACTGCATATTCATCTTGTTAATATGTTCTCTTACCTTCTCATGTATATCATTGATGTTTTCTACAAATTCTTGGCTTCAACACTTATTTTCTTCTCTTGGTCCATCTTCCTCAATTCTGGAGTTGTTCTGGGGCTACCTCCATACACAATCTAGAATGGTGATCTACCAGTGCTTCTGTTGACAGAATTGTTGTAAGAAAATTCTGCCTGGGGTAAGATCAAGTCCCATCCCTTGGGTTTATCTCCTACCAAACATCTCAGTAGGTAACCTAGACTCCTGTTAACAACCTCTGTCTGCCCATTTGTTTGTGGATGGTGTGCAGAACTGAACTTCAACTCTGTCTTCAGCTTCTTCCACAAGTCCTCCAAAAGTACCCTACAAATTTGGTGTCACGATCTGAAACAATACTCTTTGGCAGACCATGTAGCCTCACCACCTCTTTGAAGAACAAGTCAGCAATGTGGACTGCATCATGGGTCTTTGACATGGAATGAAATGTGCCATCTTTGAAAACCTATCAACCACCACAAAGATTGAATCATTCCCTCGTTGTGTCCTTGGCACACCAAGAACAAAGTCCATACTTATATCCTCCCATGGCCTCTCTGGTACAGGTAAGGGCTGATATAAGCCTGTATTCTGGCTCACTCCTTTAGCCATCTAACATACCTGAATCTTGTACAAACTTCTTCACATCCTGTGACAACTAAGGCCAATAATAATGCTCACTGATAATGGCAATGGTCTTATCCCGACCAAAATGTCCTGCCATTCCTCCACTATGCTTCTCCTTTATCAGGTTCTCCCTCATGGAACTCCTCGGGATACACAATTGACTTCCCTTAAATAACATTCCATCCTAGATTATGAAATCCAGCCACCTTGTCCTGTCCACTGTAACAGGTTCCTTGCAAGCTTTCCAAGCCTCGCAAAATTAGGATCTTCTTACAATGTCTTGAGTTCATTGAATCCAACCACTTCAATCTGCATCTTTGTCATCAATGTATGCCTCCTACTTAAGGCATCTGCAACCCTATTTGACTTCCCACTCCTATGTTTCAAAACAAAGGTATAACTCTGCAAAAACTCTACCCATTTCATATGCGTCTGATTTAATTTTCCCCGACTATTTAGGTACTGCAAGGCGTGATGATCAGTATATAGAAAAAATTCCTTCGGCAACAAATAATGTCTCCATTTTTTTAATGCTTGAACTATTGCATAAAATTCCTAATCATATAAAAAATACTTTATCTTGGCATCATTTAACTTTTCACTGAAATAGGCAATTGGCTTACCTTCTTGGCTCAACACTGCTCCAATAGCACAACCACTGGTATCACAATCCACCTGAAATACCTTGTTGAAATCTGGGAGGGCTAGAACAGGTTGCTCTGTCACCTTCTGCTTCAATAGTTCAAATTTTTTTTCTACTCCAGTGCTCCACTTGAATTCTTTTCTATCCCCTCTCATTGTTTCAGTCAGGGGTCCACAAATACTAGTAAAGTTTCTAATGAACTTTCTATAAAAACTAGCCAAACTATGGAAAGATCTCACATCGGTAGCAATTCTTGGGTTAGGCCATTCCAGAATAGCCTTCACCTTCTCTAGGTCCATCTTGAGACCTTTTGCTAAGAGAACAAACCCCAAGTACACTAACTCCCTCTTCACAAAACTACACTTCAAATTAATCAATAATTTCTCTTCTCTTAACTTCTCAAAGGCTTTCCGAATATGCATCAGATGCTCCTCCAACGTCTTACTGAAAATCAAAATATCATTTAAATGCACAATAACAAAACTTACCAGAAATTATTTTAGTACCTCATTCATGAGCCGCATGAATGTGCTCGGTGCATTGGTTAGCCCAAAAGGCATGACTAACCACTCGTACAGGCCCTCTTTGGTCTTGAAGGCAATCTTCCATTCATCTCCCTCTCGAATCTGGATCTAGTGATATCCACTCTTCAGATCAATCTTTGTGAAGTCTGAGCTCCACTCAAAAAATCCATCAGGTCATCCATCCTTGGCGGGGGAAATCTATACTTGATTGTTATCTTGTTTATGGCTCATGAATCTATACACATCCTCCACTCCCCATCCTTCTTTGGTGCTAGTACTGTAGGTACTGCACATGGACTCAAACTCTCCCGTATCAAACCCTTTCTCAACAACTCTTGAACTTGTCTGTTCAACTCCTTATTTTATGCTGGAGTCATTCTATGAGCTACCTTATTTAGAAAATTGGCTCCAGTAATCAAGTCAATCTGATGATTGATCTTCCTTATTGGTGGTAAACCCTCAGGTACATTATTAGAAACAATATCCTGAAACTCATCCAACATCCCAGAAACTTCTTCTGGAACCTTCTCACTATCCTTCTTACTCACTCTAGGAATCAATGCATAACACACACGCTCATGCTTCATACCTTCTAAAAAATTTCTTCCATCTACATAACAAATTCTAGCACTACTGCATACCTTTTCTTCAATCTCCTTCAGGGGTTTCAACTTGTGATGAACCCCATCCTTTTTCAAGGAATAAGTTTTTGCATGGCCATTATGTATAGCTCGCCTATTGAACTACCACGACCTCCCCAACAACATGTGACATGCATCCATGGGGATGATATCACAGAGTACCTCATCATGGTAGCTCCCGATCTTGAACTTTACTAGGCACTGCTCATTGACCAAAACTTTGTGGTCTTTTTGCAACCAGGCAATCCGATATAGATGTGAGTGCCTTTCTTTCTTCAGCTTCAACTTTGTGACCATCTCTTCTAACACCAGATTATCGGTGCTCCCCTGTCAATAATGACATCACAACATTTTCCTTCACACTTGCACCTTGTGCAAAATAGATTCTTCCTCTGTTCTGGTTCCTTTTCCTCAGTCACCAGGGCTCTCCTAATCACTAGGGCTTCTCCCCTTTCAGCATCATCTGAATGTTCAGATTAGGCCTCCTCATCTGCATGTGCAACCCTTCCACGACCTTCTGGCCTTTTGTTTTCCCTTCCTTGGTGTTGTGGACATTCATAGGCTCGATGCCCTTCTTCACCACACTGGAAACACGTTCCTTTGAAACCACCTCTTCTAGATCCTTGTCCATATCTCCCTTGTCCTCTACCTCTTTGATCACCACTGTTTTGATCATGAGGGCGGTATAAGTTGTCATTCCTTTGGCTTTGGTTGGTACCCACATCTTCACTTTTCTTTTCATCATCATTTCGGCTTCTTGAAGGTCTTCCACTGCCCCTTCCTCTTTGACCTCCTCGTCCTTTTTGCTTTCCATCAAATCTTTTGTTCAGCTTCTCTTCCACCTTCAGAGCAAACTGATACACATCCTCAATGGTGGTCATTCTGACTAGGCTTAACTCCTCTTGAATGCTCGTCGTAACCCATTAAGATATCGGGCTACCTTCTCTTATTGGCCTGTGTGGCGTTCGATGATTATCTTGTGAAAATCTTCAGTATATTCTTTCACAGATCTGCTTCCTTGCTTCAACCCTTGCAATTTCTTCAACAGATCTAACTCGTAGTCCACTGGTATGAACTGCTTCTTCAGTTTCTCTACCATGCGATCCCATCTGGTGATATTTCCTTTTCCTCTTCGATTTCTTTCCAACTGTACCTCTTTCCACCAAATATTGGCATGTCCCTTCAGCTTTATTTTCACAAAGCGTAACCCGATCTGGGTCCTCTATTTCCTCATACTCAAAATATTCTTCTAGCTCATTGATCCAGTCGATCAACTCTTCTGGGTTCAGACTTTTCAGAATAACTGGGGACTTCTACTTTGGGTCTTTTCTTGATCTTTGAAATGGCCCTTATTAGCCACATTTGGTCTTGATCAATTGCTTCTTCTTCCTCTTCTACATTTGAACCTTCTTCCTCTCCTTCATCCTCACTTTCCTCCCTCGGGTTTAACCCTCTTCTCAACTGCTCTTGTAATGCATCAATCTGTCTCTGGAGGGCTGCCAGTGCATCTCTTCCACCAACATTTTTGCCACCTCGACCACCCATGGCACCACCATGCCTACCAGGCATCTCTCTTGGAGGCATCTTTCTTGACCTCGACCCACAACCACGGTCCAGTGCGAGCGCTTCATGATCGACGATCTGTCCACACGCTCAAGAAAACCGCTCTAATACCACTTAATGAGGGCGGTTGAGACTTAGAAAATAACCCACAAATAAGAGAATAATTTTATTATTCATAAAATTGAGCTTCTTACATGCAGAGGATCTCAAATCCCCAAGTTCTACAACACATGCATGTTACAGAAAGCTACAAAATCACCCTTTCGCAATATGTGAGCTTGTTCCCAAAAAGTTACCCAAAAATTAGAAACCAACCCATAAATAGAGCTCCTCTTTAGTTTGGAGCCAAAACAACATTCAAATTTGAGTTTAGGTGGTTTGGCGCCGAAAAATTATAAATTGAAGTTCAAATTTCAAAAGAACATTTGCAATTGTATCTTATAGAAAGTGCACCAACTTTTTGGGGCCATAACTTTTGATCCGGGACTCCTATTCGTGAACTGTTTGAACCATTGGAAAGGTCTCAAAGTCAATAAAGCACTCAAAATATGCTACACTAATTTTTGCAAGTTTTGGGGCCAATCCGGGAACTCTAAGTGCCTCAAATCTAACTCGGAAGATTTTCAGGTGCAAATCTGGGCAACTAAAATTGCAATATCTTTCAACCCAGGACTAGAAAATAAAAACTATAAATTGGAAATTTCATTATAACCAAAAGGGTATCGAAAAATGTAAAAACATCTAAAAACTGAGAAACTTGAAATTTAACAGTTTTTGGGTGATGCAAGATTGCCCTTACACCACTGGATGCTCCTGCATTAGTTGATGATTCTTGGGCATGCTAAGGTAAGTTGAAAAAGGTCAAAGCTTTCCAAATTATGTAGGAGTTAGTTTTGAGGAAAATTCTAAGCACATGGATCCCAAGGGTGGTTATGATGAATGCTATTCAGAGATATGCAAGTTATAATATTGAAACTCCTAAGGAAATATTAAGTACATATGAAATGTTCAATATTTTGAGTGGTTTTTTTTTCTAGAGAAAAATTGATTTGATACTAATGAAAGAAATGAATAATTTTAAGGCTTTAGAATATTGCTAGTTTCCTTTGGTACTTGGTATTGGTGATGAAATGAAGTCATTAGAGGACTAGAAGGTTGAATTCCAAAACATCACCCCAATTTTTTTAAATTGTTATAAGGTTTATTCTTTTGTGTTCAAAGTTACTTAAGAAGGTAGTAATGGTTATTAGGAAGTCTCCCTACTAGTTTAGGTTAAAAGTAACTAATTTATATAGAATAAAAGTTTTAAGATTCCAAATCTTGGATTCTATAGACAAAATGAACATTACTAGAATGAACTTGATCAACTAAAAGTGGTAGATAGATGATTAACCATGTTTCATTGTCTATTTATGATGGAGGATGACGAGCTCCATGAGAAAGGTGGCTCATTAGTATCCCATCTCATGTGGCTCATTAGTCTCTTGTTCTTTCCTATAGGTTGTTGATATTTCTCAATAATTATCCCATGATTGGTAGTTCCACTCTTTTTGTCTCTTAGGGCCTTCATTGTTCTCTTAACTAGCTTGACATGTGCAAGTAACAAAATGGCTACTAGTTAGCCAATTTAGTGTAGGAATGACAAGTTTCTCTTGATGAGTTGTAGAATTTTATTTGAAGATATTGCTAAGTCACCTTGTCGTTTTACTTCTTTCATCTATATTTTTCTATCCTAGAATGAGGGTGATGGGTTTCCCACTAACAAGCTCCAAGATTACTACTTCAACTATCAAGTTTTGGGTGACAGCATCAACACATCCAATATTGAATTTTCCTTCCATAGTCATAGCACCAAATAGGGTGGTTAATTGTAGACCATTTCACCTTTTTCTACATCACCACGTTAGCCTAGGTGCAAGTTCCTTATTAGAAAGAGTGGTTAGAGTATGATTGTTCTCTAACTAATTCTTTCACCAACATGTAAGAGGTGTTGGTAAATAGATTTGTCACTGTATTTTACCTTGAAAAATGACCCTGAGTTGCCATGTTCAACAATGACATATGGACCAATAGTTGGAGAGATGACTATTGGGTTAGTGATCCTCCTCTGAATTTTAGAGGTACAACTCCATCATATAATGAAATTTATATTTTTAAAGGGTATGCTTTTAACTAGAAAACATGAAAGGAAAATAAATTAAAATAAAGACAAGAAGGATAATTTCCATAAAAAGGAGTATGAACACACAAATTCATCCCTCAAAAGCATAAATAAAACATATAAGATGAAGGAAATAACTGCAGTTAATCATATGACAAAACCTCAAAGAAATAGTTATGCATTCACAAACACAAGAACCCACAACACAAAGAAAACATGTCTAACTCATAAACTAGTCATATTATTCTCAATTTATTTCTTTAATCAAAGATCTCACAGACTCTTTCTTGTGTACAAAATGAGAAACTCAAATCTTCTCCTTTATAAATTCCTAGCTCTTTTCCCAAAAACTCTACCCCTCTCTCTTAGAAGTTTTACAATAAATAAAAAAGGGTGATTTTTTAGTTTTTGTAATTGATCTTTTTCAATTTTGGAGTTTATAGTTTTATAAGATAAATTACAAAAATAACTCCTAAGAGAACTTTTCAACATTCTTTACATAAGTCATTGATATGTGGGGAGATGGGGGAAAATATAAACCACAAGAATCAGAATTCTTCATATGTTGTTAACAGTCCTTTTTCAAAATTTCATGACCATTCCGTGATTTCAACCAGCTTCAATGGTGTCAATTGGGTTCAGAGGGGAGCATTTCATCATCCCAATGGTGCTAATATCAGCAAGTCAGGTCGTGTTCTTTTAGTAAATTCTTTTAAAGGATCTGAGCATTTTTTGCATCTTCCTGGTAGTGTTTTTCATAATGGGCGTCGGGTCTCTACAAATACAGACTTGCAATATTCCTCTTGATCTAAGAGATCATTGAATAGGGCACCACAACATCCTTTTGATATTTGTGCCTCATAAAGTGATGCTAGTGATAGTTCTTCAAGATCTCGTTCTTGGGTTGAGGTGGTTCGACATTGTCAAGCAACTTTCCCAAACAATGTTCCAATCAAAGTTGGAGCTTCCTTCAATCCAAATTTGGAGGGATTTGGGTTTCTTTCTAATTATGCCACTCCTGAGGATGATTCTCTTGCATCGTCTCTAAATAATATACCTAGGAAGAATAAATATTGCTATAGGATTCTCAACTTGCAGCTAAAGAATGCAAAAAGGTGTAAGATCAAGCAAAATGTACAAAGCAAGGCTGAGAAAAAGTGGGTTCGTAAAGAGCCTTTGATAAGCTCTGTTACGTTTCCACAAGCATTGTTGCAACCTCAAATTCAAGATCTGCAATCTCTTTCTCTTGTTGGTAAGTTCTGGAACTTCACTCCTGAAATAGATCTTTTACAAAAATGGACTTTTGATGAATGAGAGGGTTCTTCTCAAGTGTTTTTTCTTGACAAGGGTGAAGGGTTTTTTGTAGTTATTTTTAATTCTAAGGAAGCCAAGAATATGGTTCACTCTGCCAAGTCATGGTTTTGTGAAGGTCATGGCCTTTACACTCTTCCATGGTTTCCAAATTTCAACCCTTCTTTCCATATTGTAAAGTTTGTTCCCTTTTGGGTCTAGTTGCAAGGTATCCCTTTGGAATATAGAGAAACAAATCTTATTCAAATTCTGGGGAGTCATTTAGGTATCTTTCTCAGGAAGGACATAGATTTCTTTTCTATTCCTTTGCACACAGTAAGGGTTTGTGTTCTTTTGGATGTTTGAAAAGCACTCCCTTCATAGTTGCTAATAAATTCAAATAATGGGGTTTGGAAATAGTTAGTTGTTATTGAGCATCCAAATGAAACCTGTTTTCATTGTCATTTTCCATTGCATCCTATTGTTGCTTGTAAAGGGATTAATGGTGGGGATTTAAAAGAAGTATCAAGCGCAACTTTGGATTTGGTTCCTAAATACTCTATTTCAATAGAAAATGAACAATCTTCTCCTTTGGTTGTTAAGGGTACCTATTGTAATAATGATGCTATGGTTCAAGGTTCTGTTTCATCTCTAAAAGTTCATTAGTCCACATATTCAGTTTTAGATTCTCAGAATATAATGGATAATTTAGAATAGAATGCTCACAAACTAGTTTATTCAAAGCAAGTGGATTTTGGTTTAGAATATCATGGTAGTTCTGATCAGTCAGTTATTAAAGGTTTTGATGGTCTTATGTCTTTCTTTGATTTTCCTTTTGTGCAAAATCATGTTGTTACATTACTTTTTCAAAACAATGGTTGAGTACATATCATTTGGGTCTCAGGGATTTTCATAGATTGTTATATCTCTATTCACCTAATCTGCATTATGTTACAATACAAGAAATACAACATATAGCAAGGCTAATTACTTTTGGGGGTTCTGGGGCTACTTTTGAGAATTATGTTATGCCCTCTCAATTTCAAATGGATAGTCAAATATTAAGGCCTGGGACTCTTTGTGAAGTTGTGAGTGATAATGTCTTTGATCACTCAGATTTTAGTGATGATTTGGATAGTTTCGTTACTAAATCACTATCGCTAGTACCAGATCAATTGATTGATGAAATTTCAACAGGAGTGTTGGAAGAGGATGGAATTTTTTAAATTCCACAAACTTTAGCTATATTACAGTCTCCTTTGTCTCCTATAGTGAGTAAAAGTGAGGAAGACATTTATGAAGTTCCACGAACTTTATCCATATTGCAGTCTCCTTTGTCACCTACTGCTAACAAAAAAACTCTTGTAAAAAGGGGTAGAAAATCATCGACTGCCAAGTTACAAGAGGAAATTGAGGCTGGTACACAGTCTATTTTGAAGGTTACATTAGCTGGGTTTGATAAGAAGAAATGGCCAAGGAGAACATGTTTCTCTCCCAAGGTGTAATTCATATAATATCTTGGAATATCAGAGGCATTAATGCCTCTGATAAGAGGGCTCAAATCAAGCATCAATTGGATTCTTGTGGAGTAGATGTGGTTATCCTTCAAGAAACAAAAACTTCCCCTGAAAATTTTGATATTATGTGCAAAAAATGGTCTAAATGGAAGCTTATTCATTGGCCAACTCAAGGTGCTTCAGGTGGGCTTATAACTCTATGGAATGCTAAAACTGTCTTTATTGATAATGTGACAAATGACAACAATTGGCAACTTATGAGAGTTAAACATTATGACCTTTCTTTTTGGTTAATTCATGTTTATGGTCCTACAAGTACTATTGCTAAGAAACATCTATGGGACAAATTAAAGCAAGTCATGGATCAGTTGGATCAAGAAAAAGTTATCATTGCAGGTGATTTTAATGCAATTGCTTCTCTAGATGAAAAGCATGGCGGTATATGTCCACCACCAGTAGTGATGAAATATTTCCAAAATTTCATTAAAGATAATGCATTAGTTGATATAGTGCCACAAAATGGGAAGTATACATGGACAAATATACATAAAGTTTTCTCCAGATAGCATAAAGACTAGATAGGTTTCTTCTATCTCTGAATTGGTTGGCTACTGATTTTATCTTGTCTTATGAGATTCTATCATTTAATACATCAGATCATTTTGCCATTTGTCTGAACATTGGTCAAAATGCATTACAATCAAAGCGTAAATCCTCATTTAAATTTGAATCTATGTGGTTTCGTCATCCATATTTTCTTCTTTTTCTCAATCAATGGTGGTTATCAACACCTTTTGTTAAAGGTTCAAGAATTTTTTAGTTATGTAAGAAGTTAGAATATATGAAGTTGCAAATTAAAGAATGGAATATTTCAGTGTTCAAAAATATTTTTGTGCAAAAGGACTTGGTTTATAAGTAGCTATTGAAAGTAAATGAAAAAAATTTCTCAAGGTATGGATGATGAAACTTTTGAAATTTAGAAAAAAATGCAAAAATAATGGTGTGAATTATTATTGAAGGAAGAATTTTATTGGCGTCAGAAATCTAGGGAGCTTTGGCTTAAGGATGGTGATAGAAATACATTTTTTTTCACATATCAGCTCAAATTAAGCGGGTTAAAAATTCAAAATTTTCCATACATGATAGTGAAATAGGCGTGTTGCTTTCCAATGAAGCTAATATTCAAAAAGAAGGCATTATTTTTTTTTCTCAATTGCTTTTAGTTAACCAAGCTTCATCTTCAAATTCTGAAAGTGTTAGGGTAGATCTTTTGGAATCAATTCTGGAATTGATTCGGCAAGAAGACAATGACAAGCTCTTATCTCCTTTCACCTTAGACAAAGTAAAGGATGTTGTATTTTCCTTATCACCTGATAAAGCTCCAAGGCCAAATGGATTTACTGCTTTATTTTTTCAAAAATGTTGGGACTTCATTTCAATTGATCTTTTAAGAGCAATGGAGGAATCAAGATTGTCAGGAGGAATGCTTAAGCAATTTAATGTTACACACATTGTTATTTTTCCAAAATTATATTATTCAAAAACATTTTCAAATTTTAGGCCTACATCTCTTTGTAATACAATTTACAAAATATTCACTAAGGCTATGTACTTAAGGTTACATCCCTTCATATCTAGGATTATCTCTGAAGAGCAAGGTGAATTTGTGCCAGGAAGAGAGATTGTTGAAGGGGCTTTAGTTGCACATGAAGTTCTGCATTCAATTGCATCAAATAAGCTTCTGGCAATGGTTGTTAAACTTGATATGTTGAAAGCATATAATAGGGTTAATTGGCAGTTTCTCATTCAAGTTTTGAAAAAAATTCTTTTTTGTCATAAATGGTGCAAATGGGTGCTTTCTTCTCTATCTATAGCAAATTTTTCCATGATAATAAATGGATCACCTATGGGTTTTTTTAGTTCTACACAAGGTGTTCGACAAGGAGATCCTCTTTCTCCTTTTTAATTTATTATTCTTGTAAAGGCATTGAGTAGAGTTGTTTCCAAATGTTATGTGCAAGGTTTTTTGTAGGGTATAGCCATTTCAGGTACAAACATTGCTATCATGCACTCTTTATTTGTTGATGATACTTTGATTTTTGAAAAAGCAACCTTGGGGGAAGCAAAGAAAATCAAATTTGTGTTAGATATGTACACTCAAGCATCTGGCCAAAAAATAAATGAGAGTAAATCTAAGATTTACCTCTTCAATATAAAGGCAATAGTTTCAAGGCATATTGTAAAGATTCTTGGTTTTCAAGAAGCGGATTTTCCTAGTAAGTATTTGGGACTTCCTTTCTTTATTGGGAAGAATAAAATTTCTTATTGGCATAAAATCATTCAGAATATTCAAGAAAAAATTAGTTCTTGGAAAGGTAGATGGTTGTCTTTGTTGGGAAGAATATTAATGGAAAAATATGTCCTTTCTTCAATACCTAATTACTTTATGTCTGTCCTAAAAGCTCCTAAATCAGTTGTGGTACAAATTGAGAAGTTGATTCAAAATTTCTTATGGTCTAGAAATATAGATAATACTAAGAAGGTGCCCTTAATATCATTAGAAAAGTTGTGTATGGATAAGGTACAAGGAGGTGTCAAGTTGCACAATATTGCATCTAGGAATCTCTCATTGGGTGCTAAGCTAGTTTGGCATATGTACACTCAACCAAATAAAAAATGGTGCAAGGTCATGCAAGAAAAATATCTAGATAACCTTAATCCCTCTAGAATTCTCACTATGTTAAATCCTCCCTCAGGCTCACAAATGTGGAATTTTCTAATTTCATGCAGGAAATATATAGTATCACATCTCACTTGGGAAGTTAATAATGGGGAGGAAACCTTATTATGGAAAGATTCTTGGAATGGTTTCCAGTCTATCAGTTCTTTAAATGATTTTCAACATACTAAAAACATTTTATCCTCTTTGTGGGGTGGTAAGGTTAAAGATTACATTGATCAGATTGATATATCATCTCATAGGGTCATTTGGAAAGATTTGTCAAATTGTAATATTTCACAAGCACATAGAGTTTTGTTAAAGAAAATCTTGGATAAAACATTGGTATTCCTATCAAATGAAAATGACAAGTTAAGGTGGGAATTCTCTAAATTTGGTTAGTATTCAGTTAGAGATGGGTATAAAGCAGTTTCACAAAATGTAATGCAGATAGGGTGTCAAAGGGCTTATACATTTTGTTGGAATTCCATGGTTCTTCCTAAAGCTGGTTGTTTTGTGTGGCTTGCAATTAAGAATAAGATTATGAAAAGTGATAAATTATCCAAATTGGGAATTGCAGATCCATTTCAATGTGTTTTATGTGAGAAGAATTTTGAAGATATAAATCATCTCTTTGTGAAGTGTGAGGTTGCTCAAGCATGTCGGTCTTTTGTTCAAAGAAAATTGAATTGGTGTGCACCTTTATCTAACAAATTATGGGATATTTTCTCTAGCTGGCCATGTTTGTTTAAATTTTTTTTTTTGCTTGCATATGGAGAATTATTCCAGTAATGCTTGTGTGGGGAATCTGGTGGGACAGAAATAAATGTATATTTAGGAAAGAGAAATGTGTTGTTGAAAGCCTGTTGATTGGGTTAGAAACTTCTATATCTGAGGTAGTCAACAGTTATGTGTATCAGATAAAAAGAGTAGATGTTGCATTTACAAATTGGGATTCAACATTGTTGTGCAAGTGGTCTCAATTTTCTCTATCATTTAATGGGAGTAAACTTCAATTAACTCAGAACAAGGTGGATCGGGCAAAGGTAATTTGGAAACCTCCATCTCAAGTTTGGTTTAAGTTAAATTTTTATGGATCTAGTAGAGGTAATCTTGGCCATGAAGCTGGTGCAGGGGTGGTCATTAGAGATCATATGGGCAGAGTTTTAATGGAAAAATCAATCAAGCTTTCAAATGTTATGAACAATGTAGTTGAGGCTAGTGCAATTTTGTATGGATTAAAAATGGCAAGTATGTTAAAAATTGCTAAATTGCAGCTTCAAGGAGATTCTTTAATAATACTAAATGCATGTAAAGAACGTAAAATTCTCAACTAGCATCTTCAATATATCTTGAAGCAAGTATGATCTCTATTGGAAAAATTTAGCATGTATCAGATTCTACATATATATAGAGAAGGAAACAAATTGGAAGATTTCTTGGCAAACATGGGAGTAGAACAGGGGGAAGAATCAGTAATTCATGTAATTGATTGCAAAAAAACAAATAAAATTCTTTGTAATATCATTGGTAATGAAGGTGAATTGTAGAAAAATCACAATGAGCTTAGTTAGAGTTTGGGTGTAGAGGTAGTAGAAAAAGGAATCAAGAATCTATCTACAGTTTCATGTGGGATTTTATGCTTGATAAAGGCATTTTAGTTATGAGTAAAATGCATTTTGACATGCTCTGTTATCACTAAAACACAAGGGTATTTAAACTATCTATTGCAATGCTTTTGAGGAAAATTCTAAGGAAAAAGGAAAGATTATGTTGGAGATAGTGGTGTTACTTTTGAAATTTACAAGCTGAGTAAGTGATATCGGGTTTGACTAGCACAGTAAATTTTTTTTCTTCAGATCTTATTTCAGTTCCAATTGCCAAGTGGCAACATATTGTTACATGTACATTGAGTCTAACTGGAATTTTAGTTTGTTACAATTGAGGAAACAATTTGTGTGATGGGTGACATATGTCAAAGGTACAAAATTTGAATGCAAAGTGTTTGGTAAGAAAATCAAATCTCTTGTGATGTGTAATAGAGCAATTGACTAGGCTCTTTACTTATTTGAAATGCAATTTCCATTTGGAAAAAGTATTGACAGCTGTGTGGTGTTAGGGACAACAATTGTATAGAGGCATAACAAATGTCGAATTTCCAAAATTCTATGTCAAGAGTTTTAATTCTTTCCTACTTGAAAATCAACTGACAAGTGGAAAATTCTAGACAGATGGAAGGAATTAAGAAGAACAACTGTGGTGTTGAATTAACATGTCATACAATCAAGGTAGCTTTTGATAATTTGCATAATCCTAACTCGTATGTGTTAATGATGGAGTTAGCATACATGCCATCAGAAATGTACAATGGGAATCAACTCACATCATAATTTTCTTTTATGTGGATGAAAGGATGTATGCCAAAGTACCAGTTCCTTCAATGGTTATTTCGTGTGATATCTCTGGCATAATGTTAAGCTTTAGGTGAATCGGTTAAGGCGTACAAAATATGTCATTCAAGTACACCCAACGCAGTCATCAACTGTGATCAAGACTCATGCTGTAAGATTCAACCTTCGTTTTTGCTAATATTTTGTGTCTTGTGTAGGTTACAGGTGTCAAAAAACATGAGAACTCACATTGTTTCCAAATGTGCGAGCTGGAAGTGAGATTTAATCATTCAAAGTATAATTTGCTGTGAAGTGGCTTGGATCTATAAAAAAGGCATTACTAAGTTTAAAGAAAGTATATGCAGAGGTTGTGCATTGCAAAAGATAACTTTATTTCAATTAATGGTTATCATAAATAGAGTGTCTTCTAATAATATTCTTCATATCCAAAGAGGAGTGTTTGGTAATGATTTCATTCATGCCAAGGTACATATGGGGAAAGACTTCATAGCTGTCATTTTAAAACCTATTTTCAGCCTAGATATGAGAAATAGATTTGTGGGAATGTTGCACATTGTTACAAGAAGCAATTTGTTTGAGTGGAGAGCTAGGAGAATAGTTTTTATGAGTTCAAAAAATTCGTCCAATAGTGGTGAGCTGAGAGTTCTAAATCCAATCTATGCAAAGTGTAGAAGGATGATGATGGATTTTTACCCTCGCAATTATAGAGTCTTCATGCCAGTCAATGAATGGGAGATTTCGATTGCAGAGGAAATAGGAGATGCGGAGCTTCATTTAGTTTTCATAGATCATTGTGCAACATTTACTAAGCATATTAAAAGGATAATTGGTGAAGAAATCCTAGAGCCAGAAGAAAAATGGGTAATATATCCATCACAAATTTTGTCTATGTTTATTTCAAACCTATTGGAATTTCTTCAGGATGTAATACTTGTCGAAATGATTCTTAATAAAGTTGTGAATGAGGACTTTCTGCCAAGTGGTGTTTTCTCCAAATCGTGTCAAAAGTATGATCTATGGAAGGGACAGGGATATTTTGGAGGCTTGTTTCCTAGACACTTCTTATTGAGCCAACATTCAAGAAGTTGTTTGTAGCAATCAACAAATCACTCTCTCTGAGGAATTTCAACATTATGCTCAATGTTCTGCGAAGGTATGTTGTAGAATTTGACGATGAATTAATAGAAGGAACTAAAGTAACTATGCAGGCTATCATGGTGCTCTTGGGACATGTTCACGACCCTTCATTTTTGCCTCAAATGCCGATGTTGCAGGATGAGAATAGTATTCATATCCAGAATGACCATCTCAATAATCTAGGGGTGGTAGAAGAACAAGGGCGCAATGCTGTTATGTATGAAGGCCGAGTGTTAAACTTGAATGATATTCCACAAACTCTTCCAAAATATTGCATTATGGTTGAAGAGTAGGGAGAAAATGAAAACCCTATGATGATGGAAGAATAGGGTGCAAGATGATATGAAAGTTTTGTAAAAAGTGTAAAGGAAATAATTTTGTTGCAAAAAGGTTAGAAACAGAGGAATTGAATTTTGTCAAAAGAAGAAATGTTCTACTTTGGGATTTTGATTCATTAAGAAAAATAGGGTCTATTTGAGAAGATATATGATAGAAGGCCATAAGTTGTATAGACAAAAATGCATTCGAATATGTCTAGTATTTTGAAGTATGTAATAGGGATGGGGATAAAGCTACGGGGAAAATATGGGTCTGTAGTAGAATATGTTTTGAGCTAGATGGGACTATATTATGGAAGAATATAATGTTATTTTATTTTATATATCAATATAAATATATAGGCACTAGCCTTTTGATAAAAAAAAAAACATTCTTTACATAAAATAATGGACCTTGCCTCTTTATTTTTTATTTTTATAACCATTAGTTGACACCGTCTTTGAAACCTTCACTCTCATATTTCTTTTTATGTATTTCCAATAATGTATCATCCTTTAAAATGTCTCTAATAACCATTGTGAGCAGTCATGGAGCTCTAAAAAAATTTAAAATTTTCAAAAAAATAACTTTTTGTCTCTTTTTTTCCTTTAAAAAGTGGTTGTTAAGATTTTGGGTACTTGTCACAACCTCATCAGGATCCAACAAGGTTGTCACAATCTCATGAGGTTTTGATGAAGGTTTTCTAACCTTGCAAAAAAATTGAAAATAACTTATTTTTGAAACCACATATTATTTTTGGAGGTCTTCAAAACACTTAAAGATTTAATTAAAACTTTAGAAGGACTGGGTAATTCATCTTAGATTTTCAAAGTTGATATGTAGGTTTGAAATGACTACACATAATGGACAATAAACAAAAAATGTTTAAAATAGGTTGAGTTAAAAATGAGGCCAACAACTAGATCTGAATGGGGACAAGGACTACCAAGGATGTAGCAAGAACCTAGAATCTCTAGTTAGGATCAATGCTTTAAATCCATTGGGATAGAGGGTCAGGGAAATTAATAGAACATGAATAGCAAAGAGGAACCAAACACAAACCAAAACTGAGGCACAAAAAAAGGACAAACACCAAAACAAAAAAAAACAAAACCTATGTACATGGTAGGGGACCCTACCTCAAATTTCTCCAAAGTGTTCATGCAAAACCATTGACAGGATGAGAGAAGTAAATGCTTGTACAAAATAATGGACACTAAGTAAGAAGCACCTGAAGACATACCAACCAATTGTCCACTATCATGGTGATAGATCTAAACATAATGTCATGTAAAAGTTCCCTAGATACAATATTATGCCCAAATAGCAACTCTGCAAAGTACACCTTTGAAGCCATTTGAATCACATCCTCACTACTCAACATATGGTCACTAGAATCCACATGTACAATATTGAACATAATAGCATCATGTGCTTGATTTTTTGTGGAAGAAATAAACCCTTGACTTGGACATCCATCATGAAAGTTATGAGAATAAGAGATCTCTTGAGGGTCATTTGTGGAAGTAATTTTATCTAAATATGAATTATCTAAACACTAACTCACAACATATGTACTATCAACTTTATTCAATTCAACCACTAGTTTATCTAATATTTTAGTTTCTTTCGTATTATTCTTTATTTCACATAATGGTTCAAGATGGAAAGGAACAAATGGTTGAATTGAAATGTTTGTATTCTACATGATGTTAACTTCAAAGCGAAAATACTCAAGAATAGGGTGATATATTACCTCTTCTTCTAATTCTTTGTAACCTTCGTCAATAAACATAAATGCTTGATATTTTGATTGTGTGCATGGAACAACATTAGTAATTGATGGTTTATTTTTAATCATATTTCCTTCAGATTGTGCTCTAGTATCTTCATGTGACTTTATAAACATTTTTTTGCAACAATCCATCTTCATTATGTTCTTCAATAAATTTAAAAGATTCATACTTAGGTAGCTTATAAGTTTGAGAAAGATTACCTAATGATTCATTTTTACATTGCCTTTCTCCAAGCTGACCTTCAATATTTGTTCTACCTGAGTCATCTTCCAAGGTTGTACGAACACCTTCAAATGTGAAAGCTTCTATTTTTGGAGAAGAAGGCATTAGTAAGTATTCATTTCCATTTTCCTCCCAGTGGCTCATATTAGCAAGAGATTGTCCAAGAGTCCATGTTGCTGAAACATAACCAATCTCTATCTCTCTTGGCTAAATATAATAATTATCCACATCTTCAAGGGAATCATTTCTTTGATCCTATTTTTTTTTAGTCATCATCAGTACTTTCAATATACAACTAATATATTTTAGAATGTTCTGTGGTACAAGGTTAATTATGGAAGAAACTAATGGAGAAGAAAACACAACTTTCCCAATTTCACACCAAAACTTAGATTATTCAGAATCAATGACAATTTAATTTAACAATTGACAATGACTTATGTCAATTTTATCGACTTACAATTTCTTTAGCATAAATTCCCAATTACAAACAAATAATTTTATTAAATCAGATTTCATGAATTACATTACAAAATTAAGCAACTCTAAGGCCTCTCAGACTTCCAACTCTTCGTCTTCGCCTCTGCACCACCACACCCTCTAGTTCTCCTCTACCCACACACCACTCCACTCCTTGTGCGATTTCTACCACACACATTAAATCCTCATGATTTATCTCTTATTCTTCTCAAGGCCACACCATTCAATGTCCTCTTCACCTCCTATGCATATACCTTGCTTCTTCTCCCAAAATTCTTCGTAGCCTCCCAGTATTATTAATTTTTTCTAAATACTTGCACAATTTATACAAGCTTTAGTCACCATCACCTCTACTATCATTTAATGTAAAATTTGAAGCAATACATTTTGCAAGAATGGGGAAAGGAATGAAGGTGTTGTCATTGATGTCAACTGGTCAACTGGTTATCTATTGGTTGCTATTGGCTGCATATGTTGAGGATATTGAGAAAATTGTATTAAAGAAAGTTTACAGGTATTCAAGTATTGCTCTGGGTTATGATTCGATATTTTCTCCTATGTTCGTGTGGCTCAAATATGTTGGTCATGGTTGTTGAAGGTTGCTATATCTAGATTTTTAGTTGTTGGTTCATTGTGAAGTTTGAGTTGTATTCAACAATTATGAACTATGTTTTTTTGTGTTCTGGTTGAGGTCCAGGAGAAAAGTTGTTGGTCTAGATTTATCTTTGTTCTAGATTTGTGTTGCCCTGATTGCATTGAAAATATTTTTGGTTTCTGTAAGTTTCAAGCTTAATTGTTCTATGTGTTTTACACTGGTTTGGCTGACCTTGTGTTAAGCACTATCTTTGAAGTTGGTGAAGCGTGTTGGATCTATTTTGGGTCTTGGTGAAGCATGTGTTTGGGTCGCCCTCATTCTAATTCCACCTTAGGATGTTTTGGTGCTGACCTAATTTGAATTTGAAATTGGATGGCTGACTTTGGAGCTTTTTCAAGGTTGGACATAGTATAAATACAAGAGCTAGTAATGAAAAATATACAAGAGAAAAGAAGGAAGATAAGTGAAAGAGTAGACACGACATTGATGCTATTCAAAAAGTGTGTGTGAGTTGTGTGTGGTAGATCAGTGTGAAGATTAATGCTGGGTTACCAGATGTAGTGACCAGAAGGTGAACTCTATCATTCAAGCAAGTTGATCAAGTGATTGTGATGGAATCCTTTATTGCATTGGGATTGTAGTCTCTCTATAAAAAGTCTTATTTTTCTTCTTTGTATCTCTATGGCAGTGAGCCCTCTGGGTTGTAGCCCTGTTAGATAGTGAGTCCTTATTCTGGAAAGTGAGTCCTTAATTCAAGCAGTGAGCCTTATTTTCGGTAATGAGCCTTTTTGTAATCGATTTTGATATTCTCTATAGTGCGAGTTTATCCTCACTGTGGTTTTTCCCTTATTGGGTTTTCCATGTAAATTTGGTGTTATTGTGTTGGATTTGAGTTTCTGCATTGGAATTTGATGATTAATCATTTAAGTAGTTTTAAGCATTAGTTCTAGTGATTGAATTAAAGGTTAGAATCTATAACAACTGATTCACCCCCCTCTTAGTTGTCCTATTCAACAATTGGTATCAGATCCAGGTTCCTTGGTGAAGAGCTTAACTACTTGAGGAAGGTCCAGGATGGCTAGCAAGATGTTATTTGATTATCTGAGGTTTGATGGAACTAATTATGGTATCTAGAAAGTATTGGTGGAAGAATATCTAGAGTATTGTGGATATGATGTGGAGAAATCTTACAAGAATCCTTACACTCCTCCTGCTAATGGTCCGAGTACACCTAAAGAGATTAGAGCACATGAAGTGAGCAATAAGGAAAAGTTCATCTTGAAGAATAGTTTGGTACATTCCGAGTTGATTAAGGTTCAAAATTTGAAGATAGCTAAGTCTGGGATGCTTTAGAAAGAGGACATTATGGTGATGAAAGATTTAAAGAGGGAAAATTACAAAATTTGGAAACACAGTTTGATCTTATGTATATGTTCAAAGATGAAAATGTTAAAGCTTATGTACAAAGATTGGATGAGGTAGTGGCTGCAATGCGATCACTTGGTGCTACTATAGATGAAACCAAGATTGTAAGAAGATTCTTAGAACTCTTCTTGATGTTTATAGTGAGAAGGTGAGTGATATTGAGTAGATAATATATTATAAGACTTGTACTAAGGATCTGTTGCTAGAATTATTGACATCTTATGAGATTAGGAAGCAGAGTCTAAGAAATAGAGGCAAATCAGAGACTGCCTTTAAAGCTACAAAAGCTGAAGATCTGAAAGAAGAGAAATTTGATGAAATAGAAGCTAACTTTATAAGAATAATGAGGAAAGGCTCTAGTAAGTATGAAGTTAAGTTTCCATTTAAATGCTTTAGTTGTGGAGAAATAGGTCATTATGTTGCAAAGTGTTTGAAAATAGATAAAACAACTAAACAAAGATATGAGCAAGAAAATAAAGTAAAGAAGATTAATAGAGCTTACTATGTGAATGGGAATGCTAGTATTTCTGATGAAGATTTAGAATATGAGGATCCAGATGACAATGAATGCTTGTTCTTGGTGATTAAGGATGAACCTAATTCTACTAATTTAGAAAAATAGGTAAAGGAAAGCCCTTCGGAGAAGGAAAAGGAGAAAAATGAAGGTACAATTATCTCTTTGGTTATGGCATAGGAGAATGTATCACATGAATTTTGATAACTTGGAAAGGATTAGTGTTGTTTAGGCCATGAGATATTTTCCAAGAATTACAAAGCCTATTAATGTTGTTTGCATGAATTGTCAGTTTGGGAAGCAATAAATCATCACAGACCAAAGGAACAATCTACTATCAAATTACTGGATTAGTTCATATAGATCTTTGTGGTCCTATGAGAGTGCGAAGTCTACTTGGTGAAAGATACTTTATTCTTTTAATTGATGATTATTCTAGATATACATGGGCTACATTTCTTAGAGAGAAATCAAATGCATTAGATAGATTCAAGACATTCAAGGATATGGTTGAAAATGAAGTGAATTTGAAGATAAAATGCTTAAGATCAAACAAAGGTGGAGAATTCACCTCCCATGAGTTCAATATGTTTTTTGAAGTGCATGGAATAAAGAGACAATTATTTGCTTCGAGAACTCCTCAGCAGAATGGAGTTGTTGAAAGGAAAAATAAAACATTTCAAGAGGATGCTAGATCAATGATCACTAAAGCTAGATTATCAAAAGTTTACTAGAAAGGAGCTATTCATACTACTGTTTATGTGTTCAATTGAGTTCAAGCAAGAGAAAAAATACAAAGACTCCCTATGAGCTATGACATGAAAGAATTCCTATAGTTAAATATTTCAAGGTATTTAGAAGCAAATGCTATATCAGAAGAGATGTGGAAACTTTGGGTAAGTTTGATGCAAGAAGTGATGAAGGCGTGTTAACCAGAAGCAAAGCTGCTGCTAAAGTAAATTTGTGTTTATTCTCTGAGATTGAGCCAAAGATAGTAAGTGAAGCCTGTAAAGATGAACATTGGAAGGAAGCAATGAAAGAAGAACTTTTGTAGATTGAGAAGAATCAAACTTCGGAATTGGTCCCAAGACCAGCAGATAAAAATATCATTGGATCAAAACGGGTATTCAAAAACAAGTTGAATGAGAATGGAGAAGTTGTCAGAAATGAAATGAGGCTTATGTGTAAAGGTTACTCACAAGTAGAAGACATAGATTTTTAGGAGACTTTTTCCCTAGTAGCACGAATGGAAGCTATAAGGATGTTCTTGGCATTGGCTGCTCATAAAGATTTCAAATTATATAAGATGGATGTCAAGCCATCATTTCTGAATGGTGAGTTGGAAGAAGAAGAAGTTTACATGGAACAACTAGAAAGATTTTAGTTAATAGATCAATTGAATATGGTGTGCAGATTGAAAAAAACTTTATATGGATTGAAGCAAGATCCTAGAGCTTGGTATGCAAGGTTAGATAGGTATTTGATTCAACAAGGATTTAAAAAAGGTATGACAAACAATAATTTGTACTTTAAGATTGAAAATGATAAAATCTTGATTATAGTTGTATATGTTGATGACATTATCTTTGGAGGAAATAAAAAGATGTGCAAGATGTTTGTGGAAGAGATACAAAACAAATTTGAAATGTTCTTGTTTGGGGAGATGAATTTCTTTCTTGGGCTACAGATTAATCAAACAAAGAAAGGAATTTTCATTTCATAGTCTAAGTATGTGAGGGAGATGCTGAAGAAGTTTGGGATGGATGGTTCCAAACCGATAAGTACTCCTATGTTGATTGGTTGCAAATTGGGTAAAGATGATGATTCACCTAAGGCTGATCAAAGAAAATATAGAACTATGATTGGTGGATTATTGTATTTGATTACTACTAGACCAAATATTATGCATGTGGTTTTTCTTGTGACTAGATTTCAAGAAGATTTGAAGGAAAAACATGTTGCTGTAGTTAAAATAATATTCATATATTTGAATGGAACTCTGAATTATGAATTGTGGTATCGTAAAGATATTGACTTTACACTTAGTTCCTATATAGATGCAGATTGGGCTGGATGTGTAGATGACAAAAAGAGTACAAGTGGCGGTGCATTCTTTCTTGGATGTAGATTGGTGGCATGGTTGAGCAAGAAGCAAGATTCAATCTCTTTGTCTATTTCTAAAATTGAGTATATTGTTGCTACATCTTGTTGTACACAAGTTCTATGGATGAAAAAAACATTGAAAGATATCACAGTGGTATATGATGATCCCATTTCTATCTTTTGTGATAATACAAGTGTAATTAACATTTCAAAGAATCTTGTGATGCACTCAAGGATGAAGCATATATCCATTAGATATAATTTCTTGAGAGAGAAGGTCATGGAGAATGAAGTCAAGCTTGAGTATGTTATGACAAAGGATCAAATTGTTGATATATTTACAAAGGCTCTTCCTAAAGATAATTTTGAGTATCTCTAGGAGAAGTTAGGGGTTATTGCCCCTCCTTTCATAAACTAAGATGCAGTTGGAGATGCATCAATCCGATGGATTCATGGTTCTATCTTTTTGGACTTATATTTTGGTGGCTACCTCTTAGGGGAGCAGGTAGTTTCAAGTGTTGTCATTGTGAGTATTTTTTTCATGTCAAAGGAAGCTTCAATGAACATATCTTTTGCATTTTCTATTGATGTCAAAGGGGGAGAGAAAACATGTGAAAAAGAGAGAAAGTTAATGAGAGGAAGCATTTAATGAGTAAGATGATCTTCTGAGGGAGAGAAGTAAAAAGAAAAACTCTTGAGAAGTATATTTAGAACTAGTATGGTGTCTGATGTTTTTTCACATCATGTGTTTCCATCAATCAACAAAGGGGGATATTGTTGCAAGAATGGAGAAAGGAATGCAGGTGTTGTGATTGATATCAACTAGTCAACTGGTTATCTACTAGTTGCTATTGGTTGCATATGTTGAGGATATTCAGAAAATTGTATAAAAGAAAGTTTATAGATATTTAGTTGTTGCTCTGGGTAATGATCTAGTGTTTACCCATATGTTCATGTGGTTTAGATATGTTGGTCATGGTTTTTGAAGGTTGTTATATCCATATTTTTGGCTATTGGTTCATTGTGAAGTTCGAGTTGTGTTCACTAGTTGTGAACTATGTTTTTCTGTGTTCTAGTTTAGGTCCAGGAGAAAAGTTGCTGGTCTGGATTTATGTTTGTTCTAGAGTTGTGTTGCCCTAATTGCATTGAAGATATTTTTGGTTTCTGGAAGTTTCAAGCTTAATTGTTCTATGTGTTTGACACTGGTTTGGCTAACCTTGTGTTAAGCACTATCTTCAAAGTTGATGAAGCATATTGGATCTATTTTCGGTCTGGATGAAGTATGTGTTTGGGTCGCCCTCATTCTAATTCCACCCTAGGATGTTTTGGCTTTGACCTAATTTGAATTTAAAGTTGGATGGCCAACTTTAGATCTTTTTCATAGTTGGAAATAGTATAAATACAGGATGAAATAGTAATGAAAAATATACAAGAGAAAAGAAGGAAGATCAATGAAAGAGTAGACGCAACAATGATGCTATTCAAAAAGTGTGTGTGAGTTGTGTGTGGTAGATCGGTGTGAAGCTTAATGCTGAGTTACCAAATGTAGTGACTAGAAGGTGAACTCTATCATTCATGCAAGTTGATCAAGTGATTGTGGTGGAATCCTTTGTTGTATTGGGATTGTAGTCTATTTGTAACAAATATTCTTTTTCTTCTTTGTATCTTTGTGGGATTGAGCCCTCTGGGTTGTAGCCCTCTCGGACAGTGAGTCATTATTCCAAACAACGAGTCCTTAATTTAGGCAGTGAGCCTTGTTTCTATTAGTGAGCCTTTTTGTAATCAGTTTTGATATTCTCTATAGTGTGAGTTAATCCTCACCATGGTTTTTCCCTTTATTAGGTTTTCCACATAAATCTATTGTTATTGTGTTTATGTGTTGGATTTGAGTTTCTGCATTGGCATTTGATGAGTAATCATTTAAGCAATTTTAAGTATTAGTTCTGATGATTGAATTAAAGATTAAAATCTATGACAACTGATTCACCCCCTCCCTCTTAGTTGTCCTATTCAACAACAAAAATTTGGTGCTGTCTAATCTCCAATTCCATATTTCTGCAATCATATTCAACGTTGTTTTACCGACCTTCTTCACGAGCTTTCTTACCTCCATTTTGCAAATTCTTTTCCTCATTAAAATCTACATGGTGCATGGGCACCCATAGACTTTCATGTCCCAAGAGGGATCAAATATTGAAAATTTGTTTTACTTGAGTTTATTTCATGTAATAAGGTCTTATAATACCATTTCATAGGTGTTTGAGCCAGTTTTGGGTCATTAGGGGACTTGTTACAAATAAATGTAAAATGTTGTCAATATTGCAAATGTTGTCAAATTGCACAATGTGGAATATGAAGGGTCAATGTTGCATAAAGTGAGAATTTGAATGGTTGTAAGTTGAAATTTTGGTTGAGAACCATTAGAAAATGGTTGTAAATGTTTAAATATCCTTGGGGGAGGTTGAACCCAAGGTTGGTGGTGACATTTTTGAAGTGAAATCAATAAAAGACATCCTTGTTTCTACTTTTTTGATAATTAAATTGTTGTTTTAGAGCTTGGTATAGCTTGGTACAATTTATTAATGATCTAAAACCAACTAGAGGTTGTTGTTATGTGAATCCACTTTCTTTCTTTTTTTTCATTGATTTTCGTTGAGTATTAAGAAAGTTACAAGCATTTTTGTGAAAGCAGTTAGAAACCCTAGTAGGCCTAATTTGAGGGAAAACAGTCCAATTTTGAGGGTTTCCGTACAAAACAACCTACCTTGATTTTTGAGATATGTTAAATAAGGGTTAAATGGATATTTGATTCAAGTTTTATTTCTTAGAGATCAATTTTGGTTTGAAAGTGATGACCCAAAAACATGAATTTGCTGCTCTATTTCAAACTTTATTCAAAATGCAACAACAAATTTTTGACTTTGTTGTTCCAAAACAATCACCCCTAAATTTTTAGCATGTTTTATAACTTCCAAATGGGTATCCAAAACAAATTTTAGATTGTGGGTATGAATTTTTTTTTGAAACTTATGACAAAAATACCCAATTTGTTGTGCTATAAGGAATAGTGACAATTTGTGTAGGAGATCATTATGTTTGAGGTGTTACGAATTTTTTAAGGGTTTGATTGAGTTATTTTGTGTTCACCCACCATGATCTACATCAAATTGGTATCAAATCTTGAAGATCTAGGTGAGAATTTTTTGTGTATTGTCTTTTTGTAGGTTGAAATAAGAACATGGATGCCAAAATACTAGGTAGTGAAGAAAGGATGAAACCTAGGTGAGGTATCACAGAGATAAGAAGAAGCAAGGTGAAAGAGACTTGCTTGAGAAATAAGAATGGAAATTTTGAGGAGAATAGTTCATGGTGAATTACATAGTAAGGAGGCACCAAGAAAAAGATAAGAGAAAAGAAAAGAGAAAAGTGAGAGGAAGAAGAAAGATGAGAGAGAAGAACAAGTATTCAACAAGAGATAATAAAGTTGAGCCAAACTTTGGAAGAAATGGAAAAAAGAATGGAACTTGAGATGCAACAAATTCTTGAGAAAGAAAACCAAGAAAATAGTTGGCATTTACCAATAAGGAAGAAGGTTAAATGACCTATCAAGAAGATCACTTAGAGGAGAAGAAGACAAAAGATGATAGTAGCAAGGATGAATGAGTTACAAGCTATGTTGAAAGGAAGGGTGTGAGAAGAATTTGAAGAGACAAATAAATCTTGTGTTTTTTAAACTAAGTCTTTGTGTGAGTATGTGTTTATAGGTGCAACAGATGAAAATGAAGATGGAAAAGAGTCTAAAGAAGGAGGAGAAGTGCATACAATGTATGAAGATGGCTATACAAATATAACACACTATAGTGAAGAAGATGTTGCCAAAACAACCAAGGTAGTGGTTTTGTTTTTCTAATTTTTTGGATGATGAGTGTGCTAATCAATTGTATTTCAATGATGACAATGAAGACATAGACGATGGTACTGAGGTATATGAACGAGAACTAGAATTTTGGAACCTAAAATTTGAAAAGATGCTTAATAAGAGATGATGCAAGAAGAAGAAAAATGATCCAGGGAAAGTTGTAGAGATGAAGGAAAAGTTACAGAAGAATTGGAAAATGTGGAAGAAAGAGAAAACCTACACTCAAGTGGATTTGAGTTCTTTCCCTTGGGAGTATGGTGTAGGGGCACCCATAGGCTTTCATGCCCTTAGAGGGGTCAAATGCTGGAATTTTGTTTTTTACTTGAGTTCATTTCAAGTAATAAAGTCTTATAAGACCATTTCATAGGTTTTTGAGTTGGTTTTTGGTTATTAGGGTCTTGTTGCAAAAAAATGTAAAATGTTGTCAATGTTGCAAATATTGTCAAATTGCACAATGTGGAATATGAAGGGTCAATATTGCATAAAGTGAGAATTTGAATGGTTGTAAGTTGAAAAGTTGGTTGAGAACCATTAGAAAATGGTTGTAAATTTTTAAATATCCTTGGGGGAGGTCGAACCCAAGGTTGGTGGTGACATTTTTGAAGTGAAATCAATAAAAGATATCATTGTTTCTACTTTTCTAAACAATAATTGTCATTTCAGAGCTTGGTACTATTTGATATGGTTGATTAATGATCTAAAACCAACTTTAGTTATTGTTATGTGAATCTAATTTTATTTTATTTTTATTTCATTGATTTTCATTGAGTATTAAAAAAGTTGCAAGAGTTTTGGTGAAAGTAGCCAAAAACCCTAGTAGGCCTAATTTGAGGGAAAATAGTCCAATTTTGAGAGTTTTGTACAAAACAACCTACCCTAATTTTGAGATATGTTAAATAAGGGCCAAATGGGTATTTGAATCAAGTTTTCTTTCTTAGAGATAAATTTTTGTCTAAAAGTTATGACCCAAAAACACGAATTTGCTGCTCCATTTCAAGCCTTATTCAAAATGTAGCAGCAGATTTTTGGCTTTGTTTTTCCAAAACAATTGCCCCTAAATTTTGAGTATGTTTTAAAAATTCCAAATGAGTATCCAAAAAAACTTTTATATTGTGGGTATGAATTTTGTTTGAAACTTATGACAAAAATACCCTGTTTGTTGTGCTACAAGGCATAATGACAATTTGTGAAAGAAATCATTGTGTTTGAGGTGTTATGACTTTTTCAAGGGTTTGATTGAGTTAGTTTGTGTTCACCCACCTTGATTTGCATCACTACGCTTCCTTCTTTATTCTGTTAGTAGCCCTTTGAGCAGTCTTCTTTTCCTTTATGCTTGTGTGCCTTTCTTCACTTCAATCTCCTTGTCTTCATTTGCTCCCTTACCATTGATCCTCTCCATGTGGTGCGCTATTAATAATTCATTCATCTACTCAAATTTGGTAACCTTCCCTGGCTTCGATCCTCATTTCCAAAGGCTTCTGCAATGTTTTGTCTTTCTGATGGTGCGAGATTTACTTGATGGTAAATGCGTTTATTACTTCAACCCTCAACACTGGAGACTTCTCCTCTTAGCTTCACACCCCTTAATTTATTTCTTTTCCTTTTTAAAAATAAAAAGGAATGTGAAGAGGTTGGGCAATTAAACATCTCCTCCTAGCATGGCCTTTTCTTTTCTCTTATCTTTCCACCTCAATTCATTTATTCTTCAGGTGTTATTTTTTGACTTTATCTCTCTTGTTAAAATATTATGCCAACTAGAACCAATAACATAATTTTGTTGCAAATGCACTAAGTCTTGATGCAATTTCTTAACAAGAGTCCAAATTTCTGCCCATAAGAAGACTTTCATGAAACCTTAATAATTATTCAAACGATATATTTTTTGTGATGTCAATCGCTTGTGGACTCGGATGCTCTTGCATTAGACACAGCGAGTCAGAAGTTTGTGAGCATGGGCTCACAAAGGTGGAGCTAAGTGGTAGAACTAATATTTGAGACTACAAACAATCTCCAGTAAACTTAATCGCTATCAACCCGACCTCCTCTACCAAATTCTTCATCCTCTTCTCTCCATGCCCTCCTCTGGCATGTCTTCTCTAGAACTATTCCCTTGCAATGCAACCTCCATGTTGCAACTGTACCTGAATCCCTACGAATATTCCACTTCATCTATTGTAATCTTCCATTACCACTTTCCTTTGTGCCTTCTGCTACCAATCATTTGGGACTCCTTTCATTTGCAACGATAATTTTGAGCTTCTCTCATGTTTCCAACTCTATGTTATCCAACCCTCAACCATTTAGGACTCCACTCACTTGCAATGGTAATTTTGCACTCCTCAATTGCACTTCCAATAACCAAAAGTTCCATCACAAGATGCCTCATGTTCAACGATCTGCTTGTGCCCCCGAAAGCTCTGCTCACTTCCCTCTCCACTCGCAGGTCCTGGTGTGAACAACCTCTCTCTCAGGGCTCTATCCACATGCTTAGAATGTCTAGCTATGATACCACTTGATGGAGAAGAAAACACAAATCACCCAATTCCACACCAAAACTCAAGTTACTCAGAATTAGTGACGATTTAATTTAACAATTGACAATAACTTGTGTCAATTTTATCAATTTACAATTGCTTAAGCACAAATTCCCAATTGCAATCAAATAATTTTATTAAATCATATTTCATGAATTACATTAAAAAATTATGCAACTCTAAGGCCTCTCAGACTTCCAACTCTTTTTCTTCACCTCTGCACCACCACACCCTTTGGTTCTCCTCTTCACACACACCAATCCACTCCTTGTGCGATATGCTGCCACACACACAAAATCCTCATGATTTCTCTCTTATTCTACTCAAGGCCATGCCATTCAATGTCATCTTCACCTCCTATGCATATACCTTGATTTCTCTCAAAAAAATCTTCCCAACCTCCCAGTATTATTAAATTTCTCTAAATTCTTGCATAGTTTATACAAGCTTCAGTCACCATCACCTTTGCCATCATTCAATGTAAAATTTGAAGCAATACAAAATTGGTGTTGCTTGATCTCAAATTCCAAGTGTCTGTAATCATATTCATTTTTTTTTTACAAACCTTCTACATGAGCTTTCTTACCTCCATTTTGAAAATTCTTTTCCTCATTAAAATTTGCACTACCTCCTTTATTCTATTATTAGTCCTTTGAACAGTCTTGTTTTCCTTTATGCATGCGTTCCTTTCTTCACTCCAATCTCCTTGTCTTCAGTTTCTTCCCTACCATTGATCCTCTCCATGTGGCATGCTATTCACAATGCATTCATCTACTCAAATTCAATAACCTGCCCTGGCTTCGATCCTTGTTTCCAAAGGCTTCTGCAATGTTTGGTCTTTCCAATGGCGTGAAATCTACTTGATGGTAAACTCATTTGTTACTTCATCCCTCAGTGCTAGAAAATTCTCCTCTCTCTCAGCTATGCACCCCTTAATTTCTTGTTTTTTCCTTATTAAAAATAAAAAAGGAATGTGAAGAGGTTGGGGAATTAAATGTCTCCTCCTAGAATGGCCTTTTCTTTTCTCTTAGATTTCCACCTCAATTCATTTATTCTTTTGGTGTTATTTTCTGACTTTATCTCTCTCATTAAAATATTATGCCAACTAGAACCAATAATATCATTTTCTAGCACTGTCTTGATGCAATTTCTTACCAAGAGTCCAAATTTCTACCTATAAGAAGACTTTTCATGAAACCTTACCAGTTATTCAAAATGATGTAGTTTTTGGTGATGTCGATTGCTCGTGGAATCAGATGCTCTTGCACTAGAAACTAAAACACCCCTTTCACCCAAAATTGTGAGATTTTGACAATCAGATGTAGGGGGAATTGAGTTTACTCTTTTTGTAGAAAAATAATGTTACATATAAGGTTTCCTTGAACAAGATTAAAATTTTGATTTTGCATTGAAGAAAACTCTATAATTTCTTTAATATTTATTTTTTGTATTTTTCTTTCAACAAACCAGATAAAATTAAATCATCTTAAATTTCAATAGCTTCTTTTTGTGTAGCCTCTTGAATTCATATTGTGTTTCACTTCAAAAAAAATCTAACCTCAAATTGTAATATAGTCATAAAGAAACACCACTAATTGTTTTCACTCGGTTGATCATCTTGAGGAATATTTTTCAATTATCTATTGATTTGTTCCACAAACCCCTCATGGGTTCACTTTCTTTCTTCCGATTTTTGAAAAATTGAGACAAAACAGAATACATGTCAATTATAGGCTTGAATTTTGCAAGAAATTTTTCTTTCAAGTTATCCCAATTTGTGATACATCCATCTTTCAAAATTTGAAACCATTTTACAGCATGTCCAATGAGGCTTTCAACGAATAGTCGCACAAATACATCTTCTTCATGAACTCCTTAAATTCCATATGAAAAAATGAATGCTTGAACATTATGGTTGGGATCTTGTGAATTCTCTCAAGTGAACTTTGGGAAATATTTTCTAGACCCCTTAGGAAATGTTGTATATTGAGCCAGTGCCAATGACCATCCAAAGTGAGTTCCCCATGATTGAGATGAAACTATTGCCATGGGGAAAGCTTGAAAATAATGATAATAAATATATAATATTTACACAATCACCAACCTCCATTCAAAAGGACCTATACCTTTAATTTTCCACATAATAAGATGCACCGGTCTTTTTGCCTCCCCAGTAGAGTCACCAAAAATTTGTTAGTAATTTTTTTTCATTGTAGTTTTCCTTGAAAAATGACCCTAAGTTTCCATATTGAGTAGTGAAAAATGAGCCAATAGTTGGAGAGAATGCTATTGGGTTAGTGATCTTGCTCTAAATTTTAGAGGTATAGCTCCCTTGTACGACGAAATTTAGATTTTTAAAGGGTGTGCTTTTAACCAAAAAGAAGGAAAGGAAAATAAGTTAAAATAAAGATAAGAAGGATACTTTTCATAAAAAGGACGATCACATAAATTCATCCCTCAAAGGTATAAAGAGAACATATAAGATGAATGAAATAACTACATTTAATCATACGATAAAACCTCAAAGAAATAGTTGCAAATTCACCAACAGAGGAATTCACAACACAAAAAAATGTCACTCACAAACCACTCATATTATTATTAGGAAATAATGCATGAATACCCACAATCTTTAATCCATTTCCTACATAGCCCCATGAGAGAAAAGCATGCTTACAAGTGACCATAATTCATAGATCAAATAGAGAAGCCACACAATAACACAAGATATACCCTAGGAAAATCCTAAACAGGGAAAAACCCAACCTCCAAAAGAATCCATACTCCATCTATTATTCAACAAATAAATAATACATGCACTTACAAGATTTATCATGAATACTTATGAAGCATCGAGCCTCTTCAATGCATCCTTGTTGGAAAATGTTCCTCAATCTTACTGGCATGTAAACTCCTGAAAGAGAAAAGTCAGTGAGACCCTCTGGAAGTCTTACCAACTAGCAGCTGTATTCTAATCATTTGAAGTGCTTAGGTCACTGAGATTTTGATTCTTTCTTGCCGACAATTTGGTTCCCAGTGGTTATTAGGGAGACTCATGGCGACATAAGTCATCGGGGAGAGGCATGAACTTTCGGAATGACTCATTCCAACAGAGTATGTCTCGTCGAGGTTTTTCACATAGGTGACATATGTCATTGGGGGGACTCTTGGCTGACAGGTTTGCATTCGGTAAGCACTCTTGCCGATGGATGTGGTCTTGCCAATAGGCTGGTGCATTCGATATGACCTCTTAGCGATAGAGTTTCTCTCGCCAATAGAATTTTTTGTGAATTGTCGATGGATCTCCATGCAATGAACTTTGGGGTAACCTCTTGCCGATAGACTGGTTGGAGTAATATGAACTATCGGGTATGTCTTTGATATGATCTCCTGCCGATGACTATTGGTCTCACCGATAGATAGGTGTGATCGGTGTGAACTCTTTCCGATGGTTATTGTCTTTCCAATGGGTATGAACATCGGTATAACATAAGGTTCTGTAAGACTCTTGGCGATAGCAAAACTCTTGTCGATAGATCTGCACAAGATGGATTTGTGTTCAGTATGACCTCTCATTGATAGCAATGGTCTGGCTGATGGTTCTGCAGTGGATATCGATATGATGTCTTAGTGATAGAGTGAGTCTGGGTGATAGTTTTGAACTTGATATGACTCTGGACGATAACAACAGTTGGGCATTGTGGCATCGGGGAGACACAACCTAGTGTCTCACTGACATGCGATACAATTTGAATGCCTTGACCAAATGTCTATCCTATGTGGTTTGTTTTCGACCAATCAGAGAAGTGGAATGTGAACCGCTAGTAGTTGGATTGTTGCAACCGTTCCTATGAGGGAGATGAATAGACTGTGAGGAAAAAAAATTATGATCGAGCAATGGCGGATGATGATGTACAGAAGAGTGTGAGATAACGAAGTGTTGCTTGATTGAACATGATTTGATCAGTGTGTATGAATTCAATTTTGGGAGCATTGTAACTAGATGTTCTATATAAGGTTGATCAAGGAAATTTTGTTGTTGTAAATTGACATCAGAAAGTGAAGTTTGTACTCTGTATGCAATTTTGTTTACTGTAATACAAAGAGCCTTTTCTTGGTGTGGTGGGTTTTTCTCCCATAAGGGTTTTCCCATGTAACTCTGGTGTCTAATTGTGTATGTTCATTTCTCTATTTCTATTATTTCTTTCATGAGTATATTAATTGAACTGTAATTGTAAAACTTAAAGTCACCTCTGCATTCTTCCCTGAGGTTTTGATGTTAGGAGAGTTTGTTCCACACCTAAGCTTTCCTTACAAGTGGTATCAGAGCCTGGCCAGTTGTGTTATCCTTGTGGGTACATTGATTTTTTTGTGTCAATTCTGTTCAGTGGGAGTCTTGTAGAAGTTTGGTAATTCAAATTACATATTAAGATGGAAAGCACGTCAAGAAAGATTGCAATTGAGAAATTCAATGGCAGTAATTTTGAGTTGTGGAAACTTAAAATGGAAGATATGTTAGTTGATCATGATCTTTGGCTTGCTATGTCTGGAATGAAGCCTACAGGCATGAAGCAAGAGGATTGGGACCTTGCAGATGAAAAGACAAAGGGGCTGATAAGGCTCTATTTAGCAGACTCTGTTCTTTTGAATGTTCATGAAGAAAAGACTGCATCTTCTTTGTGGAAGAGATTGGGAGCTATTTATCAAGGCAAGTCCTTGGTGAATAAGTTGTTCTTGAGGAAGAAGTTGTACTCTTTGAAAATGTAGGAAGGAACGTTTGTTGCTGATCATTTGAATGCTTTCAACATGTTGATTGCTCAGTTAGCATATGTGCGTGTGAAGATTGATGAAGAAGATTGTTCTATGCTACTATTATGTTATTTTCTAGATTCTTGGGATCACTTGGTTATAGCTATTGGGAGTACGACATCCACTTTAAGATGGAAGATGTTGTTGCTTCTTTATTATTAGAAAAGATGAGAAGAAAATATTCTGAGATGGTGAAGGAGGCTCTTGCTGTTAGAGGCAAATCAAAAGAGAAAGGCAAGAAGAAGGACAAGAAGTCCAAATCAAAATCAGAAGGGAGATCAAAGTCTCCTGGCAAGAAGTCCAAGGTGAAGTGCTGGAATTGTGGGAAACCTGGTCATGTCTGAAAGGATTGTAAAGAGGAGAAAAAGAAGAAGTATTCTTCTGACAATGATTCTTCTCAGAGTGATGCAGACGCTTTCATTATAGCCTTGGCTACACAGGCATCAGATGATGTCTAGTTGATTGATTCTGAAGCATCTTTCCACATGACATCTCATAGAGACTGGTTCACTAAGTATGAAAAATACGATGGTGGAAGGGTGTATTTGGAAAGCGATTCATATTTGGAAATAGTTGGCCGTGGAAGAGTTAGAATTCAATTCCCTGATGGAAGAGTGAAGGGAATCAATGATGTAATGCATATACTAGGTTTGGCTCGAAATATACTTTCTGTTAGTAAGTTGAATGATATTGGAGTGCAAGTCACATTCTCTGGAAATGGCTGCAAGATGACTAGAGGCTCAATGGTGCTAGCTAGGGGTGCTTGTATTGGTACCTTGTATAAGCTAGATGCACATGTTGTGCAATGCAATAGTGTCTCTGTAAAGTCACAAAAAGCTACTCATGGAGAAAAAGAGGAAAAATTTCCTGATAGTGCAAACTCTATGGAAGTTAAACTTCCAACAGAAAAGACTATGCTCTGGCATCATAGGCTAGGCCACATTGGTGAAAAATGTTTAAAAACCTTGAAGAATAAAAACCTAGTTGAAGGGCTTGATGATTGTAACCTTGAATTCAAGTTTTGTGAACAATGTATATATGGTAAACAACACCATGTTTCATTTTACTCCAGTCCTCATAAATCTTATGATTTACTTGATTACATACATTCTGATGTTTTTGGTCTAGTAAATGTTCCGTCTTTGTCTAAATCAAGATATTATGCATCATTTATTGCTGATTATTCAAGAAGGGCATTTGTTTATTTCTTGAAAAGTAAAGCAAAAGTGTTCAGTCATTTTAAGGAATTTAAAAACCTTGTGGAAAATTAGACTAGAAGAAAAATGAAATGTTTAAGGACTAACAATGGTAGTGAGTTTTGTTCTAATGAGTTTGAAAGGTACTGTAAAGATCATGGGATTAAAAGACATAAAACTACACCCTACACTTCGCAACGAAATGGAGTTGCTGAAAGATTCAACAGGACAGTGATGGAAAGAGCACGAAGTATGCTAAGCAGTGTTGGCTTGGAGGAGAAGTTTTGGGCTGAGGTAGTTGCAACAACATGTTATTTAATAAAACATTCTCCGAATTTCGCTCTTGTTGAGAAAACACCTTTGGAAGCATGGTCTGGAAAGAAGCCCTCTCTAAGACATATGCGTGTCTTTGGTTGTGAGGCATATGCATATGTGCTGAATGAAAAAATATCTAAATTGGAAAACAAGGCTATTAAATGTATTTTTATTGGTTATAGTGCTAGCATGAAAGGATACAAGCTTTGGAATTCTGATACGGAGAAGGTTCTATATAGCAGAAGTGTTATTTTTTGTGAGCTAAAGCCTTCTACTTTGGATCTATAGTTAGAGACAAAATCAGAAGATAAAAAGGATGTAGTTGAAATTCCTTTGACACTAGATAAAGGGGAATTGAAAATTCAAAAAGTACCTAAAACTGAGGAGAGCTCAAGTAGTTCTGAGAGTTCTGAAGAAGAAGATCAACCTCAACCTCAGCTTGGGAAGAGGTCAACACGTGAAAGAAAGCAACCTGATAGGTATGGGTTTTCTTTGATAGATTCTACTTGTGCCTATGCTTTAATTTCTAGCACTGATGAGCCTAGGACTGTGAAAGAGGCATTTAGAATGTTTGATTCAAACTCTTGGTTGGAAGCCATGAATGAAGAAATGGCATCATTAGAAAAGAATGATACTTGTATTTTGGTGCCCTTTCCTAAAGGAAAAAAATTTGTTGGCTGCAAATGGGTATTTAAAAAGAAAATAGGTTTGGATGGTAGTGTAGAAAAGTATAAGGAAAGGTTGGTTGTGAAGGGTTATTCCCAAGTAGAGGGAATTGATTATGGAGAAATATTTTCTCCTATAGCTAAGTTGACATCTATCAGATTTTTTTTATCACTTTGTTTTGTCATTGGGATTTGTAAGATCAAAATTTGATCATTGTGTGTACTACAAAGTTGAAAATGGTCATGTTCTTATTATTTCTCTTTATGTTGATGATATGTTGTTCATAGGTAATAGTAAGTTAATGATTTCTGATCTAAAATCTCAGTTGTCTACAAAGTTCAAAATGAAAGATCTTGGTGCAGCCAGGTATATTCTAGGAATGGAAATAACCAAGGACATGAAAGATTATAAAACTTTGGCTCAGTCAGAGTAAGTATATTAATACTGTTATGGAGATATTTTGTATGCAAGCAGCTAGTTGTTCCAATTTTGCAGGGAACGAAGCTATCTGTTGAAGATTGTCCAAAATCTTCTACTAAGATAGACAACATGACTAGAGTGCCTTATGCTAGTGCAATTGGCAGTTTAATATATGCAATGGTCTGTACAAGCTAGACATTGCCCAAGCAGTGGGAGTACTTAGTTGCTTTATGGAAAATCCTAGGACACATTGGGATGCTGTAAAAAGAGTGTTTAGATATCTGAAGGGAACTTCAAAATATGCTTTGTGTTACCATGGCAATTTGGTTGAATCACAGAGGACTCTCAGCATTCAAGGCTATGTGGATTCTGATTGGGCAGGGGACATTGACAACAGAAGATCCACTAGTGGATATATTTTCATGATGAATGGTGGTGCAGTTAGTTGGATGAGTAAGCAACAGGTTGTAGTTGCTTTGTCCACTACAAAGGCAGAATACATGGTAGCAACACATGCCTGTAAAGAAGCAATCTGGTTAAAATGTTTGTGTTCTAACATTGGGTTTGATGTAGGGAAAATTACAATTTACTGTGACAGTTAGAGTTCTATTTGTTTGGCAAAAAATCCTACTTTCCATGCCAGGATGAAACATATTGATGTGTATTATCATTTTGTATGAGATATGGTGGAGGATGGAAAGGTCTCTTTAGAAAAATTAGATACTTTGGAAAATGTTGTAGATGCATTGACAAAACCAGTGAGCACAGACAATTTCAAGTGGTGTGCCAGTTTGATGGGCCTTAGTGCCCATGAATTTCAGTAGTTTTGTTGTGCTCTAGAGGTGTCAGTAAGATCTTTGTCAAGTGGGAGATTGTTAGAAAATGTGCCTCAATCTTACTTGGCATGTAAATTCCTAAAAGAGAAAATTCGGTGAGACTTTGATTTTGTCTTGCTGATGGTTTGGTTCCTAGTGGTTATCGGGGAGACTCATGGTGACAGAAGTCATTGGGGAGAGGCATGAACTTTCAGAATGACTCATTCCGATAGAGTATGTCTCATCGAGGTTTTTCACATAGGTGATGGATGTCATTGGGGAGACTCTTGGTTGACAGGTTTGCATTTGGTAAGAACTCTTGCCGATGGATGTGATTTTGTTGATAGGCTAGTGCATTTGATTTGACCTCTTAGCGATAGCGTTTCTATTGCTGATGGAATTGTTTGTGAATTGTTGATGGATCTCCATGTGATGAACTTCGGTGTAACCTCTTGCCGATGGTGTTGCTCTTGCCAATAGACTGGTTAGAGTAATATGAACTGTCGGGTATGTCTTTGGTATGATCTCCTACTGATGACTGTTGGTCTTGCCGACAGACAGGTGTGATCGGTGTGAACTCTTGTCGATGGTTATAGTCTTGCTGACGGGTATGAACATCGATATAAAATAAGGTTTTGTAAGACACTTGGCGATAGCAGAACTCTTGCCTATAGATCTACACAAGATGGATTTGTGTTTAGTATGACCTCTCGTTGATAGCGATGGTTTGGCTGATGGTTTTGCAGTGGATATCAATATGATGCCTTAGTGATAGAGTGAGTTTGGGAAACAGTTTTGAACTTGATATGACTCTTGCCGATGGTGGTAACTCTCTAGATGATAATGACAATCAGGCATTGTGGCATCGGGGAGACACGGCCTAGTGTCTCACTGACATATGATATAGTTTGAACGCCTTGACCAAATGTCTATCCTACATGGTTTTTTTTCGACCAATCAGAGAAGTAGAATGTGAACCGCTAGCAGTTGGACTGTTGCGATTGTTCCTATGAGGGAGATGAACAGATTGTGAGGAAAAACAATTATGCTCGGGCAATGGCAGATGACGATGTACAAAAGAGTGTGAGATAACAAAGTGTTGCTTGATTGAACACGATTTGATTAGTATGTATGAATTCAATTCTGGGAGCATTGTAATTGGATGTTCTGTACAAGGTTGATCAAGGAAATGTTGTTGTTGTAAATTGACATCAAAAAGTGAAGTTTGTACTCTGTATGCAATTTTGTTTACTATAATACAAAGAGGCTTTTCTTGGTGTGGTGGGTTTTTCTCCCATAAGGGTTTTCCCATGTAAATCTGGTGTCTAATTGTGTATGTTCATTTCTCTGTTTTTGTTATTTCTTTCATGAGTATCTTAATTGAACTGTAATTGTAAAATTTAAAGTCACCTCTGCATTCTTCCCTAAGGTTTTGATGTTAGGAGAGTTTGTTCCGCACCTAAGCTTTCCTTACAATCCTCTATGTGTCCAAGCATGAATCCACATATCCCATGTTGTGCTTCACATATGCACTCCTCAAAAAGACTCAATAACGACAGCCCACTCACACAACCAACCTTAACTACTAAACATGTGCTTTCTTTTACAGACTCAAGATGACACAAATACAACCAAGTGGTAAAATAAAACCATGTACCACAAAACCATGTGAATAAAAAACCATTAACCCCTTATTTAATATTGGGTACTAATTCTTCACTTTATTAAAAATTCCTCACTATTAAATTATTATCTCATGCCTCCTACACATTAAATAATAATCCAATGTTACAATACAACATAAAGTGGTCCCCAAATAATTACCCAATGTGATTAACCACACCTCTTAGGCGCATCAAAACTAAATAATTATTTAATTACAACATTATAATATAAAATTTTATGCAATGGTGTACAACACTATATCCCAACAATTATTCTCCATTTATTTCTTTAATTGAAGAGTTCGCAGTCTCGTTCCTATTCGCAGTCTCGCAGTCAATGGAGTTTTGATGTTTATCAATATGTAGTTGCTCTAGTAATGGGAGTTTGTTGATTGGGTATCTTGATCCATATTATTCCTTTTTTTGTAAGATTATCCAAAAGCTGATAATATGTTTCATCTTGATATCAATTGCATCCATTGACATAGTTTTAGCTGACTAGGTTGTATGGTTGGGAAGGTATAGTTATCAGTAGTTTTGGAAATAGTGTCATACTCATACACTGGCTCTATACGTTGGTTTTTTTGGTCTGGATTCTATCTCAAAAAAAATATCTTTATAGGAATTTGTACATAAGTTTGAGACTACAAGATGTATCTTACTTTGGAGCTTCATAATGATATGTGAAGGAATTTGGAAGATATGAATGACATTATTCTGATTTTTAGTCTACAATGAGTTTTCATATTGTACATTGATGTGGGAGACTCCACATTTTCTCATATTTTATTATCTTATCTTGCGGTGTTGAAGATAAGTGGCTCAATGTCATCTAAGGGAGAATTCAATATGCTAACATGTTTTTGTGTTACACGTTTCACGAATTACATATATGTTTGGAGTTTTTGGTCTTACTCTGGCCGACCTAATTATGTATTAATATTGAGAAGTTTTTATATGTGCTATGAATGATTAAGGGATCTATCTTAGGTCCACTCCGACTAATTATATGTGAAGATGAATATGTTTTGAGGACAATGCTGATAGAGTTGATTAGGCTAATCTAATTAGTAAACATGGATATATATGTGTATATATGTAAGAAATTTTTGGAGAGAGAGAGTAGAGAGGCAGGGAAGGAGAGTGTGTGAAAGATACATGAAGATAGAGATGCAAATGGATATGTGTGAAATTGTATAGATGTGCATATAAGTGTGTTATTTATGTATTATGCTTCACCGAAACTGAATCCCAGCACAAGGAAGGTGCATTTTCATCAATTCATACTTTTGGCAGTGAGCCACATCATTTTGTATCTTGGTAGTGAGCCAGATCATTTTTTATCTATTTCAAGTTGTGAACCTTTCAAGGAAAGTGAGTCCTGGTAGTGAGCCCTTGTAATATTCTATATCTGGACATATTATATTATAAGCTAATCCTCACCGTGGTTTTTCCCATTTTGGGTTTTCCACGTAAAAATACTGGTGTTCATGTGTATTGATGCATTGTCTTGATTCCATTTTTTCTCTTGTTGATTCAGTTAGATTTGTGATAATGTTTAGATGGATTTTATCTGAATGGTTTTATGAAATACTGATTCACCCCCCCTCTCAGTATTCCATATGTTCAACAATTGGTATCAGAGTCTAGTTCCTCTAAAGAAGCCTAATAGATTGGGAAAGGTCCTGAAATTTGAATACATGGAAGATAAAAAATTTCTTATTCCTTTGGAAGTGATCTTTGCTGGACATACAAAATAAAATGAAGATTTGAAGGATAGTCTAAAGGAAGAAAATGAGTGTATTAATAATTTGAGGGAAAGATACAGAGAATTCAGTGATCAATTAAAGGAAGTAGATGAAGATATCACCAGATTGATAGAACAATTGGAAGAAAAGAGAAATATTGAAGATTATTAGAAAGTTGAAATTCAAAGTAAGATGGATGAATGTGAAAAGCTTGAGCAATAAGTAGTAACTCTGAAATTAGATCTAGAAAGGGAAAAAAGACATTTGGATAAATTCAAGGAAAGCACTGCAATGCTTGATGAGTTCATTAAATTTTAGAGACCTACTATCGATAAAAGTGGTTTGGGATTTGAAAAAGGATAGTGTTCAAAGGTGAACCAATCTCTTGACATGAAGATTCAAAGTGATGGTGGATAGTTCAAGAATCTAAGGAGAAATACCAGAAGGATTCTCATCAGACAACCTAATGCTCAAAGGTATTTATCTTTTAATGGTGTTTGTTATTCTTGTAATAAGTTTGGACATAGGGAAAAAGATTGTAAAAAGAAAAAGAGCAGAATGATGGAACGAATGAAAATATTTTATCATTCTTCAGTCAATGTTTTGAATGCAAGAAGATTGGACATAAGGTTATGGAATGTAGAATTCAGAAGTTGAACAAGGCATCTTATTCATTTAATGGATATTTTTATCATTGTAAATTATTTGGACACAAGGCTAACTAGTGTAAAAATAGGTTGAATAAAAGAAAACTTGGATGGAAGAATGTTGTTTGTTGTAATTGCAGAAATTTAGAATATTTTTCCAGAAATTGTAGAAGCAAAAACATGAGAAGTAACAATCTGATAAAGAAACATGAACCAATCATTAAGTTTGATCTAGTAGAAGTGAAGAAGGAAATGGAAATAATTTGGAGAAGGGAAGGAGAATTTAAGAAAAGTGAATTAGAATCATTGGTCATTTCTATGCCATCCTCTGATGTAGACACTCTCATCAAAAATTAATTCAAGCAGTGTCTAAGGGGGAGCAATGATCAGAATATTTAATGACCCCTCTTTTCAATATATGATGTCATATCATGTCATGAATGCATTTATTAGGATAATGAATTTATATTTCATGCGAAAGGAAGTTGCAGAAACACGTGTGAAGAATGAATTCCATAGAATTTGAAAGGATGAAAGTGTACACGATTTTTGAGGTGATCTACTTGCAATCTAAAACATTTATTGCAGAAGCAATTGGAATGAAAGAAATAAAATCAAATAATTTAATGAAAATTCATTCAATGAAAAGCATTTGTGAAGGAGAAACATGTAGAAGAAGCTTGAAGAAAGTAGAGCAATTTCATACGGCATAAATTTAGAATTTGGCTTTGGAAAGCAGAGAAAGAGGTAAGTCACTTAATTATTTGACGAATCTTGTTAAATACAATGGATATACCTCAAATCATATATAATTCAATGAATTCGAAACCACAACTTAAATTTTACCCTATTAAAACCTTGGAACTTGATCTTTTGGGTGCTTTTTTTAGAAATTCCTTTTGGTGTTATACTGATTGAAGACATTGGAATATACATTCACCAAAAAATGGAAGAATCCACCTGTGGAAAATCTCGCATATTGTGGGTTGAAGAATTAATTGGAAATTATTTTATCCTAAAACTAGAATACGATGTACTTACGAAAATTAAATTAGATGTATGGAATGATTTTTTGAACTTTAATAATGAAGACAAATGTATTAGAATGGCTCTTAGCATAATTCATGGTGAATATGTGTGGCTTGATGAATCATATGCTATAACCAGAGATCTAATCAAGGAAGTAACTAGCTTAGTATCCTCTGGACTGATTCTTGAGTGCTATCGTGATAGAGGAAAATGTTTAATTAGGAACACACATGCTGAAATCACTAACCCAACAATTCAATATGCAACTATAGTTATTTCACAAATGATCTTTGGTGACAATGATGTCTCCACTACTACAATTTCTCTTGCATTGGATATGGTTGAGAATAGAATGGAATATGACATTTGTGAGCTTCTTCAACAATAGTTGTTGGAAAATCTAAGAGATATCAAGAAAAAGAAGAATTGTACATTTAGATATGGTACATTGGCTTTATGTCTAATTTTCCATTTTATGAAGGAGAATCTTGGAATAGGTGAGGTTATTTGGGAGAAAACTAAACCAATCTCTCATAAAATTGAGGAACTTATGAGAAACATTGGGGATTTGGATGCACAAGGAGATGCTCTTGCTGCATTCTTTGGTAAGTTTCATATAAAAATGAACAAAAGGAGAGTTCCTAGAGAACTGGTTACAAAATATAAGAATGATATAACCTTTTTTGTAACCACTAATAGTTTCATAATTAAGGAAGTTGAACCAAGGAATTTGTGGATACCTGAGTTTGGAACCCTACACTGCTAGTTGCATTGAATTGTTGATTAACAACCCTCAGGACCCCAACAGACCTCGGTTTGGAACCTACACTGAAGTATCTAAATTTCTTGAGAAGAATGGATTATCCTTTGAAAAATCAATGTCTACCTCTGAAGAAAAGAGAAGATTCATAGAAGTTCAAGCACTAGTAGCTTAGGTTGAACCTGCTCTAAGAAGACTTAAGCAGCTAGCTAAGAGAAAGAGCATAGTTTTAGATAGTTCCTAGTGTCGTCACTAGTTCATCACAATCCACAATGGTAAGCACAAGCTCATTAACTGATATATTTGATGAATTAAAGGGCAGAGCAGTGACATGGTCACTTGGGTTGAAGGTAAAGGATTGTTGGAAATTGTAGAGAAACGCAAGTCTACTCACAACTCTACACTTGAAAGACTCAAAGATATTAAAGAGTGTGAGAAAGAGGTCAAGAGTTTATTCACATTCTGTTGGACTTGGTCTGATGCAATTCAAAAATTGAAGGATGTTGAGAGAAAAATTGAAACTTAGATCAAGTTTTCATCTAGCATATTTGATCTTTCTCTTGATTTGGATGATCAGACGTGGTATGGATTGAAAAAATTGCATGAGGAATACCTTGCATTGCATAAAGAAAAAGGAGATATGGTTAAACAATATGTGAAGCTTAGAGATTTAATCAAGATCAAGTGTACACCTATCTATTATGTTCTTTCTGTAGCTGATAGGATTTTGAAATCTAATGATACCCTCATAACTGTGGTTGAAGGAAAGGACATCTTAAGCGATCTCAATTATCTATGCAGTGCATTTTTTGGCAAAAAGGATTTGGGATGAAGGGAGATCCTCATAGATTGAGATTCTTAGCAAGCTTCAAGAAACAATAGCCTTCGGTTATCATCTCTATTTGGAATATATTCCTTAGGGGGAGTGTTCATGTATGCAAAGGATCTATTAAATCATTAAAATTATTTTTCCTTTTACATTTATTTCAAAGGGGGAGAGAGAAAGAAAGAGGTGTCATGTGAAAACAATAAAATACCATAAAATATTTTTTGAAGAGGGAGGTATCATGTGAATAGGTTTTGTGGAGAAAATTGAAAATTAGTAAGAAATTTCTTTTGATGGTTTTCACATCATTTGTTGCCATCAATGACAAAGGGGGAGATTGTTGGAAATTGAGAGATTGTCATTGATGTCAACAAATGGAATTTGGATAATTTCCTCAATGGAATTTTGATCTTTATCAATATTTAGGTGCTCTAGTAATGGAAGTATGTTGATCAGTATCTTGATCCAGATTATTCCTTTTTTTTGTAATAACTTCTTGGAAGCTGATAATATATTTCATCTTGACATCAGTTGCATCCACTGACATGGTTTTAGATGACTAGGTTGTAAGGTTGGAAAGGTACAATTACTAGTAGTTTTGTAAATTGTTTCATACTCATACATTGGCTTTGTACATTGGTTTTTTGGTCCATATTCTATCTTAGAAAAAGATATAATTATACGACTTTGTACATAAGTTTGATACTACAAGATGCATCTTACTTTGGAGCTTCATAATGATATGTGAAGGCATTTGGAAATGTAATGCAACGCGATTTCCTAAACCTAAAAGATGAAAAAACAAATAAATGAAAAGGAGAAATAACACAACACCACCTCAATATTAGCCTAATTTGACTTGAACAAAATAAAGATAAACAATAGAGTATACCTTTTCCAAGTGATCCTTTTGGTTGGCCCTTTTGTTGAAGATTTGATGTGTGCTCCTTGATGGAAAATCACCTAAAAATGGATGCAAAATGATGAGGATGCAATGAGGATTCAAATGATTCAAATGGGTATGTGAATGGATGAGCAAAATGGATGCAAATGAGCTTGAAGATGCAACAATGGAGGTGTGTGAGCTTGAATGCAAGTGCTTGAAGGTTTTGAAAATTGGAGAGCTTGAATGCGAGGTGAGTGAATGTGTGTTATGCAAGTTATGAATTGAATGAGAGAAAATATTCCATTTTAAGGGAAGAGTTTCTAGAGGATTTAATGGCTAGGATTTAGCCAACATGGACAAGATGGAGGGTTGTTGTGAGTTGAGGACTCACAAGCCCTCACATCTTGCCATGTGGAATATGAGGTGTTAAAAGGACATTTGATGTGGTGAGAGGACATGTGAGGTGGAGGTACTTGCAAGTACCTTGGGATTAGGGGAATATTTCCTCAAAAAGGAAGTCCTTGTCCCCATGTGGGGATGATGGTGACAAGTGAGGAATTTTAGAATTCCTCATCATCATGGGGAAGAGAGAAGTTGTTGGGGGAATAAATGTGAATTTTAAATTCACATGATTGGGGAGTACCTTGGGGATATGGTGCAAAGCCAAGGTGGAGAACTCACAATCAGACCAAAATAACAAGACTTCAACAAGGATTCAACCTTCAAAACACCATTCACTAAATCTGCCCAAGACAACACCTAATGCTTCTAGCCTCCAAATCTCAAGAAATGGGATTATATTTTAGAGAAGGCCACTAAAAGACCAACTCAACATCAGCTAAGCATCCATTCAAACTCCAATTATAATACCCTAACTGATCACACAAGGTTCCTTTGCACCAATATTCAGAAGCATCCAATTGACTTGCAGAAAGGCTACTAGAATTAGCCCTATTTTACAAACAAAGTACCCTTCAAACTTCTTGTTTTTGGAAAAAATCACTTGAAAAAGTTGAAATGTCTATCAAAACCACAGATTCCCTAATCAAATCCTAAATTCAAGCCCACTGGACCGCTGCTCCAAGAAACTCTTAGTTTGCATGCAAAAACTAGGGTTTTACTCAGTCTCCCAATTCTTGGTCTTCCCAAACCAAAAAAATGCATCTAACATTTCTCATATGCTCTGAACATGGTTTCAAATCCATCCCCTTGACAAATTCAAGCATATTTTGTCAAAACCCCACACTAATACCCTCTTTTCACATGAAAAACACTGAATTTCATTCTAAGATAACCTCCCTCACTCTTCAATTCGTTTCCACCATCATATTAAAACTTATAAATGTTTATTATACCAAAATATTGTGCCATCCTATTGAGACACAGATTAAATAGTAGATGGGATGGCTATCTTACATTATTTAATGAGAAACAGGGCCTTCACTGGTTTAGAAACACAATTACACAAAAATAAAGAAATCTCCCACAAAACACAATATTAAAGCCTCAGTTTTAATCCAATGGAAAGCTATTACATGCCCCACAAAGATCAAACAAGTTTGAATGCCAACCATTGGCTATACGACCTATACAGGAGGTGTAGAATTTTGGAAAAAAAGAAAAATAGTGAAATGCAAAAATGGACGATGTATTTCTTAATGAAAGTGCATTACAATTCTTCTTCAACCTTCTCTCGAGCCCCTTAAAGGATTTTAAATAAATTTCCATTTGAAACTAACTTATTCAAAGTTCATAACTGTCATTAAATTCCTAAGACTCTTAAATTCCCATAAAACAATATTTTAACAACTTTGTCTAACAATTGCAACTTATTAACCCCTAAACTCAAATGACCGTGCAAAACCCAAAATTACATAAAGGATGGTATTTTTAGACCTTATTTGGATGAAAAAACCTTGAACACTCCCTCAATGACCTAGACACCTAAAATCCACTCTATTACATATCACCATATCAAATTTTGACACATGGTTGTAGGTGCATCTGCACCATACAACCCCCTAAAAGAAACTCATGCCCCATGAGTGGAGGCTAATACCAACCCCACCATCCACCATACATGTTTCTTATATCCATAATATCCTTCCACTGTGTCAGAACATGTACTCCAAATTGTCCTACACTTGGAAGTGTGCATGCATTTGCATAGAACCATGTTTGGACATTTAGACTTGAGGTTTTCCCTTTCTTCATTCTTGATTCAAAATTTTCTTGTTTCCTATCACTTGTATCTACACACAAACAAGAGTTAGTAGCCTCATGCATTGAATTCTTTCCCAAATCTCTTCCTTGCTTACAATTTTCCTCACTGCCCTATTCTTCTTGTCTTATCTTCACTGTCCCTCTAACCTTTCTTATCATTGTTTCATCAGACCTTTGTATCACTATATCTGCAGGTCTTGTCAAGTTTTCAACCTTGTTCCCACTTATAGGACATTCTATGGTCCCCACAATAACATTTTCATGCAAACTCACTGTCAAATCACCTTTCAACGCTGTGTTTCCCTTCACACCTGTTGTCTCTACATTACCAGTCATAGGATAGGCTGCTACATCCAAATTTTTGGTTTCTTTTACAACATTGACAAGTTCTCTTCTCCCACACATTATCACCTTAGCTTTACCTTTCACATCTTCTACAAGGGAAGTTATAACAAAAGAACAACCATCCTTGACAATAGTGTATGTATTATTTCTACCATTACACAATTCTTGCCTATCATATTGCCAAGGCCTACCTAGGAGTAGGTGACAACAGTCCATAGGTAAGATATCACAAACATTGTCACTATAGTCCCCAATCTGAAAATCTAAAATATCCTTTTCATTCACCAACAAGGTTTTTTCATCACTTAACCATGAGATTTTGTATGGCAATTCATGAGGAATCCTTTGCAAGTTTAACTTGTTCACCATTTCACATGACACCATATTTTTAGTTGAGCTAGAATCAACCACAATTTTACATACCTTTCCCTTGCTCTTGCAAGTGGTTTTGAAAATCCTCTTCCTGTGTAATGGTTCTACTTCTTTGGAAGTATTCAAAAGTTGTTTGTGCAGTATCAAAGCTTCTCCAACTTCAAGGTTTACAGGATGACTTGATGAACTAATGATCTCCTCTTCATCCTCTTGCACAAGTTGAAATATTTTATCACCTTTACTTCCACTTGATGAAGCACCAATCTTCTTAGGACACTTGTAGGATGGATGGCCAAATTCATTGCAAGTGTAACATCTACCTGAAAACACATTGGAACTCCTACCTCCTCCAAATCTACCCCTTGCGCCTCTCCATCCACCTTTGAAATCAGATTGCTCTTGTCCTTTCATGGAATATTCTTGATTTTCATTGTTTGGCTTTGGATTAGGCATAGACTCTCTACCTCTTGATGCATTACCTTTGCCCCTAACTGCTTTATCTTGTCTTCTCTTAATTTTCTCCTCCACCTTGATTGCCATTTGATAACATTCCTCTACATTCCTATGGTTAGCCAAAACCAATTCATCTTGTATGTTTAACCTCAAACCACCCATATATCTTGCAAATTTTTCATCTTCATTCTCATGATGACCAGACCTCAAACTTAATTTATAAAATTCCTCAGTATAAGACTTAATTTCCATTTAATTTTGCCTTCAACTTTGTAATTTCTTGAACATTTGAACTTGATGATCCTTGGATAAGAATTTACCTATGACTTTTGATACCATATTCTCCCATGAGGTGATTTTAGACTTGCCTTGCTTTCTCCTCTCTGATTGAAAGTAGTCCCACCATACCAAAGCATGGCTGACCTACAACTTTGTCTTTGTAATCTTTACCCTCTGCTCCTTAGGAACCTCATCACATTCAAAATGGTTATCTAATGCAACAGTCCAATCAAGTAACTCTTCATCATTTAGACTTCCTCCATATTTTGGAACATCAATCTTTACCTTAGGCTTGTCATTCCTAACTGCCTTCACCAACTTTGCAATTCTTTGATCCTCTAGGTCAAGCTCTTCTTCCATATCTTCAAACTCATCATCTTCCTCTTCATCTGACTCACTCTCTTCCACATCCCTTCTTTTTTTTGTCTCCAAGGCTATGATTCTTTCCTCCAACTCTCTGATTTCTCTAGCATGTCTGTCTTTCATCTCCTTCATCTCTTTAGCCATATATTTTCTCTTTGGAGGCACCTTTGAAGACTAAACTCTTCCCTTCTCCCTTGCACTTCACAACCTGTAAACTGCAAAAAAAATCTACTCTTTGATGCTCTGATACGACTTTGATGCAAAGCCAAGGTGGAGAACTCACAATTAGACCAAAATAACAAGACTTCAACAAGGATTCAACCTTCAAAACACCATTCACTAAATCTTCCCAAGACAACACCTAATGCTTCTAGCCTCCAAATCTCAACAAATGGGCTTATCTTTTAGAGAATGCCACCAAAAGGCCAACTCAACATCAGTTAAGCATCCATTCAGACTCTAATTACAATACCCCAACCAATCACACAAGGTTCCTTTGCACCAATATTGAGAAATATCCAACTGACCTGTAGAAATGCGACTAGAATTAGCCCTATTTTACGAACAAAGTACCCTTCAAACTTCTTGTTTTTGGAAAAACTCACTTGACACTCCCTCAATGACCTAGACACCCAAAAATCCACCCTATTACATATCACCATATTAAATTTTGAAACATGGTTGTAGGTGCCCCTGCACTAGGATAAGACAAGGTCCTCATAAAGGAGGTCCTTGTCCCATGTGACTGATGTGACCTATGAAGAAATTTAGAATTTCCCAACAACCTACATGGGGAAGAGAAATGCATTGAATGAATAAATGTGAATTTTAATTCACATGGGGAAGGGGTCATAGCTTAAAAAAGAAAGCACTTATGAAAGGTTGATTTGGAGGACATACTAAAGATGGCATGTGATTAGATTAAGGTTGTGCAAATAGGTGATTAAGAAGATTAATGAAGGAGTAGAGACAAGTGGCCAAATGTGGAGGATGTGACATTAATCCTGATTAAGGGTGTGCAGATCCTAATCATGGATTAATTAAACTAATCTAGATTAGAAGAAGATTATGGAGGATGTGATAAGGAGAGAGAAAAGAGGGAATTTAAAATTGATTTAAATTCAAAAAGGTTAAATGACTAAATTAAATAAATTGATATATTTATTTATTTTAGAGAAGAAAGGATGAAAGGTAAAGTATTCAATTATTAAATTAAATACTTTGGAAAGGGGAAATATTAACTAAATAAATTATTTAATTAATATCGATGAAATATGAAATAGATGAATAAAGGGGATGAATTTGACCATGTGGATTGGTCAAATTTGGATGTCTACACTTTTCCCCTCTTTGAGATGGTGTTACAAAGTAGCATCATTTCAAAGAAGATTAAAAGATAGCACCAGGAAGAAGATGATTAGATTGGGAAAGATGCCCTAGTCATGAAAGGAGTGACTAGGAAAAAGGATGATGGGAGTGAAGATGAAGATTAGGGATTGAGACCTCGAGAGGACATGTGGGTTCAAGAGAACACAAGTGTACTCTCAAAATGGGTGAGAGGATGAAAGGGGAGATGAGGAAGATGATGCAAAGTGATGGATAAGAGAGGATGATAAGTGATAGGAGATTGGGAAGCACAAATGGATTTAAGGACAAAGGTGATGTTTCCCTAGTCAAGCTACAAGCCAAAATGGGTTGATGATGGATGGAGTGTTGTCAATGAGGGAATGATATATCTCAAAACAACACAAGGATAAGGAAGGATACATCCTGGTGATGATGATGATGAAAGTGTTGTTGATGAGGGAAGTATACATCCTAATTATGATGATGAAAGTGTTGTTGATAAAGAAAGGATACATCCCAAAACAACACCAAAGGATAGGGGAGGATACATCCCTATTATGATGATGATGATGATGATTGGAGAAAGGCTTGTAGCAAGGCTAGGAACAATACCAAGGATGTGATTAGATGATTTGTGCTAGATTGAATGGATGAGGATTGGATTGAGATGTGAGAGGGACATGAAAAGAATAAAAATGAGTGCTTAATTTACTAAGGGCTTGCATAGTGATGTGAGCCGATGGTAGGTTGACTTTATTTGCGGATCATGATTGCTTTAGCTTATAAAATGAATGGGATGATGGAGGGATGAATGTTTGCACAACCAAAATCATAGGTCATGGGTTGAAGGGATGGAGGATACATGCAATGCAATGGAATGGAAAATTAAATGCAATCCTAATGTGATTTTTCATTTTTAAGAGCACTATTTTTTGCTATAACACAAGACACAAGATGCCAAGGTATGAAGAACCCAGGCTGATTTATGTCTAATGCATAAAACAAACACAAAATACAAGAAGGCTATCCTAACACCCCAAAGTTGTGAAGACCTTGGTTGGGCCAGGCATTGGGATAACCACAAGTACAAAAGGATTCCCTAGCATAACACAAGACCTCAGGGATCTTGGTGGGTACTACGTGGGACAACTAAGAAGACAACAACAAACAAAAGATCAAGATATGTCCACATGTTAACCAACCAAAACACACCATAATATGATAGATCATGGCTATCTTGACAAGTTATGATAGGGAGCTCAAATGTTAAGAAAATGCCAAAAGTATCAAAAGATCACAATCAATTTCAAACATCCTTTGCCATAGGATCAAGAGGATGGATGGGGTTGATGAGGTCTGTTAGGAAGGATGCATCCTATTGAGACCAAAGATGGATACAAAACTAAAAGATCAATTATGACGTAGGAGACTCCAAAACCGATTGAATCTCATGATACGAGTGGATCTTGCTTGTTAAGAACCAGCTAGATAGGGGCATGCTTGACAACACGACACAAGACATGAGATAGAAGACACAAGAACGATACACCCTAAAAACCTAGGGGCTTAGGGGCCGATCGAATATTAGCCTTGCCTACATGAAAGCACAAAGCCCTCATAGTTCAATAAAAGACTGATGACCGACCATGGATAAAAGTGGAAAAAAGACAATGGAGACCTTGATAGATGATAAATTCTGGACAAACAAAAGCCTCGGGGGTGGATCAAAAGATCGACCTTGCCTACGTGAAAGTGTAGGGGAAACGTAGTTCGACTAAAGGCTGACGATTGACCATGGATAAAGGATGATGAGATGACCATGATAAGTGGATAAAATGATGGGACCAATACGATGAGATAAGACAGACCTATTGGATAAGATAGGATAATGGTGATTGCATGAAGCTTAGTGATGGGATAGTTTTCCAAATCATCAAAAGATGAATTGGGAGGATGAGATAATGGAGAGATGAGTGATGAGAAGCGACATGAGATTGGAAAGATGTGTGAAAGAAGGGGGGATGATGACAATGAGATAGATGGTATTGGATTTGGATGGGGAGAATCCTATAGCCAAATACCAATGACAAGGGATTATGAGATGGGATAAGGATAGAGATGAATGGGTAGGATAGATAAAGATAAGGAGATGGAAAGATGCTAGGAAGGATGGATAAAGGGATACATATTTGGGTGAGGAAAAGGATATTGGATGGATAGATAGAAAGGTAAGGATTTGGAAGATGGAATGGATTACTATGATGGATGGATAGAGGGACAAGGATGGGGAGATGGAAGGGATGGTGTGTATGGGTAGGAAGATAAGGATGGGGAGATGGAAGGGATGCTGTAATGGATGGATAGAGGGATAAGGATTTGGAAAATGGAGGGGATGACATGATGGATGGGAAGATTAGGACGGTGAGATGGAAGAGGGGTAAGGATGGGGAGATGGAAGGGATTATTTGGATGGATAGGAAGATAAGGATGGGGAGATGAAAGGGATTGCCATGATGGATGGGTAGAAGAATAAGGGTTTGGATGAGGAAAAGGCTACTAGATGGATAGATGGAAAGGTAAGGATTTGGAAGATGGAGGGGATGAGATGATGGATGAATGATATCTCGAAGGACTATATCACAAAGGAAGATAGATGCCCCCACTCTAGATATGTCATGTGTGATGAGGCAAGAGGGATGGAAGACAAGTGGATGGGAAGATAAAGGAGATGAGTGGAGGAGGATATGATGGGTGGATGAGGGAGGGATATGGATGTGGAAAAGGAATACAATAGTGTATGGATGAAGGGGGTGTATGCCAAGAGGTGTCCAAAGCATGTATAGATGTTTTCCCCTATCTCTATTAAAATCGCAATGAGGATGGGGGGATTGGAAATAAATGGGATATGATAGGTAGGATGTGGATGGTAGGTGGGATGGAGGAGATGGATGGAGGGGATGCATAGCAGGAAGTTGTGCCCAAGTGTTGAAAGAGGTGGATGGGGATTTACGCATGATGCCTGTTTGCCAGGTTTTCATCATGGTACTTATCTAAGGTACTTGTTTGCCAAGTTTTCACCATTGGATGAATTATTTCTCTTTACCTTTTTTGATTTTTTTTTGGTATTTTTTTGACTTTTTCAACTTTTTGGATTTTTTTTGGATTTTTTACTTTTTTGAATTTTTTTTGGATTTTTTGGCTTTTTCAATTTTTTTGAATTTTTGGATAGAATGTGGATGGAGATGGATAAGGATAGGGATTTGGATAAGTGAATTTAGAAGGTATGTGATAAGGAGATGGATGAAGAACTCAAGAATCAAATTCCATATGAGGTATATAGCACCCATGTGTGAAGTGTCTATTGGATGTTGGTACAACCTTATCAGGATAAATGGATTATGCAAGAGAATGGATTAAAAGGGTTTGATGTGGGAGATATGTGGGATAATGGATGGGATACTGGAAAGTGTATGGGTGGAATGATGGGGTGGATGTGTGATGGAAAAATGTTTTTAGGACCAACATTGGCACATGTGGTGGTGGATGTGAAAGGATGGGAGGATTAGTGGATGGATGATGTGGGGATAATGGATGAGATGGGATAGTGAATTTTGGGACATAAGGACCCAAAATATATTTAGGAGATGGAGGATGGGTATGATTAGCTTTTGGATTAGAAACTTTGGATGTTGTTACAGATTTTTCATTTGAAGGAATTACATCTTTTTTCTTTGGGATCCACATGGTTTTGATCTTTGCTTTGGTGGGCCTTTGTGGCCTGTGTTTGATTTGGATTTGGTTTTTATTTTCTTCAACATGTATTTTTAAGGGGACATGAGGAGCATTAGATTCATGTGGATGTTTAGATTTATGCATTTTTACTTTGGTATCCAAAGTGCTTTTAATAGCAATGGGATGGGTGTGAGGAGATGGATGATGTGGAGTGATGGAGGTTGGATTTTGGGGATGATATATGGACAGTGGATGTGTAGGTACGTGCCTTTGTTGATCCTGATTAGGGAATATGAGAGTGGGATGTTTATGATGGGTGATATGGATAGGTGATATATGGATAGAAGGATAAATAGGACTATATGGAAGAGGGGATTTTGGGATATAAGGGCCCAAAATGGACTTAGTAGCTGGAGGACGTGTGATGGTGGATGGAGGGATATAAGGACCCAAAATAGAGGGAGTAGATGAAGGGTGGGAGATGATGGATGGAGGGACATAAGGACCCAAAATAGATTTGGAAGACGAAGGAGGAATATGGATGGTTGTTTTGAGGTGATTCGATGGAGGGGGGATGGCAGAAAATGGTTTTGTGGAGTGACAGGAAGAGCCTATTATGATTTTGGAGGAGACTCGTTGAGGTCGTATAGAGGTTTTACCAATATTTTTGGATTGCGAGTCTTGAGAGATATATCGAAGACCTTGTGTACACATATTTTCTTTGACATGGATGGGCTCCAGAATACCTTGCTCATGAAGGCCTAAACCTTTTCCTTGATAGTTCATTCTCTTAAGCATTCGATCTATGGTACGATACTTGTTATTTTGGAAGAATGATGCGAGTCCATTATTAGGTGGAGGAGGATGGTTGGTGTATATGAACGGTTCCTTGTTTGCAAAGAAACCACCAGAGATGAATGTGAAAGTACCGAGGGAATATAAAAGTGGTGTGGGGATAGTGGGGTTAGATGACGATGGAGGATCATGGGATGGATATGATGGGATAGAAACATCTTGATCATGAGGAGTCAGTGGTAAGGTATCAGGAGAGGGATCAAGTGATATGATAGGATCTAGAGTTGTGGTCAGGGGTGGTAGGGGCTCATGCGATGGAGTAATTGGGTCTTGAGTGACAAGGGGATCATGGGATGGAATGGAATGGATGGGGGACTGTGATCTTGAGGTGGAGAAGGGGATATGTTGGTATGCTTTGGATCAAGCTCTTGGCATGACTCATCTGGTGTGGGTGGAATGATGATGGAGTGTTGAAGGGACTTCTCAAGTGGGGGAGATGGAAGGATGGAGGATTCATGAAGTTCATGGGAATGGATTTCAGTGATGCCAGGAGTGGGAGGAGTGGATTGGACTTCAGTGTCTTCACCAGATTGGGTGGATCTAGGAGTAGAAGATGGTGATTAGGTTTGGTTATCTTTGATGGGCTCAATAGATCTTGGAGTAGGAGATGGGGGTTCAATGGATTTAGTGGGTTTGATTATTTCAATGGTTTGGGTGGTGTTAGGGGTGGGAATAGTAATGATATGTGTGGTACGGAGAAGGGTCTCATCACTAGTGACCATGGATGATTGATTGGGATGGTATGGTTCCACGACTTCAAGGTGTGGAGTTGGGGATTTCTTCTTTGTCATAAGTCCTTGGAGAACTTTTGGAGTGAGAATCGTGCATATTCTAGGCTTAGCTAGGGTGATGGGAATAGATGAAGTATTATGGGTTGGTGGAGGACTGGGATTATGGATTGGTGGACTAGGATTAGATGGAGGAATGGGATTGGATGGAAGAATAAGAGTAGGTAGAGGATTAGTATTGGTGGGGGGATCAAGATTAGATGGAGGGTTAAGGTAAGAATATTGTGATAGCAGACTAGAATAGGAAGACATGGATGGTGGATTGATGTTAGAGGAAGTAGATGGGGAATTAAGATAGGAATATTGTGATGGTGGACTAATATGGGAAGATTGGTATGGTGAATTAGGATAGGAGGACATGAACGGTGGATTAGGATGAGAGGATATCAGTGGTGTATTAGGATAAGAGGATATGGGTGGCAGATTGTAGTAGAGGTATTGGGATAATTGATGAGCATGGAAAGATTGGGATGTTTGATTAGGATAGGTTGATGTAGATGGTGTATTAGAATAGGAATATGTGGATGTTGGATTAGGATAGGTTGATGGGGGTGTAGGATTAAGATAAAAAGGTGTGGATGTAGGATTAGGATGGCCAGACTGGTAAGGAGGATTAGGATAGGGGGACATGGATGGGGGATTGTAATAGGAGTATTGGGATGGTAGATTAGGATGAGAATATTGGGATGGTAGATTGGGATAAGAGGATGTGGGTGTTGGATAAGAGAAAGATGTAGAGGAAGGATATGATGGAGATGCAGGCGAGGAAAATAATGGATATCCCTTGTCAAAGGTAGCATATGGAGTGTTATTAGGAGTGGATGAAGGCATAATGGGATAGTTTGGATGAGTGATTGGAGTTTGGAAATCGGTTGGGGAAATCTTACTAGAAATGATAGCATCAAGGGGATCTATGTCATATACCTCTTGATCAACAAGACTCTCATTATCATCATCAACGTAATTGGGATTTCCCTTGACTACTATTTTTGGTTACATTGGTGAAGGATAATGATTCATGATGTTAGATTAGATGGATACGGATTGAAAAGACAGGAACAAATGATTAGAAGGAAGAAAAGGTGATGAAAGGATAAATAGGATGAATTTGAAGAAGATGGAAGAAGGGGTCTTAAGCTTTGTTTTGATAACAATAGATCTTGGATGTAGATGGACTAAAGCTCAGATTGGGATTTAGGTTAAACTCATATTGAGATTGGATTGAAGCTCAGATTAGGATGATTGGAGGATGTGATGGGATTTATTCTAAACCAAGTTCAGGGGTTTAACTAGATATGTAAGGTGCTGACAATTAGATTTCTCCAGATTTGGAAATTTTCAAAAAATGTTAAATTTTTCCATTTTAGGTAACTGCATAGGCATATCTTTGAAAGCCCAGTTTTTTCCCAAAAAATTCCTAAAACTAAGGTAGGATGAATTTCCAACTAACATCCTAAATCTGAGACATGCATTCCGAGTTATTAATGAAAATGATTTTTCAAAAATTGGAAAAAACACTAAATTGAGATTTTGAGGGTCAAGATGAAAGTTTGAAGCCCCAAAAATGTGCTAAAACAGGGTCAACCAATTGAGGGTCAGTTGGGAACCCACATGCCACCTTATAATGCAACCACCTATAAAATTTCAGCCCAAATGGACACCCGAGTCAAAAGTTATGGCCTCTAGAAGTTTCTGCATAAAAATCAAAACCCCTAAAATGAAGTCTAGGTCATTGGGATTGATGAACTGATGATGGATATGTAACTTAGAGATGCTTTATGATGTACCTATATGATTCAAATAAATGAATGACCTTTGGAGAATGCAAATGGACAGAAGATGCAAAATGGCTGGATAAAGATCAGACTCGCCTAACCAAGGTGCAAGGTCGCCCAACTAGGGGGCAAGGTTGCCCAACTGGGGTGCAAGGTTGCCCAACTCAGAGGCAAGGTCGTCCAACCTTTGGTTAAGGTCAAGGTTTCCCAACTTAAGGTCAGGATTGCCCAACTCAAGGTCAAGGTTGCCCAACTTAAGGTTAGGGTTGCCCAACTTAAGGTCAAGGTCGCCCAACTCGGCTTTCAGACTTGTCTAAATTAGAAAAGGGCTCAAACGGGTTATCGAAATGGGCAAACAGACTATTGGGATGGGTAAAAGGACTACTAGAATGGGTAAATGGATGCTTAGAATGGGAAAACAGACACTCAGAATGGGGAAATGGATGCTCAGAATAGGCAAATAGATGCTCAAAATGGGGAAATGGATGCTCAGAACGGGTAAACAGATGCATGGAACGGGGAAACAGATGCATAGAATGGGAAAATGGATGCTCAAAATGGGGAAATAGATTGAAAAATTAACTGAACGAAAGGAAGGATTGACCATTTAGAGTGCAAAATCACCCAACTATCTTGTAAAATTGCCCCAAGTATGAGGCAAGTTCGCCTAACTTTGAGGAAAAGTCACCCCTCTTGATGAAACATGCAAATTTGATGGGTTGTTTGACTGATAGTGACTCAGATAGAGAGAATAATCACCCCTGTTTAGGGCAGGTTCATCCTTGTTCAGAGCAGGGTCACCCCTGTTGAGGGCAAGGTTGCCTATTCAGTGAAGGATGAGAAATTTTGACAAAAACATACTGGGAAATGACTGAGACAGAAGGCAAGGTCACCCTATTAGAGGTAGAATCACCCCTGTTGAGAGCAAGGTCACCCTTGTCAGTAGACCTGGACTTAACTTAGGTAAAATGACTATGGAAAAGGACCAAAAAACATAACAAACAACAAGCAAAAGGTAAGGTTGACTTGAATAAACATAAATTCACTAGTTTTGCATAGAAAAGATAGTTCAAGCAGCACAATCCTAAGATTAGTAAAATGGGTATGGCCAACATTGTCCTCTAACTAGGCTAAACAAGAAAAACTAGGAAGTCCTCAATATATGCACTGTAAGTGAGGCACAACCATGAACACTGGCCTGTCATAGGCATGAGTTAGAAGCCCCAACGAGGTACTGGAAACTTGGATCAACTCTTCACGTCTTACCTAGGTATCACCCTAGCTTCGATGCTCTGCCAGACACGATGTGACTGGATTGGGGTATAGCTTTGGCTCTCCCCCCTTTATATACCCCATTGATACATGTGGTTGGGATCATCCCTTGGGGTGATGAAATCCCCAAGCAGGTCCCACTAAAAAAAGAACACTAAACATTTTTGACTAGTCCCCAGGCTCACACGAAGTGCAAGGGGAAAGTTTGAACGATTTAGTGCCCCCTAGGTAACATAAAGGACTAAGTGAGCTACGATTTCTCTTCACCCAGGATCACCAAATGGCACAATGGGATTGGATATGTCAATAGCCCACTTGACAAGGACAAAAAACAATATTGACTTCCCCCTAATTAGATCTATGTTCCTAACTAGTGTGAAAACGAAAAAACAAACAAGCAAACTAAGAAACTTGGCCTATTCATTCTGCAAAAAATATGTTAGAATTTTATCCTTTGGTCTTGGAAAAGCATGAAACAACTACACAAGTGTTAGTTAAAACAATCACATTCACCGAAAAAACAAGTTAGGGGGTCAGTGTTAACAAAAACAATAAGAAATGAACTCTAGAAATGAAATTTTAGTTACTGTTTTTACCTCAGTCACCTCTGTTTAGGTCAAAGTCACCTATCTTAGGGTAGGGTCTCCTATCTTAGGATAGGGTTTCCCCTGTTGAGGGCAAGGTCACCCCTATCAGTGGCCAGGTCACCCTTGTCCAGGAAACAAGGAGCAAATTTTCTCTTGTTTCACAGGTGGGCAATTCTACAAGGGAAGGGTCACCTATCTTAGGGCAGGGTCACCTATCTTAGGGTAGGGTCACCCATGTTGAGGGAAAGGTCACCCCTATCTGTTGCGTAGTCGCCTTTGTGTAACCTGAACCTGCAAAAATATCAAACAACAGAGAATGTGAATGTAATAGACCCGTTTGTGGGTCCCACCGGATGTGCCAAAAATGTAATGCAACGTTATTTACTAAACCTAAAAGATGAAAAAACAAATAAATGTAAATGAGAAATAACACAACACCACCTCAATATTAGCCTAATTTTACTTGAACAAAATAAAGATAAACAATAGATTATACCTTGTCCAAGTGATCCTTTTGGTTGGCCCTTTTGTTGAAGATTTGATGTGTGCACCTTGATGGAAAATCACCTAAAAATGGATGCAAAATGATGAGGATGCAATGAGGATTCAAATGATTCAAATGGGTATGTGAATGGATGAGAAAAATGGATGCAAATGAGCTTGAAGATGCAACAATGGAGGTGTGTGAGCTTGAATGCAAGTGCTTGAAGGTTTTGAAAATTGGAGAGCTTGAATGTGAGGTGAGTGAATGTGTGTTATGCAAGTTATGAATTGAATGAGAGAAAATCTTCCATTTTAAGGGAAGAGTCTCTAGAGGATTCAATGGCTAGGATTTAGCCAACATGGACAAGATGGAGGGTTGTGGTGAGTTGAGGACTCACGAGCCTTCACATCTTTCCATGTGGAAGATGAGGTGTCAAAAGGACATGTGATGTGGAGAGAGGACATGTGAGGTGGAGGTACTTGCAAGTACCTTGGGATTAGGGGAAGATTTCCTCAAAAAGGAAGTCCTTGTCCCCATGTGGGGATGATGGTGACAAGTGGGGAATTTTAGAATTCTTTACATATCATCATGGGGAAGAGAGAAGTTGTTGGGGGAATAAATGTGAATTTTAAATTCACATGATTGGGGAGTACCTTGGGGATAAGACAAGGTCCTCATAAAGGAGTTCCTTGTCCCATGTGGCTGACGTGACCTATGAAGGAATTTAGAATTTTCCAACAACCTACATGGGGAAGAGAAATGCATTGAATGAATAAATGTGAATTTTTAATTCACATGGAGAAGGGGTCATAGCTTAAAAAAGAAAGCACTTATGAAAGGTTGACTTGGAGGACATATCAAAGATGGCATGTGATTAGATTAAGGTTGTGCAAATAGGTGATTAAGAAGATTAATGAAGGATTAGAGACAAGTGGCCAAATATGGAGGATGTGATATTAATCCCAATTAAGGGTGTGCACATCCTAATCATGGATTAATTAAACTAATCCAGATTTGATTATCTTATCATGCAGTATTGAAGATAAGTAGCTTGATGTTGTCTAAGGGAGAATTCAACATGCTAGCAAGTTTTTGTGTTACACATTTGATGGATTACATATATGTTTGGATTTTTTGGTCTTACTTTGGCTGACCTAATTATGTATTAATATTGATAAGTTTCTATATGTGCTATGAATGAATAAGGGATCTATCTTAGGTCCACACTGACTACTTATATGCAAAGATTAATATGTTTTGAGGACAATGTTGATATAGTTGATTAGGATGACCTAATTAGTAAACATGGATATATATGTGTATATATGTAAGACATTTTTGGAGAGAGAATAGAGAGGCGGAGAAGTAAGTGTGTGAAAGATACATGAAGACAAAGATGTGAATGACTATGTGTGAAATTGTATAGATGTGCAGATAAGTGTGTTATTTATGTATTATTCTTCACCGAAATAGAACCCCAGCACAAAGAAGGTTCATTTTCATCAGTTCATACTTTTGGCAGTGAGCCATATCATTTTGTATCTTGGCAGTAAGCTAGATCATTTTCTATCTACTTTAGGCTATGAGCCTTTCAAGGAGACTAAGTCCTAACAGTGAGCCCTTGTAATATTCTATATCCAAATATATCATATTGTGAAATAATACTCATCATGGTTTTTCCCATTTTGGGTTTTCCACGTAAAAATACTAGTGTTCATGTGTGTTGATGCATTGTCTTGATTCCATGTTTTCTCTTGTTGATTTAGTCAGATTTGTGATAATGTTTAGATAGATTTTATGTAAATGGTTTTATGGGATACTGATTCACCCCCCCTCTCAGTATTCTGGATGTTCAATAGTTCCTATGTACAAAATGAGAAACTCAAATCTTCTCCTTCATAAATTCCCATATCTCTACCCAAAAACTCTACCCCTCTCTCTTAGAAGTTTTACAATAAACATAAAAGAGTGACTTTTCAATTTCTGTAATTGACTCTTTTGTAATTCAATATTTTACAAAGTTTTACAAAATAAATCTTGAGATAACTTTTCAAAATTCTTTAAATAAAATAATGGACCTTGCCTCTTTATTTTAATTTTTTTATAACCAATAATCATCATCTTCTTTGAAACCTTCACTCTCATCTTTATTTTTATGTATTTCCAATAATGTATTATATTTTAAATGTCTCCAATAACCATTGTGAACATCCATGGTGCTCTAAAAACTTAATAAAATTTCCAAAAACAAAAAAAATTGCTTCTCCTTTTTTCCTTTAAAAAGTGGTTGTTGAGATTTTGGGTGGTCATCACAACCTTGTTGGGATATGGCAAGGTTGTCACAACCTCGCTGAATTTTGATAGAGGTTTTATAACCTTGTAATACTTTTGAAAAAAAAATATTTTTGAAACCACATATGATTTTTGGATGTCTTCAAAACACTTAAAGCTTTAATTAAAACTTTAGAAGGACTAGGTAATTCATCTTGGATTTTTAAAGCTAACATGGAGGTTTGAAATGATTGCACATTATGGAAAATAAGCATAGAATGTTTAAAATAGGTTGAGCTCAAAATGAGGCCAACAAGAGGTCATGAGATTCTCCCATTTTTTATGTGTCTCCCCACTATGCAATTTGTAATGAGTTCATCAAATTGTTGTAATTTGACAAGTGTCACCCATTTGCAGAGAACTTCTTTGAAGACATTTTTTTACATAAGGATTGGATCTTCCCTTAAGAAAGTCCACATTAGAAGGAAGATGAATCCAAAAATAAGAAAAATTATTATCGCACTATTGTGAAAGTATTTTAGAGCCTTTTCTTGGTCATATGATGAACTTGAATCTTACAAGGCTGAATTATTCTAGTATGAAATTCATTTGAAGCTAGATGCCTAGCCTTTTTTGTAGAAAATAAATAAATCAAACCATCTTTCACCCCTAAGATGCAACAAGAATTAGTAAATCTTAGAGAAGGTGGGATAATTAAGACAATTAAACATTATTCTTGGGTGTCTAACTTAGTTTATATAAGAAATAAGAATAATGATATCAAATTGTGTGGAATTCATGAATTTGAACATATCATCCTTACAGAACAATTATCCCTTTCCTAATGGGGAGGTAATGCTACAAAGATAATAGTATGTGATCTCTTATCAATTATGGACTGATTTTATGGATATAACTAGGTTAAATTCAAGGAATTAGAGCAATACAAGAAACATTCAATATCCCATGGGAAAAATATGTGTATGTTTGGATGCCCTTTGGCATGACTATTACTAGAGCCACTTTTCAACATGCTATAGATATGGTGCTTTTTGATATTATTGATATCATAAATATTATTTATTATATGATGATTTTATAGAATTTTTTAAGAAAGTTGAGGACCATTGTAGTCATTTAAAGAGTATATTTTAGAGATTCTTGGAGTATAGTATTTCCCTTACCCAAAAAAGTGCATGTTTTGGGTCATTGAGATAAAATTGTTGGGACATATAGTGTCTAAGGATGGGATTGAAATTGATCTCAAAGAGTGGCTACAATAAAAAGGAATCCCTAACTAAAAATGGCTAAGGGCATCCAATTATTTTTTGGGAAGATTAATTTTATCAAAATGTTTGCACCTAGCTTCAAAAAGAAAACAAAATACATATCCAAAATTCTTAAGAAGGGACAAACTATACCTTGGAAAGGAGAGCCTATTGAAACATTTCAAATCATCAAGGGATAAATTAAAAAATCTCTACTATTGGCTTCACCTAATTTATCTAATCAGTTTCATTGTTTTATTTCACCTCTTTCCACATTATTGCAACTATATTATTACAAAAGAATCAAGATAGTTTTGAACAACCTATCTCTTTTTCAGTAAGTCTCTCCAAATTTCATAAGTAAAATATGATGCTATGGAAAAATAGGGTTATGACCTTATAAAATTTGTTAAAAAAATAGAACTTATTTGGTAGGTGCTAAAATTATTGTCTGTGTCACACACTATTGTAAGAGATATTTTTACACAGTATGATGTAATGTATAGAATATGTAGACGAGTCAAAAATATCCATGAGTTCAATATTGATATTTGGATAACCAAGCTGGTCAAAGGGCAGGGATTAGCTAAATTAATGGTATAATCAAACTTAGAATTGTCTAAGATAAATCAACTAGAGGTAAACATAGGTGAAGAAATATACAATTTGGAAAAATCGCATTGTATTACTTATACCATATGAATTGCACTAATATAATGACAAAAAGACAAAAGAAAACCCTAAAGTTTTATGTAATGAAATATTCCCTAATTAGTCAAGATTTATTTCGGAGAAACAAGGACAATATTCTTATAAATTCAAATCCATTTGTTGGCCTATCTTAATGGTTAGTGCGAAATATGTTTAAAATAATTTAAATATAAGTATTTCCCTCCATTTGAACATCTAATTAATATTGATATCTTTTTGGAATCCTAAAGGAAATAAATGTAATTTTAAGAGAAAAATAAGCAAAGGATTTACAACACTATTACAATCAACTATAAGTTTGCAACACATAAAAAAATTCATGATTATGCATTGTAAGATGTTTCATGCTTATGTTTTTTATTTCTATGAGCACTAACACTCACATAATCTCCAAGCATCCTCATATTTCTCCTTGTATGTGATGAGTAAAGTGACTTCAATAAAACAAGGATATCAAATTTGAGTGGTAAGTTTTAGTAGTGTTCTTTATCATTCATATTTATTTATTTGTCTTTGATCCTATGAGAGCACGTGATTTATATCATTATCATCGTAACTATTTGTGGAGGTAGAAACAAAAAATGGGGTTTGATCTAGGCAAGCCCCTATAGGACACAACCCTTCTCCCAATTTTTATATCTTGTAGGTTAGAGGTTTGAAGTGGATTTGAGATCTCAAGGCTTCAAAAATCTTAGTTCATGATTTCATGCACCTATATCAACAAATTAAGGGAAGTTGATTATATACATAATGTTAGATTTCATATTAAGGTTTTCACAGTTTGAGATGTGCAAAATTTTTTCCACCTATACTAGCTCTCAAACCCTATAAATTAGCACTCCAAGACTAGGATGCCCACCTCTTTCCTACCAATTCAACAAAAAAATTGAATGCTAGGTTCTTCTGTTTTTGCACTCTCCATATTTTCTTCTAGTTTTTTTCTTTTTTCTACATTTTCTAGTTTCTGTAACAATCTGTCACTTTGGTCTTAATTCACCTAGTTCACTAGATCTTCCAATCAATCATTACATCCCATCACCCAAATAAAAAGGGACCAAAGCCTTGACCAATTGTTTGTCTCTCCCATAAGGATACCATCCAAATAGTTTCTCTTGGTTACTTTTGTGTCCCTCAATATTTATGGTGGAATGAGTGATTTAGGTTGGCTACTTGGCTTAGATCTCATTTCACCATCTTACATATACACAATCCTAATTATGACTAGTGATTTTAATTATATATTTCATTAGAACACACAGTGGTTGGTGAAGAGGATTGAGTGTAATTAGATTACACATTTGTATTAGTCCTCTAATAAGATTACATGAGGATTAAAATGTAATGTGACTACATACTATATGTCCATATTTAGGTCGGTGAGTTGATTTGTTTGTAAAAAAGTCTATTTATTGACTTGAGAGTATCTCAAATGGTGAATTGTCTATTATGAAAATATTGTGTATAATGAATTGACCATGTATAGTCTATGATTAGTTTCTAAGATAACCTAGTTTTTGAGATTGTAGATAGATTCCCACATAAAGACCAAAGATGATACCCTTTCATTCATAGAATGTTAAATAGAACTAATTAGTTTCAATATTTATTTCTTCATTAAAGGTGTTTATGATCTCTAATTTGGGATCTTAATAATTCAATCATTATAGTGTAATGTAGATCCACACACATATATATGCATGTATGAAAATTGATATATACATATATATGTATGTGTATATTATACCAATATACATACATATACATGCATGTATGTATGTACATATCTACAGTACATTGTAATGATCGAATTATTGATACAAACAAACACACACACACATATGTGTGTGTCTATTTGTGTATAAATATTTTTTAGTATTTTTTTATAAAATTTGAGTTGATTATTGCTATGACATTATTTAAGATATATAAACATTTTAAGGGAAAAATATAGATACTTTCCTTCTCATGATGTTGTGCTTTAATAAAAAATGTAGAAAAATAATTATCTTTTGGATAGTAAAATTTGATTTTACTTGTAATATTTCATGAGTTTGATTATTATTTTCTTATTGTGAAGTATCCAAGTGAGTATAAAGTTGTTTGATATTGACAAGATTGAGATAGAGGTGTGTAAACAATGACACACACATATCTAAGTGAGTATAAATGATGCAGAAGCATCCAGTGGTGTGAGGAAAATCTTGCATCACCCAAAAAGATGCTTTCCATTTATGTTATTTTTGTTTTCTTTTTGTATATATTTTTGCATTTCTAGATACCCTTTTCATCGAATAAGAGTTTCTAACTTTTAGAACTACTTTTCTGCTTTTTCTACTCAACTGCTATTTTTAGCAGGTGTGCATTTTATGGTGTGGGAAGACAAAAATTTATGGGAAGGTTCTTGATGGAAAAATAAGCACTTTGGTGAAAGAATAAGGTCGAGATCATTCATGGTTTAAAAGTTATTCAAGTTCTAGTTTCTGCTTTTTGCCCTGAAGAACCTTCTGAGTCCAGTTTGAGGCACTAAACAGTCCTGTACGGGTCCAAAAATCATTGGAACTAGTGGAGTGGGTTCTTAGCATGTTCTTCACTTTGATACCTTTCTGACAATGCAAACGGTTCGAAAAACGGAGTCCCAGATCAAAATTTATGGCTTCCGGAGTTGGCCGATTTTTGGAAAATTGCCAATTTTTGAATTAGGACTTAGTTTTTGAATTTCAAATTGTATTTTTGGCGCAAAATCACCAAAAATATTATCTCGAATGTTGTTTTCAGTTCCAAACCAAAAATGGGTCTATTTATGGGTGAGTTTCTTATTTTTGAGTAACTTTTTGGGGAAAAGAGTTTGCATGCTGCAAAGGGGGAATCTGGGTAATTTTCTATAAGTCTGTAAATTGCATGTATCACAGAGCTCGAGGATTTGAGATCCTCTGCATGTAAGAGTTCCATATTTTTGAATAAAATATTATTCTTTATTTTGTGAGTGTTATTTTGTGTCTCAGGTTTGCTCCCTCGTCAGGTGGTATCAGAGCGGATTTTCTTGAGCATGTGGATAGATCACCAATTGTGAGGTAGTTCGCACCAGGACCGTGGTTGTGGGTTCGAGGTATTCAAGATGCCTCCAAGAGTGATGCCTGGTAGGCGTGGTGGTGCTAGAGGTGGCAAAAATTCTGGTGGAAGAGATCCATTTGCGGCTGAGGGTTTCAGAGCCCTCCAGAGACAAATTGATGCATTGCAGGAACAAATGAGAAGAGGGTTAGACCTGGGAAGGAGTGGAGAAATTGAAGATGAAGAAGAGGTGGAATATTTAGATGTAGAAGAGAAAGAAGAAGTAATTGATCAAGATCAGATGCGGCTAATAAGGGCCATTTCAAAGATCAAAAAAAGACCCAAAATAGAAGTCCCCAGTTATTCCGGAAGTCTGAACCTAGAAGAGTTGATCAAATGGATCAATGAGCTAGAAGAGTATTTTAAGTATGAAGTAGAGGACCCAGATCAGGTTAAGTTTGCAAAAATGAAGTTGAAGTTCCACGCCAATATTTGGTGGAAAGAGGTCCAGTTGGAGAGAAATCGAAGAGGAAAAGGAAAGATCATCAGTTGGGTCACATGGTGGAGAAACTGAAGAAGCAGTTCATACTAGTAGACTACGAGTTAGATCTGCTAAAGAAATTGCAAGGGTTGAAGCAAGGAAGTAGATCTGTGAAAGAATATACAAAATATTTTCACAAGATGATCATCAGAATGGGCCATGCAGAGGCCAACAAGGAGAAGGTAGCCCGTTATCTTAATGGGTTACAACCAAGCATTCAAGAGGAGCTAAGCCTGGTCAGAATGACCACCATTGAGGATGCATACCAGTTTTCTCTAAAAGTTGAGGAGAAGTTGAACAAAAGATTTGAAAGCAAGCAAAAAGGATGAGGAGGTCAAAGCGGAAGGGGTAGTGGTAGATCTTCTGGAAGCCGAAATCAGGATGAAAAGAGAAATGAAGATGTGGGTACCAGTTGAAGCTAGAAGAATGATAACTTCTACTGCCCTTGTGATCAAAACAGTGGTGATCAAAGAGGTAGAGGACAAGGAAGATCTGGGCCAGGACCCGGAAGAGGTGGTTTGAGAGGAACTTGTTTCCATTGTGGTGAAGAAGGGCATTGAGCCTATGAATGTCCACAACATCAAGGATGGACAGATAGAAGGCCAGAAAGCCGTGGAAGGGTTGCACATGCAGATGAGGAGGCTATATCCAAGCATTCAGATGATGCTGAAAGGGGAGAAGCCCTAGTGGTTAGAAGAGCCCTGGTGACTAAAGAGAAGGAACCAGAACAAAGGAAGAATCTATTTCACACAAGGTGCAAGTGTGAAGACAAATGTTGTGAAGTCATTATTGACAGTGGGAGCACTGATAATCTAGTGTCATAAGAGATGGTTATGAAGTTGAAGCTGAAAAGGGAAAGGCATCCACATCCATATCGGATTTCCTAGTTGCAGAAAGACTACAAAGTTTTGGTCAATAAGTAGTGCCTGGTGAAGTTCAAGATCGGAAGTTATCGTGATGAGGTGCTCTGTGATATCATCCCCATGGATGCATGCACATGTTGTTGGGGAGGCCGTGGTAGTTCGATAGGCATGTTGTACATGATGGCCATGCAAACACTTATTCCCTGATGAAGGATGGAGTTCACCATAAGTTGAAACCCCTGAAGAAGGACGAAGAAAAGGTATGTAGTAGTGCTAGAATTTTTTTTGTCGATGGAAGGAAATTTTTAGAAGGAATGAAGCATGAGCGTATGTGTTATGCATTGATTCCTATAATAGAAAAGGAAGATAGCGAGAAGGTGCCAGTAGAAGTTTCTAGACTATTGGATGAGTTTTAGGAGATTATTTTTGATAACATGCCTGAGGGTTTACCACCAATGAGGAAGATCAATCATCAAATTGACTTGATCCCTAGAGCCAGTTTGCCAAATAAGGTAGCTCATAGAATGACTCCTACAAAAAATGAGGAGTTGAACAGACAAGTTTAGGAGTTGTTGAGAAAGGGTTTGATTTGAGAGAGTCTGAGCCCATGTGCAGTACTTGCAGTACTAGCACCAAAGAAGGATGGGGAGTGGAGGATGTGTACAGACACCCGAGCCATAAATAAGATAACAATCAAGTACAGATTTCCCTTGCCAAGGATGGATGACTTGATGGATTGTTTGAGTGGAGCATAGTACTTCACGAAGATTGATTTGAAGAGTGGATATCACCAGATCTGGATTTGAGAGGGTGATGAATGGAAGACTGCCTTCAAGACCAAGGAGGGCCTATACGAGTGGTTAGTCATGCCTTTTGGGCTAACCAATGCACTGAGTACATTCATGCAGCTCATGAACGAGGTACTGAAAGAGTTTCTGGGAAGTTTTGTTATTGTATATCTAGATGATATTTTTATTTTTAATAAGACTTTGGATGAGAATTTAATGCATATTTGTAGAGCTTTTGAGAAGTTGAAAGAAGAGCAATTGTTGATTAACTTGAAGAAGTGTAGTTTTGTGAAGGAGTTAGTGTACTTGGGGTTTGTTGTCTCGATAAAAGGTCTCAAGATGGACCCAGAGAAGGTGAAGGCTATTCTAGAATGGCCTACCCCAAGAACTGCTATTGAGGTGAGATATTTCCATGGTTTGGCCAATTTTTATAGAAAGTTTATTAGAAACTTCAGTAGTATTTGTGCACCCCTAACTGAAACAATGAGAGGGGATAGAAAAGAGTTCAAGTGGAGCACGAGAGCAACAAAGAGTTTTGATCTGTTGACGCAAAAGGTGATAGAGCAACCAGTTTTAGCCCTCCCATATTTCAATAAGGTGTTTCAAGTGGATTGTGATGCCAGTGGTTATGCCATTGGAGCAGTGATGAGCCAAGAAGGTAAGCCCATTGCCTATTTTAGTGAAAAGTTAAATGATGCAAAGAGAAAGTATTCTGTATATGATCAAGAATTTTATGCAATAGTTCAAGCATTAAAGAAATGGAGACATTATTTGTTGCCAAAGGATTTTTTTTTGTTTACTTATCATCAATCATTACAGTACCTGAGTAGTCAGGGAAAATTGAATCAGAGGCATATGAAATGGGTAGAATTTTTGCAGAGTTATACCTTTGTTTTAAAGCATAGGAGTGGCAAGTTGAATAGGGTTACAGATGCCTTAAGTAGAAGGAAAAAATTATTGACAGAGATGCAGATTGAAGTGGTTGGGTTCAATGAACTCAAGACATTGTACCCTGAAGATCTTGATTTTGCAGAAGCTTGAAAAGCTTGCAAGGAGCCTTTCACAGTTGATAGGACGAAGTGGCTAGATTTCATAATCCAGGATGGCATGTTGTTTAAAGGAAGTTAGTTGTGTATTCTGAGGAGTTCCATGAGGGAGAACCTGATAAAGGAGAAGCATAGTGGAGGAATGGTAGGACATTTTGGTCGGGATAAGACCATTGCCATTATCAGTGAGCATTATTATTTGCCTCAGTTATCACAGGATGTGAAGAAGTTTGTACAGAGTTGCAGGGTATGTCAAATGGCTAAAGGAGTGAGCCAGAACACTGGGTTGTATCAACCCTTATCTGTACTAGAGAGGCCATGGGAGGATATAAGTATGGACTTTATTCTTCATTTGCCAAGGACACAAAGAGGGAATGATTTAGTATTTGTGGTAGTTGACAGGTTTTTAAAGATTGCACATTTCATTCCATGCCAGAAGACCCATGATACAGTCCATATTGCTGACTTGTTCTTTAGAGAAGTAGTGAGACTACATGGTTTGCCAAAGAGTATAGTCTCAGATCGTGATACCAAGTTTGTTGGATACTTTTGGAGGACCTTGTGGAAAAAGTTGAAGACAGAGTTGAAGTTCAGTTCTACACACCATCCACAAACTGATGGGTAGACTGAGGTTGTGAACAAAAGTCTGGGTAACCTACTAAGATTCTTGGTAGGAGATAAACCCAAGGGATGGGACTTGATCTTACCCCAGGAGGAATTTTCTTACAACAATTTTGTCAACAAAAGTACTGGTAGATCACCATTCTAGATTGTGTATGGAGGCAGTCCTAGGACCGCTCTAGAATTGAGGAAGATGGACCAAGAGAAGAAGACAAGTGCTGAAGTTGAAGACTTTGCAGAGCACATCAAGGATATACATGAGAAGGTAAGATAACATATTAACAAGATGAATATGCAATATAAGGCTAAGGTAGATCAGAAGAGGAGGTATAATAAGTTTTAGATTGGTGATGAAGTGATGGTCCACTTGAGGAAAGAAAGATTTCTAGTGGGAACCTACAATAAATTGAAGATGAAGAAGTTCGGTCCCTGTAAAATTTTGAAGAGGCACGATTCAGGGAATGCATATGAGGTAGAGTTTCCAGATGGATTCAACATTTTCCCTATGCGTAATATTTCAGATTTGACAGAGTATCATGAAGGTGGCATAGAGGAAGTACCAACAATAGAATAGTGTGGCATTCCAGCACCTACTTGAGAGAAGGAGCAAATTGAAGAAATCCTGGATAGCCATGTGGGAAGGAGTACCAGAAACAGGAAATATGAAGAATATTTGGAGAAGTGGAGAGGAAGGCCTGTGGAAGATTCATCTTGGATGTCTAAGGTAGAGGTTGACCATTTGGGTTTTCCTCAACCATCTCAGACGTGACGGGGTCACTTCTCAAATTACCCTGGGTGTCTAATGCAGGAGCATCCAGTGGTGTGAGGGAAATCTTGCATCACCCAAAAAGATTCTTTCCATTTATGTTCTTTTTGTTTGCTTTTTGTATATATTTTTTCATTTCTAGATACCCTTTTCGTTGAATAAGAGTTTCCAATTTCAAAACTACTTTTCTACTTTTTCTGCTCAACTGCTATTTTTAGTAGGTGTGAATTTTATGGCGTGGGAATACAAAAATTTATGGGAAGGTTCTTGATGGAAAAATAAGCACTTTGGTGAAAGAATCAAGTCAAGATCATTCACAGTTTGAAAGTTATTCAAGTTCTAGTTTTTGCTTTTTTCCCTGAAAAACCTTTCAAGTCTAGTTTTCCGCACTAAATGGTCCTATACGAGTACAAAAATCATTAGAAATGGAGGAGTAGGTTCTTAGGGAATTCTTCATTCTGAGACCTTTTCGACGGTGCAAACGGTTTGAAAAACAGAGTCCTAGATCAAAAGTTATGGCTTCCGAAAGTTGGCCGATTTTTGGAAAATTGCCAATTTTTGAATTAGGACTTAGTTTTTGAATTTCAAATTGTAATTTTGGTGCCAAATCGCCAAAAATATTATCTTGAGTGTTGTTTTCGGTTCCAAACCAGAAATAGGTCTATTTATGGGTGAGTTTCTTATTTTTGAGTAACTTTTTGGGGAAAAGAGTTTGCATGCTGCAAAGGGGGAATTTGGGTAATTTTCTGTAAGTCTGTAAATTGCATGTATCACAGAGCTCGAGGATTTGAGATCCTCTGCATGTAAGAGTTCCATATTTTTGAATAAAATATTATTCTCTATTTTGTGAGTGTTATTTTGTGTCTCGGGTTTGCTCCCTCGTCAATAAAGTTGTCTTCTATTGACAAGATTGAGATAGAGTTGTGTAAACAATGACTCACATATCCATATTGGAACGTGATTTTGCATTATAAAACTTTGGCCAAAGTAATACTATTTGTTGCTTGCATTTTCAGTTCATAGTGTTTGATAATTTTCATATCAGTTAGAAATTCCATACTTAGCTAGAGGGTATCTAGAGTTGTATGAAATATTGTACATGACAAAGTAAATACACCATACTAGTTCTCAAATGGAATGATATGAATGTAGGTATCTTTATCTCTTGCCCTCATGAAGGGTGGGGCCACTTCCAATTGGAAGGTATGCAAGGGACTATTCATCTATGGTTGGAGGAAAATCACTTGAATGATGTTCTCCCTCTTGTAGTTGAAAGAACGTTGAAGGCTTGATCATATAGAGACATTGCATTTATGATATATTATACTTGAAAACTTGTAAAATTATATGTTTGGAATTGTGTGCTTGTTTATTGGAAATTATCTTGTACAAGTGGCTAAATTGTTAAATTATTATTATATAATAATATACATAAGTGATAAGATTATATGATTTTTGTACTTTATTATTGTTAAATTTATCATTGAATTAATTAGATCAAGTATATGAATATTATCATATTTAAAAAAGACATTAGGAGTTTTATAATTTTTTTATAATGAATTATCATTTGTACAAATCAACTCAATGAGAGATTTTGAGTTGGGGTAGGTTCAGGTAAAGGGATTTGAAATGATTCTTTAACTTTCTCTAACTTCTCTCCCTTGTTATTTTTCTACATCTAACTACTTCTCAAATTCATCCAAAATCTTATCTAATTCAAATATTGTGATGGTAGGGATTTCATCTTGGGATTATTATTTCCTCTAGGACCACATCCCTATTTTGAGTTACATCTTTGTTTTCCTCATTATATTTCTAACTATCTTCCTTCATTTGACTTGTGGTATCCAATTCCTTTTCCTAATTTTATTTGAATCATGCATAAAGCCTTGCAACTTTATTTATTTAATTTGTTCATCTATTTATTGATAAATCCTCTATAATAGATAGGGAAGGAGGAGAGCTTTTTGGTGAAGGGAAAATTGGTAATTCGAGACATTTTGGGACAAACCATTTGTTTAAAATTTATTAATAGGAGAATAATGGGGAGTAAGAGGCTTATTTGAAATAGTACCAATTAGGTCTACTTAGAGAACAAGATAGGCAAGTTTATTTTAAGTAGGAGGGAAAATAGTTCCAAAATAATGTGAAGAATCCCTTGCAAAGGATTGAAAAACTTAGGGGTTGGCATAAGTTTATTTGCAACAATAGAAATTGGAACTTGAATTTAGGGAAGATAGGTACCTATTTTAATGGTTATTCCTTGGTAATTTATATACTTGTGAGGTTGTACGAGGAAGAAATTTTGTTAGTTGTCCCTATACTAAATTATATTCTTAGGCTTTCTCTTGAGGCAAAGCTCCTCATTTGAATCTTCTTAATGCTTTGCATAGCCTTCCTCTAATTAGATACCTTCTTTATAGTATCATTTTCCTTTTGGGATCCTTTGGAAGGTCTTTTTGCTGTGGAGGCTTGTTATCTTTCCCCTTCTTAGATTTTGACCTTTTGGAGGTTTTTTCTATTATTTTCACTCTTGAAACTTCTAAATATTTGATTTTCTTTAGGGCCATTTCTTAGTGAAATCAATGAATATTTCAAAAAATCCTCCAAGGATGATTCTACTTCTTTATATCATTCACTAGGAGGAATAATAAGCTAGAATATTCCTCTTTTATTAAAAACATATATCAATACATTCCCATAATTAGACACCTCATCTAGAACTCATGCAATTACAAAAGTCTTCATCTATTAGGTTGTTAGTCTAGACTATCTCCTTTGTATTAATCATGTGCATCACTACAATCAACCTATTAATCATTAAGGTGAGTTACATGCTTCATATTAGAACCAACAAATTTCTCCATTTTTCCTTTTGGGTCAAAGGATGACCTCTTATCATGAATATGGAAATTGAGTCTCTAGATCTCTATATTTGACTCATTTGCATTGGACAATATAACAAAAGCATATACAATCTTGTTATAGTTGGAAATTGAACTCTAGCCCTATGCTTCTTAGCCAAGTCCTTATGTGCTTCACATAACTACCTATTCAACTCTATGGGAACCACCTTATCACTAGAAAATTTTGGCAACCTAAAATGTTCCCTAGTGAATCCTCCTGCTTTGATATAGGTGCACCTAGGGAATTGGATACCAATTAAAATACTTGATAATCAGTTGCATGACCCATTATTCTTCTCAAAAGTGTGATTATATCCTTAATTTTCATATAAAAATCACTTATTGCCATTATCTTGGGGAGCTTGAAGATAATGTACCTAGGTTCTAACAACCATATCCTATTCATGCCTATAGGAGGTTATTTGGGTCCTCATTGAATAAGATCAAACTATCATTAGTTTTCAAAAAACATCTTAGGGTGATAAGGGTCTTGATGAGAGAGTACATTTTATAGTGCCGTAGAACTTTGACTAGTTGCACTGGAAACTAGAAACATTGTCTATTTGTTATGATCTATGCCCATATATTAAAAATGCATGAGGACTTGACTATACCAAATTTTAATGGTGTATTTCATAGATTTAGAAATATATAGAGGTCAATAGAGGTCAATAGAGCTCAAGGAATTGATTACAAAATGTAGGATAGTAGATATAAATTAGGCTTTATAAAGGTAGTGTTCACATAAGTGGACTATTACTACAACTTGGTAGGTAGGTAGAAAAGTAAAATATAGAAGATGAAAGATGTGGTGAGTGAAAGAAAGGTGGAAGAAGCCCATGGAATCCTCACAAACCCACACACTTATATTTTTACAATGTCATGGAGTTGATTGAGAGATCAATACTTTTGACTAAGAAGAAAAAGTGGAAGATGTTTGTTGGAATCTCACAAACTTACATAATACAACTTTGCAAATTTTTATTGGGCATTGGTAACTTTTTGAAAGTGGAGAAATAATGGATGCTATACTTTTAGGGACTTCAATATTTTAGACCAAAATTCAAAATTATGAGAGAGTCCTTGGAAATTCTTCAATCCTACAAAGACTTAGGAAAAAAACTTGAATCTCACTCTTAAGACACTCTAAAACTTTCCAAAAGTTTTTCCCATTACTTCAACTTTAATATGTACTTCCTCAATACCATCACAAACTTGTCACTAACACAAAATATGCACAAGGGCACCAACATAGTTTAATCAAGATAAAACTAATGGCAAGATACTTAAAAAAGAGGGGTTCCTATTTTGCTAAGGTGAAATAGCGTGTGCGTATAGGGCACAACAAGTTGTTTGTTTTCTTTGACATACATCTTTATAATATTTTACATGTAAGTCAAAAGGGGGCACAATGCAATTGCAAAAATGGTATATCTTACACTTTTTTCGTTATTTTTGGACTCACTTTGACTTGATTATCCTTTATGCAATGACTAGCATATAGGTGACATATTTTTGCAAAAAAGTTAGCAATTTACATGAACCTTGATTGATCCTGACTTATCCCAAGAACTCTCAAATTCTCGTTCTCCATCTTAGATCAAAATCAAGGCTTGAAATTGACCCCTACACTTTTATATTCAAAATTTCAAATTAGACATTTGTCATCCTTTTCCAACTTATCACTATCTACAAACTTGAGTACAAAATATTTGAAATTATACTCTAGGGTCTTGTATAAGAGGTCAATACTCTAATTTTTTTTAAGACAAATAGAAAAAGGAAGATCCACCAAGAACTCTAAATACTCTCTAGAGTTATCACAAGAGCATCAAATTATATTAGCATCTACACATGTATTAATAGATAGGCATATTGTGGTGTTTCTTGTTGCCTTAGATCTTCATTCATAAGCTATTTAATCAATCCAACCAGGGACTTGACTAAGAAGATCATGTCTCCTTATTGTAGTTCAAATGCCCAAAGGTGAACAAACTAGTTTCCAAATTACAAGTCTTTCTCAACCAATTTCGCGTTCACAGATTAATTCTACACGTAGAGTCAACTTTTATATCTTGAAATCAAACTAAATTGATTTAATATCATGATTTTATCCCATACATTTAAACAAAATTTATATTGTTCTATATAAATACAATACAATCCAGATCTAATATCAAAATGCTATAATTTTATTTTATTTTGCTAAATATAAAATAAAGTTGTAATCTAATACCTCACCAAACTACCCCTAAAACCCATTTTTATTATTTTCTATGTCATATTTCTATACTATTAATTATATGTCATTGATACATTAAATGCAATAGTGATATATACATAAGAGGTACAATGACATTAAATGCAATAGTGATATACACATAAAAGGTGCAATGGAGAGGTTTCGTGTGGGATATTGAATAGGCTATGGATTAAGTACTTCCACATGGGGTGTTTGGAGATATGCTTTACATCTCATGTGTATATTTGTTGTTATGATTAGAACGTGTGATGAGATTGATTACCATTTATTGTAGACCTTTTGACCACGTAACATCAAATGATTTTCTTTTTATGGCATAATATTAAAATTTGAAATGATTAATGTACATTGTCCTTTAAAGATTCAATGCTCATTATCATATCTACACAAATCTTAATTTATTGCAACCTTTTTCTATTTGTTTAGATAATAACAAGCATTTCTTCTATAAGGTATTCATTAATAAGATTTGACGTATATTACAATTTTTTTGGATTATTATGTAATAACTTTAGTTAAATGTGAAAAAATTGGAATAATATAATTTTGTTTGTTTGTTTGTTTTTTTTTTAATTCTATGTAATGTAGATGATAATTTAATTTTGTTTTATGTGTTTAATTCTATTTTATTTCGTGAAATAAATGTTTTAATTGATTTTTTTTTAATTTTTTTGGTTTATATTAAATGTTTAGATATATTTTATGATTTATTATAATATTAAAAATAAATGATAAAAAAATATAAAAAATATTTAATTATTAAAAAATTAAATTTTAAAATATCAAATAGCATAATCTTATCAATATAAAAATGATAAAATTATCAAGAAATATTTTAAATTTAAAAATGAGACTTTAAGATCAAAATTAAATCTAATTTAAATAAATTAATAAATCAAAGAAACTATTATAGTAAATAATATTCAATAAAAGATAAATTTAATAATTTAATAATTAACCATTAAAATTTCAAGCTATAAAAATATATTATGATATTGCTATCAGGATTCAACCTTGTAGTTTTACAAGTCAAACTCATTGACCTTTGTTTCATGAGTAGTGGTTCACAAGAACCCATCTCTCATGATAGTGAATGGTCCACTTAGCACTCATTGCATCTAGGTGATGCTCATAGAGGTGAAGCACTGGGCCTTCTCGGGAGGTCACCCATCCCAATATTGCTTCAGCTCAAGCACGCTTAACCATAGAGTTTCCCCCAAGGTTAAGCCCACTTAGCTAGGAAGGCCTAGTGCTTCACCTAGATGCAATGAGTGCTAAGTGGACCATTCACTATCATGAAAGATGGGTTCTTGTGAACCACTACTCATGAAACATGGGTCAATGAGTTTGACTCGTAAAACTACATGGTTGAATCCTGATTGAAATATCATAATTTGACATGCTGTGGAAAATACCTCCTACTTAAAAAAATATATCTTATTTTATTGTGTCAATACAAGCTAAAGGAAAATTAATGTTGTTAAAAATGAAAGATATATTGAAAATATCATGATGGAAAAAAAAAGGAAGGTTAGTGATGAATTCATGGGAAAGAAAAGACAAATGGGTATTGGTAAACAATGATCAATCAATTAAATGGATACAAGGATGGAAAAAGGTTATATGATACAAAAGTTTAAATTTCATTTTAATGTGTTAATTGCGGCTACATTTATCTAATATATATTCTCTAAATTTAATTTTTTAAAATAAAAATAATATTTATCATTTTTGCACGTACATGACATGATAGAAGGATTGGTAATTGGACCATAAAAAATATGAATTTTCATGCTAGTTTGATTGACTCTAAACACGTTCTGAGAAATATCTTTATTAATAGATTCACCCCTAATAAAACAAAAATCTTAATCAATATGTTTTCTTGTGACCATTCTCCTTACAAAACAACATCTCAAATAAATTTAGAAACCACCTTCAAACTACATAAAAATATAATATCTCCTAGTTTCCTTTTTCAACCACTTACATTTACAAAATTGATTGTTCTTAAAAACACTTACAATGGTAATTAAGTCCCTCTAAAAAAGGAAGATGGTACACAAATATAATTTAAACTTTTTAATCATTTCGCATTTCATTCATTGATATTTCCCTCGTGGGATGATTATTAACCAATTTTTTTTCCTTTTCCGGACTTTCGTACTCTAACTTTTTTTCCAAGCATTAATCTTCCTATTTTATAATTTCCCCACTTTCTCTTATTTATTTAATGATATATTTTTATACCTTGTCACTCATATTATAAATCATTTTCCTTTTGCTTAATGTTTTATCTTTTACGTTTAAGACGTATACCAACTATTAATATTTTATATTTGAGGAAGTTTGAAAGTTGATGTAGAAATGTTGGGAAAGTTCCAAAAAGTTCAAACCTTAGGATTCTATTGTCAATGCAAAATCAAATTATGGCCCTCCTCATGTGACTAAAGACAATGGCTAGGTAGTTAGAAGGGGATGATAGAGTAGAATAAGTAATGAATAAAGAGTAATTGGGAGATAATTATGACATAGGAATTTTTCAAAGTGTAACTTTAATGGAGTTTTCATTTGGTTTAGATAGTAAGGAAAGAAGATTGGGTAGAGAAGGACAAGTGGTGGCATATTATGTTATGTCATTTTGTATGATTTGGTATGTTTTTTTTGTTAATAAATTTATCATTTCTTTTGAAAAAAAAAAAGATTGGATAGAGAAGGACAATTTAAAATATTGGAAGACAATTTAAGAAATTTTGAAAAATGATATAAGAAATTAATGAAGTTTTCTATTACATTAGAGATGAAGAGAAGGAAAAAAAAATGAAAACCACCCAATGATGAATAAGGTAAAACCCTAGAATTTCAACTTCCTAATTATGTTATGAAAATCATTGTTGATGTCAAACCCAAACTATTATTCTACTTTTTAAAGAGGAATCCCTATAAAAACATAATTTTATGTATGGGCAAAATTGAATTGGGAACAAAAGAGTTGGAAAATTGAAACATTAAGAGGATAAGGGAAAGGCTATGTCTCATGTATGTTTGTATGTTGTTTATGCTACAATATAGTTGTTAGTGTAATTAATTATTTACTATACTAGCATAAGTTAACTTAGGTCTTGCATTAATTTAGTCCTAGGTTGCATAAATTAGAAAATCATTAATAATGGGGCAATTCCCTTTTTCATATGTTTTGGATAAGATTCCTTCTAGAAGATGAGTTGTCCTTCTAGAACTTATCTCAATCTTTTATCATTTCCTAGGTAGGGTTCACATGTTGTCCCATGTAGTGTGTTTTTTACACTTGGCAACATCTTGTGCATTTTAGGTTCTCACTCTTGCCTATTTAATCAGGCACATGTACTCTTGTAACATATCTCATCATCATAATAGAATCTCTATTTGCATGCCATTGTTGCAACACTTTCTATGTGGTTGAATATATTTCTTGGCAAAGGTCCTCCATTGAAGACTACAGCTTCATCAGGGACACTATGACTTCATCATCTCAACATGGTATCAAAGCTTTTCCAGTGAAACTTCATCCTAGGATCAAGAAAGTTGGCTTGCGAGATTCTTTATAGGCTTGGAGTTTTTTCTTGCAAGCTAGTTGGTTCTACCTAGGAACCAAGCTGATTTCTGGTGCACATCAGGCTCTCTTCAACCTCTCCATTGCATCCAAAAGGCCTCAAAACCCATAGATCACTTGCTCATTCGTCAAAATCAGAGATATATCAACTGAGAGCCATTTGAGGTATCATTTAGGGTTTGCATTATTTTGTACTATCCATACAAATTTGTAGGAAAAAATATCCCTTTCAGTCCTCCATCTTGGCAAAAAAAAAATAGAATCATTAGGCATTTTTTATCTCATCATTTGAGCAAATTTTCATATAGTTCGAGTAAAAATTTAATTTTGTGGGCGACCTAGCATTTTATTTTATAGTCGACATAATTTTTTTTTTTTTTGTGGGCTATAGTTTTCTCTTCAATCGAAATTCACTCCTTTATTCTATAGATTATATTTTATATCGACATATTAATTAAATTTTTGAATTGCAATTTATTTGTAATATTAAAAAAAATTGGTTTTTTGTTGTCGACATATGTAGTTTGCAGACATACATCGGCTACCGTCATCACTGTCGTCATCCGGTCTTGCCAGTCTTCCATCGTCGGTGTTTTTTTCCTAGCCACTCGTCTGACATCATCTTTGTTCGTAGTCACCACCTATCATCGACTGCCGAAGTCTCCAGCCAAGCCCTCATCGCTAGCCCTAGTCCTATCCATGATCGAGGGTTCCGTTTGCTCTTGAGAAACACCGCCTGCATCCTGACACACCACTCGACACATTGCCAGCCCTCCACTCTGACGCCACCGATATGGTGGGAATTTGTTTTTTTGCCTCCTCTATGCCTACAGTCACATCAACAACCAAGGGCTTATTTTTTTAGCCCCCGGTGCTCTATTCTTGCGCCTAGTTAGCTTGAGTAGTTCCAATCCAACAATAATCTTCTAGAGGCCATATATTTCATATATGATATCAAAATTTGGCAAACGATATGCCATTGAAAAGCTCATGGAGTCTACTTTTCAGTGGTGCACTTTGTTTTTCCAAATTATGTTGTCATAAAAAATTCTATTCAATTGAAGTGAAAACCCTAATTTGGGCTTGGAAGGTGATATATCCTTTTTAGTTTGTCAAAATTCTACCATTTTCGCAACATCAGAGAGATATTGTAGTCTATTTTTTCATCAGTCCATTTCCTTTCAGAATCAACTTCAGGTGAAGTGATTTGATAGTTTGTCACCTTAAGTGTTTTTTCTCTTCACTTGAATATCCTACTTTTTTGGAGGAAGTTGTTTGTATCAAGGGGGCTTTATTTCAGTTGAGCATTGACATATCATCATATTCTAGCATTTCCTTTTAGATATTTTTGTCTTGTATAGTTGTTCTTTCTCTAATGGAAGATATAGGATTTGAGATTCGCATACCCCACAATTATCATACATGGAAAGTTAGCATGCAATGTCTCCTCTAGTCAAAGGGCCTATGGTCAATGTTGAATGAGAATCAACCACATTTGACTAGGGAATATGAGAAGTTTCAACATTGAATCAAGTGTGAGGAGGCTATGGGACTTATTGCTCTTCATGTCTCCAACTCCTTTTTTTTCCATATTGAGGGGTGCTCCACTCCTAAGGAGGTTTGGGATAAACTCAAGGATTTGTTTGGTTATGTCAGCGATGTTCGTACTTTGCAGTTAGAGTTAGAACTTGCTTCACTCTTAGTTGATTAGTTCCCATCCATAGAAGACTATTTGGTAAAATTCAAGTCTTTGAGGACACAACTATCAGGGTGTGGCAAAGATAAAACTGACAAGGAATGCATCATCATGATCTTTTCCAAGTTAAAAGGTTTTTTTTTCTTTTTTTGCTACTTCCTTTTATTCTACAATGGATGGCCTTGGAGACAGTTTTGTGATGCCTTCATTCAAGACTTTCTGTGAGTGGCTGACTAGAGAGCAATCAAAACTCAACCAAGCTGATTCATCTTCAAAGTCTCATGCTCTTGTTGTAGCACCATCCAATGGAAAAGGAAAGAATAAGGGAAAATCTAAGACATGATTTTCTGAATCATCACAACACAAGGAAGAAAAGCCTAAGAAGGAGAGGCCCAGGTGTAGTTTTTGTAATTGGCTTGGACATCATGAGGAGAAATGTTTTAAGAAGGAGATATATGAGCTAAGACAGATTCTCCAAGATCATAACATCACTCTTCCTCCTTCTGTAAAATCACATCACTCTTCTTCTCATGAAGAGTCATCTTCAGGCATTGCAAGGATTGCCATAGCTGAGATTCATGGCAAGCGAAATGCTTTGATCACTACTCTAGTTGATAGACTGGTGGTCGATTCCACAAAAGGATATAAAAGTCATGGAAAATCCTAACCTGAGAATTGGACATTCCAGCAAGTGACTAACATCTTATTATGTTCGTTCATTTACATTGTCAAACCAGGGAATGCATACTTGAAATGGAGCGGCACTGTATGTGCACTAAGAACCAGTTTTAGTCACAATTTACCAGAAATAAACACTTGGAAGGAATTCTACTTATGCTGCAAGAATGTAATGTAAAGTCTTCTTAACTTAAGCATAAATTAATCAAATCAAAAATCATGACAACTATTACTAAGAAACAAACTATGAACTGGCCTTATGCTACAGGAACAAACACATGGATGGATTTTCGATGTTGCAGGAACAATATAAGACTGAGTTTGCACTGAAACCTTTGAGAATGAATTCTATCTTATAATCAACAGGAGATAAATAACTAACTACAAATACTCACTAAGTGGGCCCCCTTAGCAAGCATCAACCAGTTTATGCAAGAATTGAACTCAAAACTTCATCAGCTTTTATTCATAAACTTGGAATCATATACATTGATTGTTTTGCTTATAAGAAAACTAACACAAAACACTGTTTCTCATTATAATACTAACTTTAACACACTCTGTTGCTCACTCACGCAGAAGGAACACTTATTTATATTAGAAAAGAAACTAACTACCTAGCTCTAATAGAGAAAGATGTGGACATAAATGCATCCTGAAACTGAGGAATAAACTTCTCATAAATGAAGGCATATCTATTCAACACGATTCAAAGAGAATTTAGTATTCCACTCTTCCTAGATTAATGATCATTTAGATTTCCCCCCAACAACCTGGTCAAAGATTCTTTTCTGGAACAACTTCCTCGATGTCATGCTAGAAATGGACTTTACTGCAGGGCTGAGATCTGCTATGCTTTGAATCGTTCATGCTTCCTTCAACAACCTGCGATGTACATGGTGACAAAAGCGAAAGAAAGCACGCGTGGAAAATAACACGATACACATTTATTAATCACATATTAAATCCATTTAATTATCCAAAAACCACATGCATTATATCAATCATTTGGGAGGTCAAATAGGGCAATTAATATAAACACATAGAGGTGTTAAGCTGCAGGAATATAGGAATGTGTTGCTACAGGATACTACCCGATTTTAGATAAAAAGCCTTTAATCAAAGAGTTAAAACAACCATCAGCAATAAGAGTAAGGGTATTAAAAATACATCATAATATTCAAATTATGAGCATATTTCAAGCTCATCAACTGGAAGCCTGGGTCATTGACTCAGGTGCTTCACGACATGTCACCTATTCTCAGAATCATATTCTTTGGGATTCCATAAGACCTTCAGAGTTTGACAGGATGCTCACTACAAATGCAGACATTGTTAATGTTGCTACTATTTGTGATGTTGCTTTGGAGGGGGGTGTTTGTATGATGTTGCATATATTCCTCAAATGAACCACAATCTACTTTCAGTTTATCAACTTGCTCAGGAGGGTTTTTCAATTGAGTTTACATCAGAACTAGCTATCATCAAGGATCAGATTAACATACCTATGGAGAAGCAGATCATCACTCCAGGGTGTACAAGTTTACCAAGTTTTGGGATTGTGTTCAACCTATTCTTGACTCTAGACTTTAGGGTAGGAAGTAGTTCACCTCTTCCTCAACAGGGTTGTGGTGGTTGGCTTGAATTGGCTCTTCTCTCGACTCCATCTTCTTCCTCATCTACCTCTCAGTTGATATTTGTTTCAGCAAGGTAGGATTCATTCATCTCTTTATACTTGTGGCATCTGGATGGGTTCACATTAGGTCTTGCAGACTTGGCTTCTCATTTCATCACAGGTTTTGAAGACATCCTAGAGGGGACTACTCTCCTTTATGGGGGGAATATCTAGTCACCTATTTTTGTTCTTTTTTGTATCTTTGTGATGGTTGTAGTCCTTTGGGGATGATGTTGAGTCCTCCAATCATCACTCTTCCATCACTTTTTGCTTTTTCATCTCCTTTTTGGAGAGGGGTTTTGTTCCCATTGAGTTTTCCTCTTTTCTCTAGTTGTGGGAGATTAGTTGCATCTTTCATTTTCATCATGTAAATGGGTACCTAACATGGCCTCATAGCAGGGACCCATCATCTTTGCACAATCATTGCATTTCCTCACTAAGTTGCACTTATGGGGGGTGTTAGTGTAATTAATTATTTATTACACTAGCATAAGTTAACTTAGGTCTTGCATTAATTTAGTCCTAGGTCGCATAAATTAGAAAATCATTAATAATGGGGTAATTCCCTTTTTCATGTACAAGGGATAAGATTTCTTCTAGAAGATGAGTTGTCCTTCTAGAACTTATCTCAATATTTTATCATTCCCTAGGTTGGGTTCACATGTTATCACATGTAGTGTGTTTTTGACACTTGGAAACATCTTGTGCATTTTAGGTTCTCACTCTTGCCTATTTAATTAGGCACATGTACTCTTGTAACATATCTCATCATCATAATAGAATCTCTATTTGCATGCCATCGTTATAACATTTTTTGTGTGGTTGAATATCTTTCTTGGGAAAGGTCCTCCATTGAAGACTACAGCTTCATTAGGGACACTGTGACTCCATCATCTCAACAATAGCATGTGGTTTATTTATGGGTAAGTTTGTTATCTTCAAGATTGGAACTTCGATTTTCACCATTAGGTCTTTTTCATTCACACTACCTTGTGTGAATAGAATTGTCCTATTTAAATATGGATTTTAGATCATTCCTAAAAGAAATTGTGGCTTAGCATAACTCAAAATAAATCTTCTAGCTAAAAGGTTCACCTTAAGGTTCACATGGAAGTTAATTTGAACAAACCTTGACAATAGAAATTTAAACTAATTAGTCTTGGTTTTGAATTGGAACAAACATTAATTTATGTGCACATGATACATGATTGTCATGTTCAAAAACATGGATTTTTCACACAATTCTTCTTCTTCTATGTCTTATGATCATTCTATCCAACCCTATGTTTCCTCCTCTACCCACAACTTTCTATTGAATTGACTTCAAAATTTCCCCCTTCTTACAAGGATGTTATGACTAGCAATCAGAGAATGGTTAGAAAGAGGAAGGAACCCTTTGGTTCTCTTTCTAATTCTAACCTTTGCTATCCAAACCATGAAAAAATCCTCCTTCTCGATTTTCTCTATACCCTCTTATTCAAGGCTTCACTTCCCCTCCACCAAGCTAATGTCAAAGATCAAGGTCCCCTTTGATTACCTCTAAAGACTAAAAGAGCAATGATTAACTAGTTCTACTTTTTATTCATTTTAGTGTGTTGTCTCAAGAAGATGATAATATTCTATTCTTCACCATGAATTGATACACACTTTCTTGGAATGTAAGAGGGATTTCTCTTCCTTATCAAAAATTTAGAGTCAAACAAATCATTGTGAAATATAAACTTATCATTTTATTCTTTGAAGAAGTTAAAGTAAGCAATAGCCACCTTGATACATCTCTTTACAATATATGGAAAGATGTTTTTCTATATACATCTCATAGAGATTTCAAGAGAGGAGTTGTTACAATAACATCTCAATGTATTTCTAAAAAAATCATTGATAAGGAGAGGACCCCTTAGATAGTTGTGTTTGGTACCTTACTATTGTCACTTGGAATTACACCTTTGCTAAGCCTATTGTTTATCAATTCCTAGGAAACATGAGACTGATTTCAAGGTGTGGGACCCTTGTGAATGAGAGTAGACCTATGGAGAAGGCCAAATTATTTTCTAATCTAGATACATAAGTGTTGGTCCAAATCAACACTAAACAAACCTAAGCTAGTCTTATTCTATCAACTATAGGAGAAAAGGGAGAGATAATACATAAAATAAGTGTGTGGTGATACACTCAGATAAGAATGTGTTTCTTAATTCTTACTACAACATAAAGAAATAATAAAAATACCAAAATGAATTATACAATATTTTATTCTACTAGTCCTTGGGGGTTGTATGAAGGTTATCATTTTATAGATACTTAGAGGGAGAAAACTAATCCATAGTTATCCTTGACAATGAATTTAACACAACATATAACATACAAGACAAATGCACATGCATTCAAATGTGAAAGTAAAGATGTATTACACAAAAAAATAAAAGTTAAGAGAGGTAAAATGAAAAAAATTCATTAATCAAAAGCTTGAAGCCTGTTATAGTAGCATAGATGCCAAAAAATACATGTCTTTGTAGAGAATTAAAGGAAGATCCCTTTACAATGAAGCTCAACCATATTTTATTCATTTTCTAGGCATCAAAATGATAAGGTATGATAGAGAAGAAACCATAATCATGACCCTTTATAGAGATGTGATAAATTTTCAAGAAGATCTTTGATTTATGTTATGAAAATCCTTTAAAGTGCCCTTGCCATACCTAATTTGATGAATCATGGGTTGAATGTGGAGAAAATTCATGGAAATATACTAAAATTTATGGCCCAAGGATGACTGCTTGAAAGAAAGAAGCTCTATAATTCAATAAATACAACACGGTATTGCTAAACCTCTTGAAAATATTTTGAAAATATATTTAACACACTTTTGGAGACTCCATGGATCGAGATTTGGTATTTGAGGGAGTTGTTGTAATATTGATGGTGTCTCTTGCAGGAAACACAATCTACTGAGAGAGGGGTGAATCAATAGATCCTAACAATTACAAAAAATATGTAAATCTTCATAAATAATTTATATATTTTCAACATGAAGAGCACTGAACCATATAAGCTAGTAAGTAAAGTACAACACAAGATAACACATAACACCAGATTTATGTGGAAACCCAAGATGGGAAAAGGAATGGTGAGAAACTCTCACAAGAGGGAATATAATGAGTGAATTTTATAATGTGATGTAGGCACTAACCTACTAGAGACACCAATCCCTAAAAGGATTCAGTAGACACCAACCTACAAGAGACACCAATCGCTACTAGAATAGAGACACCAATCCTTGTTGGAACAATTCAACAGGTAGATTACCAATCCTATCGAAACAAAAATAATGGAAGATTTTAAATTGAACTCTAAAATAAACCAATAGGTACATTGATGTTGGAACTCACTCTTTTCTTCATGCTTCTACTCTGACACAACTATACATCCCACTATAGTACTTTCATTGTAATCATCAATACATTCAGTACACACACAAACACACACTTAAAATGCATATGAACATTTGAAATATATACATGACATTACTATTGCAAGTATTTTGATGGTGTTGTCATTGATGTCAACATTTGTTGGTGTTGGTCATTGATGTCAATTGTGTGGAGATTGTGTGTTGAAGTTGTTGGAAGGATGTTGGTGTTGTCATCGTTGGGGAGATTTTTTTCAAGATCTTGTTATGATTTGATAAGAAGGTGTTACAATGTTTTCATTAGTGTTTTCATTGATGTCCTAATGAATAAGAGTTGTAGTTGTAGTAAGTTCACCTAGTTTCCAAGTGCTTTTGAGAAAATCTGAATAAAAGAGATTACAATGTGACAAAGTGGTGTTCAATGATGTACTCTGCACTTATTCATGGTTGAAGTTATGCTTGTGTGGTTTGGATATGTTGATCAAAGGTGCACAAAGGTGTTATATCCAAATTTGTAGGTTCTAGATTGTATGGTAGTAACAGTTGTGTTCACTAATGTGTGTGTTTGTGAAGAAGATTGTCCTAGAGAAATGAGATTGCTCTACATTTCTCTACATTGAGGTTTCTTGTCTTGTGGATTTGGGGATGTGATTATAATGTATATATCTACTTTCTCTTGAGGTTTTAGGTGTTGAGATGCTTTGTGAAGTTGGTTAGTGAGTTGGATGTCTGCACCAGTGTGTCTACTTGCATAGAATGATGGTGTTCTCAATGTCAAGTGGTTGTGGCAAAGTTTCAGAATATTTTGATGATATTGGAATATTTTGAGATGTTATATGGATATTTTGGAGTGTTTTTATGATGCCTAAAAATTTGTCTTTATACCTAGTTAAACATGAACTTAATCGTTAAGGGCGTTAATAAATGTTTGATCGACCTGGCATGTTAGCACTAATTTCAAAAGTGGTGTGTTTTTTTGGAAGCATGGTGAAGCATGTTGATGTATATTTGGGTCCTAGTTAACCCTTGGTGTGGTCATCCTTCACTTATTTCTACCTTGGAAGTGTTTGATGCCAACCTATTTTGTAATTGCATGTTTGAGGTGCATAGCTAACCTTGGAGAATATTTTCAAGGTTGTGGATGGTATAAATGTAAGGTAAAGTGTTGGAGAATGGTGTGTGTGTGTTTGATGTGCTGTGGTGTGAAATGTGATAAAGTGTTGTGATGTGAGTGTGAGCTTTGATGACTAAGGCTACCTGAAGCGGTAAGAAAAAGGTGTCTACATTTTTGGTGTACTTAAAGTTACCGAAGGTAGTGAGATAAAGGTTGTAGATGGTTCAGAGTTGTTGTGGTGGATCTTCTTGTTGCTCTAAGATGGATTTCTCTTTATAAAAATATATTTCTTTCTTCTTTATAATTTGACAGTGAGCCCTTCTTTCTTTTGGGCAGTGATCCCTCTGATAGTGAGCATATTTTATTTGATGTTGCAATTCATTTATTTAGTGAGCTAATCCTCATCATGGTTTTTCCCTTCTTGGGTTTTCCACGTAAATCTAGTGTTATTATGTGTTTGATGTGTTTGCACTATTGTTTCATATGTTTACATTCTACTAATGCACAATACAGGTTTAAAGGTTGATAAGGATTTGAAAATATATCGAGGGCTTGAATGCTTTAAGTATAGAACTGATTCACACCCCTCTCAATTATCTTGTGCATCTAAAAATTGGTATCAAAATAAGGTTCCTTGGAAGAAGCTTAACCACTTAAGGTAGATATGGACGGAACAAAAGAAAGAGGCTCCCTTGTTTGAAGGGATGAATTCTACATTTTGGAAAACCAAGATGGAAGGTTTCTTTGTTTCCCTAGGGTTTGGAGTTTGGAAGTCAATTTAAGATGGATATACCATGCCCGCTAATGGTCTGACAACTAATGATGAGATCAAGGAGTATGGGAACAATGGAAAAGCAAGGAATGCTCTTTTGATTGGTCTTGTTGATTTAGAACTTATGAAGGTTATGGGATAAAAATTTGGTAAAGAAATTTGGAAGAAGCTAGAAAGTATCTATGAAGGAGATGATAAGGTTAAGCAAGAAAAGATGAAAAATTTGAAGACTAAGTTTGAAACCCTAAGGATATCAAAAGATGAAGATATTGCAAGCTACATGCATAGAGTGGATGAAGCTATCAATTCCATCGACGACCTTGGTGGAAAACTAAAAGAAGATGAGGTAGTGAAGAAGATATTAAGAACTCTTCCTAATCCATATATTTCTAAAGTTTTTTCTATTGAGGAAGATCATGATTTAGATCATTACTCTAGAGATCAGTTGTTTGGTGCTTTAACTACTTTTGAATTGAGAGAATTTGGTCAAAATGATTTAAGAAAAGAGACTACTTTTAAAGCTAGAAAAATAGAGAAGGATGATGGATCAGATTTCAATGATCTTGATCAGATAGAAGAAAATTTTGTTAGGAGATTGAAAAAGGGGACTATAAAATACATAGGTAAGTTACCTTTCAATTTTTTTAATTGTGGAAAGATAGGTCATTATGATTCAAGATTTCCAACCAAAGTTTCAAGTGATAAATATAAGGATAATAAAGGTAAATCTATCAAAAGAATCTATTATGTTAAAGAAGATGTTAGCATATATGATGATGAATTTGACTACCTAGATGATGAAAATGATGAATGCTTGTTCATGGCTCTAAATTTTGGAACTAGTTCTATTGAATTTGAAAGATGTATGAATAATTTTTTCTTGAAAATAGGTCACAACATCAAAGGGACTACTTTTCATGCTATAAAGTAGAAAAATCACTGGATAATTGACAAAGATGCTCAAATCATATGAAAAGTGATAAGAGTAAGTTTGTTAAACTTGAGAAGTTTAAAAGGGGTCTTGTTAAGTTTGGTGATGACATATATGCTAAGATATGTGGAAAAGGTTCAATTAGTTTTGATGGAAAATATAATACAAATGATGTTCTTTATGTCAAGGGTCTCTAACATAATTTTCTAAGTGTAGGAAAAATGTGTAGAAAAGGGTACAATCTTGTGTTTCTAGATGGTGGTTGTGAATAAAAAAAGGAAGCTCCAAAACTTTTGTTGTTATGGGAATAAGAACAAATGGGAATGTAGCTCAAAGGTGTTAATGGTAAGTGCTTCATGACTCAAATCAAAGAAAGTTGGCTATGGCATAGAAGGATTTGTCACATCAATTTTGATAGTCTAGTGAGGATTAGCTCTACTCAAGCTATGAGAGATTTGCCAAGAATTATAAAGCCTATCAATGTAGTTTGCAAGGAATGTCTAGTTGGGAAGAAAACAAGAAAGAGGTTCAATATCAAAGAGTATTATACCACAGGACCTTTGGAATTGGTGCATATAGACCTATGTGGACCTACAAGAACATGCAACTTTCAAGGTGATAGGTATTTCATGTTGTCAATTGATGATTACTCTAGAATGACTTGGGTAACTTTTCTTAAATAAAAATTAGAAGCTCTAGAAAAGTTTACAACATTTCAAGCTATAGTTGAGAATGAAATGGATATAAAAATCAAGTGCTTAGGGTTTGATAGAGGTAGATAGTTCACCTCTAAAGAGTATAATTTTTTTGGTGAAGATCATGGAATAAAGAGGCATTTGTTAGCCCCTAGAACTCCTCACCAAAATGGAGTGGTGGAGAAAAAGAATAGGATAGTTCAAGAGGTAGCAAGGACAATGATGAAGGAAGAAAATCTATTAGATGCATATTGGAGAGAAGTTATTCATACTACAATATATATAATCAATAGAGCAGAAGCAAGAGTAAATAGTTCAAAGACTCCCTATGAACTATGGAATGGAAGAACTCCTACTATCAAATATTTTGAAGTGTTTGGAAGGAAATGCTATATCAGGAGAGATGAAAAAATATTGGAAATTTTGATCCAAGGTTAGATGAAAGAATCTTCCTTGAATATTCTACAAGAAGAAATGCTTACAATGATACAACAAGAGGCTGAAGAAGATAGTTGAAAGTGCAAGTGTTAAAATAGATGAAGAACAACATAAAAGCTTAGTACTAATAGAAGGATATGAATATGATGAGTCCTCTTGCAGAGAAGTAGAAAAATAAGAAGAGAAGGAAAATGAGATGTAGGTTGAAGAGGAAGATTCTATGGAAAGGATTACTGACTCCTAAGCATGTGCAAAAGAATCATTCTAAAGATTAGGTCATTGGCGATATGAGCAAAGTTGTGTTGACAAGAAGAAAAGCTGCTATGATAGAAGAATAGGTAAATTTGTGTCTACTTTCCAAAATAGAACCTAAGACCGTGATTGAGGCATGTAAGGATGAGAATTGGACCAAAGCAATGGAAGAAGAATTGATGCAAATTGAGAAGAATCAAACTTTGGATTTAGTCCCAAGACTAGCAAACAAAGATGCAATAGGAAATAAATGGGTATTCTAGAACAAGCTGAATGAGAATTGAGAAGTTGTCAAAAATAAGGATAGACTTGTGTGTAAGGGCTACTCACAAGTGGAAGGAATATATTTTGAGGAGATATTTTCTCTAGTGGAAAGAATGGAGGCCATTAGGATATTTTTTTCCTTTGCAACACATAAGGATTTCAAGGTTTATCAAATGAATGTGAAGTCTATATTCTTGAATGATGAGTTGGAAGAAGTATACATTGAACAACCGAAAGAATTTTAGTTATAAGATAATCCTAATATGGTTTGCATATTTAAGAAGGCATTGTATGGACTCAAGAAAGATCCTAGAGGTTGGTATGCAATATTGGATAGGTACTTGTTGCAGTAGGGTTTCAATAAAGGTACCATAGATAGAAATAGTTACTTTAAAGTTGAGAAGGATCAAATCTTGATTGTGGTTGTGTATGTTGATGATATAATATTTGAACGAAATGAGGAATGTGCAAGAATTTTGCAAAAGAGATGCAAAATGAATTTGAGATGTCAATATTTGGGGAGATGAATTTATTCCTTGGGCTATAAATCAATCAGACAAAAAAAGGAATATTCATTTCACAGTCAAAGTATGTCAATGAAATGTTGAAGAAGTTTGGAATGGAAGACTCTAAACTGGTATGTACTCCTATGGTTACTAGTTGCAAGTTGATCAAGAATGATGAATCTCCTAAGATTGATAAGATAAAGTACAAATCAATAATTGGTGGAATGGTATATCTAACTACTACTAGACTAGATATCATGCATGCAGTTTGTCTTATGGCTAGATTTCAAGAAGATCTTAGAGAATCACATGTGGTAGCAGTAAAGAGGATGCAAATTGGGAAGCTTGTGTGGATTATAGAAGAAGTACAAGTGGAGGTGATTTCTTTGTTGGAAGTATATTGGTTTCTTGGATAAGCAAAAAGAAGGATTCAATATCTATATCTGCTACATAAGAAGAGTATATTGCTATGACATCTTGTTGCACACAGGTGTTGTGGATGAAGTAAACATTGACGGATATCAAAATATCATATAATGAACCTATTTCTATCTAGTGTGATAATAAAATTTCTATCAATATATCAAAGAATCTGGTAATGCATTCAAGAACAAAGCATATCTCAATCCAGTATCACTTTCTAAGAAAGAAGGTTACAAAAAATGAGGTAAAACTAGAGTATGTGTCTACAAAGGATCAATTCACATATATTTTCACAAAGGACCTTCCTAGAGATACATTTGAGTATCTTTGGAAAAAATTAGGGGTTATTGTCCCTCCCTTTAATTAGATGCATAACATTGTGCATCAGTCCTGTGGAGCAATTCACGATTTATTCTTTTGTTCTAGACTGATGAAGGCTACCTCTTAGGGGGAGAGAATAGTAGTCTTGTTGGTTGGTGAGGTAAAATGGAGCATATTTTGTGTCCCTAAGAGGGATATTGCAGAAAAAGGGAAGTGCAATGCAATTTCTTGTTGTTGTTGCAAGTGGTGTCAAAGTGGTGTATGCAGATGTCAAAAGGGAAAACATAAAAGAAAAATCCTATGAAAATGATGTGTGAAAGGTTTAGGTGTTTAATTCCCTTTTAACTTTGTCAAAGGGGGAGAGAAAAAGAGCTCAATACAAGAAAGAGAGTGTGATGATTCTATGGAAATTTTCCATTGATGTCAAAGGGGGAGAGAGTTGGTTGAAAAATCATAGTGCAAAAGAGAATATGGTTTGAAGACCACAAGGGAAGAATGTTTAGGAGAGAGAATTAATAGCATGAATAACTCCCTAGGTAGGGGGAGAAGAAATTTGTGAAATAGAGGTAAAGGTAGAAGAGATACGCTAGTTAGGGGAGTGTTGCTTGTTGCTTCTTGTTGTAGAGTTATTCTTTGTTGCTTTTGTTGTTGATGGTTATTCAAAGTGTTGGTGTTGCCATCAATGACAAAGGGGGAGATTTTTTGCAAGTATGTTGCTATTGTTGTCATTGATCTCAACAGTTGTTGGTGTTGGTCATTGATGTCAACTATGTGGAGATTATGTGTTGAAGTTGTTGGAAGGATGTTGTTGTCATAGTTGGAGAGATTTTTGTCAAGAGCTTGTTATGATTTGATAAGAAGGTGTTATGGTGATATCATCAATGTTATTGATTTCTTGATGAATAAGAGTTGTAGTTAAAGCAATTTCACTTGGTTTCCAAGTTCGTTTGAGAAAATTTGAATAAAAGAGATTATAGTGTGAAAAAGTGGTGTATAGTGTTGTGCTCCACATTTATTCAAGGTTGAAGTTATGATTGTGTGGTTTGGATATGTTGATCAGAGGTGTTATATCCAAAGTTGCAAGTTCTAGATCATACGATAGTAATAGTTGTGTTCAATAGTGTGTGTGTGTTTGTGGAGAAGGTTGTCTGGGAGAAATGAGATTGCTTCGCATTTCTTTGCATTGAGGTTTCTTGTATTGTGGATTTGGGGGTGTACTTAAAATGTTTATCTATTTTCTCTTGAGGTTTCAGGTGTTGAGGTGCTCCGTGAATTTGGTTAGTGAGTTGGATGTTTGTGCCAGTGTGTTTACTTACACAAAATGATGGTGTTCTTAATGTCAGCTAGTTGTGGAAGAGCTACAGAATATTTTGATATGCTAGAATATTTTGAGATGTTATATAGATATTGTGGAGTTTTTTTATGTGGTTCATACATATATCTTTAGACCTGGTTTAGCATGAACTTAATTTTTAAGAGCATTAATATAGGTTTGGTTGACTTGAAATGTTAGCACTAATTATAGAAGTGGTGTGTTGTTTGTGGAAGAATGAAAAAACATGTTGATGTATATTTGAGTCCTAGTCAACCCTTGGTGTGGTCATCCTTCACTTCTTTCCACCACGAGTGTTTAATGTTGACCTATTTTGTAATTGCACGTTTGAGGTGCATAGTCGACTTTGGAGAATATTTTCAAGGTTGTGGATGGTATAAATGTAATGTAGAGTGTTGGAGAATGGTGTGTTTGTGTGTTGTGGTGTGAAATTTGATCATGTTGTGATGTGAGTGTGAGCTTTGACAACTAAGGCTACCTGAAGTAGTGAGTAGAATGTGTCTACATTTTTAGTGTACTTGAAGTTACTGAAGGTAGTGAGATGAAGGTTGCGGATGGTTTAGAGTAGTTTTGGTGGATCTTCCTAGTTTTATGAGATGGGTTTCTCTTTGTAATAGTCCTTTTATTTCTTCTTTCTAATTCAACAATGAGCCCTTCTTTGTTTTGGGAAGTGAGCCCTCCCATAGTGAGCCTATTATATTCAACGTTGCAATTCATTTTTTTAGTGAGCTAATGCTCACCATGGTTTTTCCCTTCTTAGGTTTTTCATGTAAATCTAGTGTTCCTATGTGTTTGAAGTGTTTACATTATTGTTTCATATGTTTACATTCTGCTAATGCATGATAAGGGTTTAAAGGTTGATAAGGGTTTGAAAAGATATTGAGGGTTTGAATGTTTTAAGTATACAATTGATTCACCTCCCCTCTCAATTGTCTTGTGCATCTAACAACTACATTAACACTGTTTTATGTTGGTTAGGGATATGCACCAACCTAGACAACATAGGTTGGACCTAGGTTCAAATTACATGAAATATGTAATATACCAGTCCAAACTTTTGCCAAAATAACATGACACCTTGTGCCACCATGAGAACCTTAAATAGGTCCTATCCTCACTCCATGTGCTTGATTTGAATTCTGCATGGTTGTAGCCATTATCACATATGCCTCAAACTTCAAATAGCTTGATGAACCTTTTGTTACTTCAAAAATCCTTGCACACTGAGTTGCACCACTAGAAACTTGGGAAATTGATAGAACTAATCTAGGCACACTCTCCTTCCAAACCAAAATAAATACTACATTTTTTAAAGAAATTCCACCCATATTAATTAATATCTTTTCCCAAAATATATCCTTCTGAACCACCACACTCATGCTTACTACATACCCAACATGGTATACTAAATTTATTAACTATCTGAAGGAAGTCACACCACAATTGATATGATGCATGATACCTAAATAGATTAGACAACCTACACAACATGCTTCTAGAACCTTGAGACAATTGATAATACTTGTACTCCTATAATCTTATTCATTTTGACAGTCTTCACATTTGACAACCTTGACACCCTTTGATAACCACTTTCAATATCAATGATCCGTTGGCATCAATTTGAAATCAATGAAAACCTATGCTCAATAATCTCCCACTTTTTCATTGATGGAAAAAAATAAAAATGTTGGGGCCAACAAAACACTCCTAATGAATAAGTTTGAATGATTCTTGTGTTGTAACATTTACTCCCTCTGTGAAAGATATGACATTGAAAGCACTAAAATATAATTATTCTTTTTGAGTAATTCAACATTTTGAGAAATGTCTCCTTAACTTAGCATTTCCTCAAATCAAGATAGTTATTCTTTCTAAGAAATTCAACATTTTGAGCACTCTCTCCCCCTTTGACATCAATGGAAAAAACTAGTACATAAACAACAATCTATGACTCAAAAAACTACTAAAAACTGCTTATAAATGACTACAGTTGGTCACGTGACCACTAGTAGTTTATTGCTAGTCATGTATAACATGACCAGATTGATGACTAAACCATTTTTAGTCATTTATTGGTTGTTTTGATTGATAGATTTTGTAGTATATTTAGTTGTTGATTTAGTCATTCATTGTTGTGATCTGGTCACTTATTTAGTCACTTTTTTTCCATTGATATATTTAATCATTGATTTAGTCATTGACTGCTATAAATTGATCACTTATTTAGTCATTTTTTATTCATTGATATATTTAACTAGTCACTTATTTAGTTGTTGATTTAGTCATTGATTTTTGTAATCTGGTCACTTATTTAGTCATTTTTTTATTCACTAATATATTTAGTCATTGATTGTTGTTAACTGGTCACTTATTTAGTCATTTTTATTCATTGTTCAATGATTTATATCAATTGGTAGTATATTTAGTCAATTTAATTATTAATTGATGTCAATTAGTAGTATAGTTAGTCATTTTAATTGACTAATATTTGAGGATTTAAGCATAAAACATGGAAATACACATCAATCATCAATTGCACACAATAAGACAACCATTGAGAAGGTAAAATTAGTGAAATTTATTAATAAAAGAAAGGTATTCTAATTACAACTTAGAAATAGAGTATTACAATTGTTATTTTTAGTCAAAAGACTAAAAATTTGAGTTACAATATTGCATAAAAATGACTTCAAGCAAGAAAATTCTCCTAAAAACTTTTGTAAAGATGGAAATGTATGCTTGAAGCCCTTAAATGTGATAAAATGCCCCTTTCATCTCTTAAAACTTCTACAATGTGGGAAATCTTCCTAGAGAAATCTATAATGTGTAGAATCCAAGAAGGAGAGTGTTGATTGTGTCCCATATATGAAGCTCTCTCCTTCAATGTAGTCGACAATAACCCAACTAGAATATTTCCTCCTTTATATGCAACATGCCATCTAATATGAGCAACATGGTGCTACCTTTTTTTCCATGAATGAAGTTGTGCCTCAATACAACCAAAAATATTACTATTAGTCTCAATTCATAAAGAATAAAAGTGCATTGTATATTGCAAGTTTGCAAAAGTCCAAACACCGCAAAAAGATAAATCAATTAAAAAAATATAGCATTGTCAACAAATGCCTTAAACAAAGTGTTCAACATAGGCCTGGAAAATGCATATTGAACCCTTGATTTCATAACCTTGTTTAAAGTTTAAGAAAGGTGATATGCTCAGATTATAGAATGAAGTTGAAATTATAGAATGAAGGTTATCAACACTAACTAGACTGGAACAACATGTTATCTACAAAAATTTCCTGGAAACCAAGCCCAAGAATGCCATCAAACTTAGTTAGACAACAAAAATGTCAACCTTGGTTCATGTGTTGTTTAAGTAAAGACCTGCACCATGGAAGAATCCATTTATACATAATTTCCAAATTAAGTTGATGAGAAAAGATCTTTGATATCCAATTGGGAAACCTTAACATCCAAAAATTACTAACCTAATGTTTCACAAGTTTCCCAACTATGACATCATCTTTACTTAAAAAACTAGATATTGATCCACTGCCATATTGAATCTCACAGGATTCTCCTTCACAAAAAAATGATATATATATTAATTTTTTACCAAATTCCTTAATATCCCCATGTAAGCATACTAAACTAAGTGAGGTTGAGTGTTTGAAGTAGAGTACCATCTTCTTGGTATGTGTTTGACTTTGATGACTTGTATCTTGAATGAAAATAGCAAGCTAGTTGCATTGTAAAATCATTGTTAATCATTGTTACAAAAATAACCACAAAATCTTCTTTAATTAAAATAATCCTTCTAGATATTTCAGTTAATTTCTAAGAGAGCTAATTTCACTATTCAAACAATCATCAATCTATTTACTGTATATAATTTCCCATAATTTAGAATTTGAATGTAATGAAACTAACCATAATTACCAAAGACTTGAGTCCAAAATGTAGTATAAAATGAATTGTTTGAGTGAATGCCTCAAAGAGATGTCATCTCATGGAATGAAATGATATGATTTTAGAATTTGAACAAAATAGATTTTGGAAGGAAGCTCTCAAAATCTTTGAATTAATGAAGCACTTTGGAACACCGACATTGTAAGCTTTGGTTGTGTTCTAGATGCATGCAGTCATGTAGGTTTAGTGGATGAGGGCTGCACATACTTCACACATTAGTAACCCTTATTGTATTACATATATAGTTGATCATTAGGTGTGCATGGTTGACCTTCATGCCCATGCTGGCTATCTTGAGGACACCCTAAACATTATTATTGAGATGCTAGTTAAACCTTTGGTTCCTATGGATCATATATGAATATAGGATGATTATTCCAACAACACTGCTTTTTTAGTTGGATCCTAAGAATTCTGCAACTTATGTTCTTCTCTAAAACATCTGTGCAGAAGTAGGCAGGTGTGATGAGGTTCAAATATTAAGGAGATTGATGAAAGATAGATGAATTAAAAAGATACCTACATGTAGTTGGATTGAAGGGCATAAAATGGTACATTCCTTTTTGGGTGGGAGACAGATCACATCCACAAACATGGGAGATCTATGCAAAATTGGGGAAATTGGCTTAGCAAATGAAGGCAACAGGGTATTTCCAGATTCAATACTTTTACTCAATGTTGTGGAATAGAAGAAAAAAGAATCATGTATCTGCCAGCATAGTGAAAAGTTAGCAATTGCATTTAGTTTGTTAAACATGGCCCCTGGTATAACTATTAGAGTTGTTAAGAACCTTTGAGTATGTTCTGATTTTCAAACTGTATTTAAATTCATCTCAAATATTGCTACAAGATAAATTGTTCTAAGAGATGTGAACCATTTCCATCATTTTAAACAAGGACAATGTTCTTGTGGAGAATATTGGTGATGCTAAATGAAACAATCTAAAAAATAGGCTTACACTATAATAATGTGCACTACATCAGATATCCAGTAATAATGAAGGGACATCCATCAAAGCATAACAACAGGGTTTTTTTTTGTCATATGTTGTAGTTACAAGTGCCCTACTAGACATGCATGGAAATGTGGAAGAAATACACAAAATGAAAGCAAAATGTTTCAAAAAAATGCCTCAAAGAAATGTGATATTTCTTTGTATAGTGTAACCATGTACCACACTATTTTGACATGATCCTTATGGTGATGCAAGATGCTTCCCCTACACCATACCGTTATTGCTTGGCCTTTGTGGTAATGTGGGATGTTAACTCTACACTGCACCATTATTTCTCAGCCTTTGTGGTAATGCAGGATGTTACCGCTACACCACACTGTGTCTTCTTGGCTCTTGTGGGGATGCATGAGAAGTATTTGAGTTATTTCCATACCACACATTTATTGCTCGACCTTCACGGTAATACAGGTTGTTACTGCTACACTATGGTGCAGGGGAACCTTGGGATTTCCATGCCTCTTTGAGGATTTGTGTGGTTTTTTTTTAATGTGGAGTTTTGATGTAATAACAAGGTTTCTTCCTCACCATGTACACTTAGTGCATCTAGTCCAACATAAGGAATTAAGGTGACATGATGCAACCAAGTAATTGATGGGAGTTTCCTTGTTGATTTGATAGTCTTGGAGGTGTTTTAGCCATTTTTTGCTTGGTTCATAAATCGGGTTCTTGATGTTGTGCAAAATTGCCTTAACTAGGCAATTAGGAGTCATTTAGTGTTTAATTAGTTTCCCAACGTCCTCCAAATTCAAAATTCAGTAGAGGGAAGTTGGGAGAGGTGTATGAATGTTGAAATACTCATTTTTTGGTTGAGGCAGGTTTGATGAAGAAGTTTTGAAGCAAAATCAATAAAAAAAGAACTTTGTTTTCCATATTTCTGTGCAAAAAATTGCTGCTAACTCACGTGGTACGAACATAATATGTACTGTACAAACACAAAGCTATAATGGTTCAATAGAGGGTTGAGATATCTTCCTTTTGATGGTGATTTGACTCATTTTCATCAAGAATCAAGGGAGATATCTGCATTTTACAAGTGGGTCTGAAACCCTCCACAATTAGGGTTTGATCAATAAAATGCAAGTTTCTCTCCATTCCACCATAGGAAAAATCAGATTTTTGGTGGAATGGAAGGGATTATAGTATAATTCAAGATTCAAAAGGTTTTAGACTAGAATATGGAGTTTGGTGAGAATAAATTGATGCCCTAGGCTTGGCATCTCTATGTGACAGGCCAAAATTTGTTGCAAAAATCTGATTTGAGGCAAGATTTGTGAGTTTTCTATTTTGTGGCACTTGGGATCAGTTGGAATGAGTTTTTTGAAGGTATAGGAAGGTATTTATTGGATTATGGGTGTTGGGGTGTGCCAAGGTAACCATACTTGCATTGAAAAGTGTCTTTTAGGCCTCCTTGTAGTGTTAGAAAATAGGTCATTTGTTGCCTTTTGTGTTGGAGTCAAAAATTTTCATTTTGAGGGTTTGTGGAGGATAGTATCAAGTGTCAAAAACTAGTGAGTTTGATCTAGTTTCAATAATTAGAATGATTTTATGTTGACTGTCCCATTAGATAGGGCTACAAGGGCTACATAGCCTAATATGGCAATGAAAGAGTGTTCCCAAGTGAAAAGTCTTGTTTGTTGGCTTAGTTTAGCCATGTTAAGAGATTCTGAGTCATTTCCAAGCCTCCTGATTGCATTTGGATGTGTGGAGTTAAAATAGTGCTTAATTTGCTCATTAGTTGTATGGTGTATTAAGGAGTTTGTCTAAGAGTATTTGAGAGAAGCTCTTAAGAGATTGTCTTCCCCTGCCACTCTGCATCAAAGTGGTATCAGAGCCACATTTGATTGGGAGAGTTGTATTAGTGATTTGAGGTGTGCAAAGAAAAAAGCCTCCAAAAGGTGCAAAAGGTGGCTATACAGTCACAAGGGAAATGAAGGCAATGAAAGTTAGGATAGAGGCCTTAGAGAAGAAGAGAGGGGTTACTGATGAGGATAGTACCTCTGAGGATGAAGTGGAAGGAGAAGGTGAAAGCCCTTCACAAGAAGAAAGGTTGGACCCTCAGAAAAATAGGTTCATTGGTGCCTTGCAATCCATAAGAGCTGAATCATCTGATGTGAAGATGGACATACCAATGTATGGGGAAAGATGAATGCAAAGGAATTATTAGAATGGGTGGATGCCTTAAAAAAATATTTTGAGTACAAGGAAATGGCAACAAATAAGAAAATTATGTTTGCTAAGAGTTAATTGAATGGGGCTGCTTTGACTTGGTGGAACTACTATCAAGGAGAAAGAGTGAAAGAGGGAAATAATATGATTTCCTCTTGGGAAATAATGATGAGAACATTAAAGGCAGAATTTTTACCAATAGATCATGAAGTGCAAGCGTTTAGGAGGCTACAAAGCCTAAAGCAAAAGGATATGGACGTAGCAACCTATACTGAGGAGTTTCACAAACTTAGTATGAGGTGTGGTCATGTAGAGAATGACAAGGAGAAAGTGGCCAGATATTAGAATGGACTAATGTTTGCAATCCAAGATGAGATGAGTCTTGTGACTCCTAAAACAGTAGAAGAGTTCTTCCAAATATCATGCAAGGTAGAGAAGTTAAGAAGAAAGCAAGAGCAACAAGGAAGGGGTAGAAGCAAAAATTCCAAGGGAAGAGGAAATTTTGGTGGTAGGAACCAATCACAAAGGCAACAAGGGGACTCAAGTGGAAAAGAAGAACAAATCCAAGAATCAAGAGGAGGATTTAGACGTAGGAGGTCTAATGGAAGAGGCAGATTCAATGGAAGAGGTTCCAATTCATTCTCTAGAAGGTGCTACACTTGTAACCAGTTTGGGCACCCATCTTTCAAGTGTCCTGAAAAGCAAGCTTCAACCTCTCAAGGTGCAGATAGGAGGAACCAATTGGTGCAAGAGGAGGATGCACAAAGTGTAAAGTCACCTTCTAGGCCTGGTGATCTTGAATTTGGAGAGAGCTTGATGATGAGAAGAACACTTTTAAAGGTGCCAAGTACCAAGGAGCCACCACAGAGAAAGTATTTGTTTAGGACTTCATGTAAGTCTCATGGGAAGGTATGCAAGGTAATTGTAGACTTTGGTTCCACTGATAATTTAGTGTCTCTTGAAATGGTTGAAAAGTTAAAACTGAAAAAAATTCCTCACCCTACCCCATATAAGGTGTCCTAGTTGAATAAGGGCCAACAAGTGCTTGTTAATGAGAAATGTTGGGTAGAATTTCAGATTGGGGAGTATAAGGACAAAATTTTGTGTGATGTCACACCCATGGATGATTTTCATCTGCTCTTAGGAAACCCTTGTTAGTATGATAGGAAATCCCAACATAATGGAGAGAAGAATACCTACACAATAACAAAAGCTGGACACACTTTCACTATGAATCCCTTACCAGATGAAGAAGTAGATAAACAACTTGGGTCTAGCATCATGGTGGTAGGTGAGAAAGAGTTTTTGTAGACCTTAAAGGAGGAAGGAGGTCTTGGATTTTTCTTGATTGTAAAGCCAAAATGCAGGTTTGTTTTGTCCTCAAACAAAGAGAAACCCATACCTAGTGAAGTCCAAACATTGTTGGAGAGGTATAAGGAGATTGTAGTGGATGAATTTCCTAGTTCCCTGCCTCCAATTAGGGATATCAGTCATCATATAGACTTGATACCAGGTGCTACATTTCCTAACAAGGCTGCCTATAAAATGACACTAGCCCAAAATGAAGAAATAACAAAGCAAGTGCAAGAGTTGTTGGATAAGGGCCTAGTGAGGAAGAGTTTAAGCCCTTGTGCTGTTCCAACTGTGCTAGCTCCAAGAAAGGATGGTAAATGGAGATTATGTACTGATTCAAGAGCCATAAATAGGATAACCACCAGATACAGGTTTCCTATGCCAAGGATAGAAGATCTTATGGATTGTCTTGGAGGGGCTTGTTATTTCTCAAAAAATGACTTAAAGAGTGGATACCATCAGATTAGGATCCGTGAGGGGGATGAATGGAAAAAAACTTGCAAGACTAATGAAAGTATTTATAAGTGGATGGTAATGCCTTTTGGCTTGATTAATGCCCCTAGCACCTTTATGAGACTAATGAATGAGGTATTGAAACCTTTTATTTGCAGATTTTTTGTAGTTTATTTGGATGATATTCTTGTGTTTAGTAGGTCAAAGGAGGAGCATTTGAAGCATCTAGACATGGTTCTAAAGATATTGCATGAAGAAGGTTTTCTGATTAATATGCACAAGTGTGAGTTCATGAAAGAAGAATTAATCTACCTTGGGTTTGTAATAACAAAAGGGAGTTTGAAAATGGATCCATCAAAGGTTGAGGCTATTCTCAATTGGCCAACACCTAAGTCAGTGGGTGATGTGAGGAGTTTTCATGGTCTTGCAAGCTTCTATAGAAAATTCATCAAGAATTTTAGCCCAATTTGTGCACCTATAATTGATACCATCAAAGGATACAAGAAGAGTAAGTTTCTATGGACCCAAACAATAAATGAAAGGTTTGAATATCTGAAAGGAAAGGTATCCCAACAACCTATTCTTGCTCTTCCTGAATTTAATAAGGTTTTTACAATAGAATGTGATGCAAGCAATTAGGTCATAGGTGTTTTTTTAAGTCAAGAAGGCAGACCGGTTGCACTTTTTAGTGAAAAGTTGAATGAGGCTAAAAGAAAATACTCTTCATATGATCTTGAATTGTATGCTTTGGTTCAGGCTTTAAAAAAATAGAGGCATTACTTGTTACCAAGAGAGTTTATTGTGTTTACTGATAATCATGCACTTAGTTTCTTGAATGGGAAATAAAAGTTGAACCAAAGGCACATGAAGTGGGTTGAATACCTACAAGCATATACATTTTCCATAAAACATAAGAAAGGGAAAGCTAATAAAGTTGTAGATGAATTTAGTATAAAGGTCATTATGGCTCAAGAAATTCAACTTCAAAGTGTGGGCATTGAGGCTCTTAAGGGTATGTATCAAGAAGATGAGGATTTCAAGGAAGCTTTTGATCTTTGATCTCAATTTTTAGATGCTTTTCATGGTGATTATGCTGATTATGTTTTGCAAGATGGTCTTTTGTTTAAAGGGGCTCAGTTATGAATACCTAGGTGTTCTATGAGGGAGAATATAATCAAGGAAAAGCATAGTGGAAGTCTTGGAGGGAATTTTGGGCTAGACAAAACCTTGGAGCAGGTTAGGATATTTTACTTTTGGCCTAAAATGTAGGTTGATGTGAGAAAATTTGTGGAATCTTGTACAATATGCCAAAGAGCAAAGGGAACTTCTTCAAATGCTGGTCTTTATCAACCCCTACCAATCCCAAATAGACCTTGGGAAAGCATAAGTATGGATTTTGTTTTAGGACTGCCTAAAACACCAAGAGGATTTGATAGTGTCTTTGTAGTGGTTGATAGATTTCAACAAAATGGCTCATTTTTCCTTGTAAGTGCACTAGTGATGCTTCTAACATTGCAGGTTTGTTTTTTAGGGAGGTTGTGAGAATGCATGGTCTTCCTATGAGCATTGTATCAGATAGGGATTCTAAATTCATTGGTCATTTTTGGATGACCTTATGGAGGAAATTGGGAAGTAATTTACAATATAGTTTTGCTACCATCCTCAAATTGATGGAAAAACAAAGGTGGTTAATGGATCACTTTGTAATCTCTTGAGGTGTTTGACAAAGGAACATGGTGTGCAATGGGATTTGGTACTGCCCCAAGCAGAATATGCCTATAATGATTCCATCAATAGAAGTATTGGTAAAACCCCCTTTGAGGTAGTGTATGGGATGAATCCTAGAAGTATCTTTGAGTTGAGAGATCTGCAAAGAATGGAGAAAAGAAGTGTAGAAGGTGAAGATTTTTCTATGGAAATGAAGTCTATCCATGATCAAGTGAAGGAAAATCTCAAGAAAAGTGTGAGTCAATACAAAGAAATGGTAGATTTGAAGAGGAGAAATGTGTAATATAAGGTGGGAGATCTAGTTTTCACATATTTGAAGAAGGGAAGACTCCCTAAGGGCAGATACACAATGCTTCACATGAAGAAAATAGGCCCTTGCAAAATTATTCATAAATTTGGGCAAAATGCATATGAGATAGCACTCCCTCCTGGAGTGGCTATCTCACCCATTTTAATGTTACTGATTTGTACCCCTTTAAGGGATCTTTGGATGTAGGTATAGGTGTGGAAGCTGATGAAGATTAAGTGCAGGACCTTCCACCATCTGAACCCTTGAAGATTGAAGCTATCCTAGACACCAAAGAGGTAAAACGGAGAAGGAAAAAGGTATATACCGAGTATCTTGTTAAATGGTAGGGTCTTCCACCTAAAGATGCAACTTGGATGATTGAAGAGGACATCAAACAACATGGTACTACTTTGTAACAACTGATCTTAGGTGGTACTTGAGATCTCTTCCACCCTAGGTGCATGGTGTAGGGGCACCTTGGGATCTCCATGCCTCTTTGAGGCTTTGTGTGGTTTTTTTTTAGTTTCATTGATGATCATGATGTAATAAGGTCATTAGGACCATCTAAAATGCTTTGTGACAGGTTTTTAGGTTTGATGTTGAGTTTTGATGTAATAACAAGGTCTCTTCCTCACCATGTAAACTTGGTGCATCTAGGAAAACATAAGGAATTAAGGTGCCATGATGAAACTAGGTAATTGAGGGGAGTTTAATTGTTGATTTGATAGTCTTGGAGGTGTTTTAGCCATCTTTTTTCTTGGTTGGTAAATCGGGTTCTTGATGTTGTGCAAAATTTCCTTAAATAGGCAATTAGGAGTCATTTAGTGTTTGATTAGTTTCCCAACGTCATACAAATTAAAAATTCAGTTGAGGGAAATTGGGAGAGGTGTGTGAATGTTTAAATATTCCTCTTTTGGTCGAGGTAGGTTTGATGAAGAAGTTTTGAAGCAAAATCAATAAAAAAAAGAACTCTATTTTCCAAATTTCTGTGAAAAAAATTGCTGCTAACTCATGTAGTACGGACATAATATGAACTGTATGGACAAAATTATATAATGGTTCAATAGAGGGTTTAGATAGCTTCCTTTTGGCGGTGGTTTGACTCATTTTCATCAAGAATCAAGGGAGATATCTGCATTTTACTACAAGTGGGTCTGAAACCCTCCACAACTAGGGTTTGATCAATAAAATGCAAGTTTCTCTCCATTCCATTGTAGGAAAAAGATGGTTTTTGGTGGAATGGAAGGGATTGTAGTATAATTCAAGATTCAAAAGGTTTTATACTGGAATATGGAGTTTTGTGAGAATGAATTGATGCCCTAGGCCTAGTATCTCTATGTGATAGGCCAAAATTTGTTGCAAAAATCTGATTTGAGGCAAGATTTGTGAGTTTTCTATTTTGTGGTGCTTGGGATCAGTTGGAATGAGTTTTTTGAAGGTTTAGGAAGGTATTAATTGGATTAGGGGTGTTGGGGTGTTCCAAGTTAACCATACTTGCATTGAAAAGTGTCTTTTAGGCCTCCTCGTAGCATTAGAAAATAGGTCATTTGTTGCCTTTTGTGTTGGAGTCAAAACTTTTGGTTTTGAGGGTTTGTGGAGGATAGTATCAAGTGTCAAAAACCAGTGAGTTTGGTTTGGTTTCAGTCATTAGAAGGATTTTATGTTGACTGTCCCATTAGATAGGGCTACAAGGGCTATGAGGCCTAATATGGCAGCGATAGATGAAAGAGTTTTCCCAAGTGAGAAGTCTTGTTTGTTGGCTTAGTTTAGCCATGTTAAGAGATTCTGAGTCATTTCCAAGCCTCTTGATTACATTTGGGTGTGTGGAGTTAAAATAGTTCTTAAGCTACTCATTAGTTGTATGGTGTATTAAGGAGTCTATCTAAGAGTATTTGAGAGAAGCTCTTAAGAGATTGTCTTCCCCTGCCACTCTGCATCACACTACACCATGTCTTCTTAGCTCCTGCGGTATGGCAGTATTATGAAACTTTTCACAACACTCTTATGAAACTTGTCACAACCATCTACTACCTTGACACAACATTCTTATGAAACTTGTCAATATTTACGGGAACCTTTTAAATTACATTCAGATCTATAAGGAAACTATCCTATAGGGATGGTAGTCCCAAGAAACATGGAAATGGTTACACCAATAAATAGTTAACTAGAAACCATGAATTTTCAATGCATAATGGAGAATATATAGATTGTTAAGTTAGTGAGAAAACATCCTTGGAGAATTATCATCAAAAGTATGACAATCTAAGAGTTCATAGTAGAAAATCATATACCCTCAAAGACCTAATAGTCATAATAGAGCTAGTGATAGCTTTAAGAATCATAAGAATAAATTCATAAGAGAATAGATGAAAGAGCATAAAAAGACACTGAGATGGAAGGGAAGTTGGTAGAGTTGAAGAATCTGACCTGTAGTGAGAAGGTAGGGAGAACAAAGTAATTTACAGTCAAGAGCATCATGGCAGTTTCTTAGGTGACTATATTTGGGCAAGGAGAGAACTTAGTGACAACACTACCATCAAAACAATAAGGATACTCAAAACCCTACCAAACCCTAGGGCCTTTTTCATCACCTTGTAGAGATTTCAAACATGCATGAAAATATTTCACAAAGACTAAAATCATCTCTAGTTTTGATGATCACCAAAAGTAACAAAAATTTAGATTTATAAGTGATGAAAAGTACATGGAAAGTATATTATGCTGATTTTTTTTATAAAAAAATTAACCATTAACTATCCAATACAATCTAAATAAATACATATATACAATGAAATATTATGATTAACAAAATGATAATTTTGTGGGTGCCATTCCTGCCTTTTTTCTAGCTTCCTACCTTGTAGCGGGTGTGTGTTGGTTTCTTTGAGGAAGTCCAGTTGTAGAATGGGATTTTTTATGCTCCTATTTGGTGTAATAGTAAGGATTGGTGGGTCCTCATGATGGTCTATTCTACCACTGGCTTCTTCTTGATCATCCTTCACTTTTTCCTATTGTTTGTTTGGTGGCTCTATTTTGGGGTTTTCTGTTCTTGGAGTGTTTTGGATTCCTCTTGTCCCCTCTCTGTGGAGTGGTGTTGTCTCCCTCCAATTGGTTTTTTGGTGTTTTGGCCAATCTCTGGCTCTGAATGGCGTGTTGGGGTTGCTTGGTGTTATTTCTTTCTATCCTTTCTCCTTATTTCCATCTTTTTTGGCCCCCCTTGTTCCTCTTTGGGTTTGGTTGTTCTCATTCATTTTGAGACTGGGACTTTTCCTTTGGTGGTATTTCAACCTATGTTTCTTTTTTATGTTGTGTTCTTTGTGGCATTGTTCTCTTTAGCTAAGTTTTTGTTGTGGCCTTGTTCTCTTTGGTTGAGTGTCTTTGGACCCTCTTTGTTGAGGTTTTTATTTTTCCTCTTGCCGCCCATGTGGCTGATGTTGAGGTTTGTGGTCTTCTCTTGGGTTGAGCTACTTTATGTTTTTATTCTGATGGCTCAGTTTTCTTGGTCTATTCTGAAGGCTTAGAAGTGGGTGAGAAAATGGCTTTTAATTGGGTTAATGTTCAAATTCTCTATGGAAGTCCAAATGAGTTCTAATTTGAAATTTGTTAAGGTGGACCTATGGTGTTTATTTGAGACTCTTCTCCTTGTCCACAGTTTATTTTTGGTGTAGTGTTTACCGAAGGATACTATGGTTGCGTACTTGGCTATTGTGTTGGATTTCTCCTCTATTCCTATGGAGGTGGACCTCCCTCAATTGTTCTTATTGATGTGGGCAATTCTCCTATGGAGGTGGAGGTGGAGGGTGCTAGTGATTTATGGCTACGACATTTTTTTTGTTCATATAATCCTCTCCAATAGAGGGGAGCTCATTCCTTTAGAGGTTTTTTTGGAGTTGGTTTCCTGTTATTGGAGTGTTTCAAAAGAGTTGTTGCTGCTAGAGTTGTCCATGGTTAATTTGGGCTCTTTGGCTTCTCATGTTTTTTTGTAGGTTGGGTGGTATTATAAGTTTCTCTCTATGTCCCAACAAGCTTAGCTGATTAGGGGATTGATGGTGTCCTACACCATTAATCTAGTTATCTTTCTTGGATCTATGGTGTCTTCCATGAGTAGCTGGTTTGTTGAAGCCTGGTTGATGCAGGAAGTTTCTTTGTGTTTCTAAGGGTTTTTGGTCCCGGTTAAAACCAAGTTGTAAAAGGGGTTTCAGGCCCTTGCTTGTCTATTTGTTGCAACATGTGTAGTCATGTTAATCTTTTAGAGGTTGTTGTGGAGCTACTGTTGGTTTATGGCTTATTTTATTTGCAGCTTGCTCTTCTTTGATAGTTTGACAATTTCCCTCAAAACCATCTTGTACTGGGTTTCAGGCCCCATCAAAACCTGCTTTTACCTCTAATAAAAAAACAAAATGATAATTTTAACGGTTATCTTAAGGTAGACAATTCTTTTTGTGCAAGTGAAGAATACTAATATTAGATTATTTTGAACAAATAACATTTTCATTTACATCATTTTCAAGCAATAGTTTTTTAGATCTATCCAGCTGTACAAAAATCAAATCAAATCTGTAACGATCTCAAAGATTTGAAGGTTTTAAAATGTGATATTTTTAGATCTATTCTTGGGTGTATCCTCCAAACTTCATCATAGAAGGATGGGTCATCACCTCATTTAGACCTAGATGTGGAACTACCTTTTCTATTTCAACAGAATCCAAAATAGGCCTAACAAATGCTAGAAAAAATAACCCTATAAACACGCAAAAGGAAAATCTAAATCAATAGTAATTTACTAATTTTCATTCAATTTCTCTATAATCATTTTAAGTACCTGATTCTATTGTATTTTAAATATTTATAATATGAAATTTAACTATTCAAATAGATTAAATAATTTTAAGTTAAAAAACAGATAAATAGCTTTATCAATTAAAAAAAAATCCACTTCTAAAATTTTAAAGATCTTTAATGTATCTATTTACCATTGTTAGAGAGTTGCAAACTATGAATTGTCCTCTATCCTATAGGATTGAGAAAGGAAGAACACTACCAAAAAATTATTGAATCATAACAAACAGTCCAAAAAAAATGAAAGTTATTGTCAAACGGTGACAAATATTTTCCCTTTAAGTCATTTGCACATGGTGATTGAGAACACAGTGAGTAAGAAGTAAAAGATCACTAGATCATAGGACTACAAAATGTTCACGAGTTATGTAATGAACTTCATTGTTCTTTTGATCACAAAGGAGATCGAGATAACAACCAACATACTGATGTGCATAAAGAATGTTCATGGAGTGCAAACTTCCTTACAAATCAATTACCACAATAGAGTTTGAGGTGAATTGCACTTGCTATTTTATTATGATATGGATATGTTCCAACCTATAGTTAATTGTTGTAGCATAACAAATAGGCTAAATAGTTTTTAATATACCATTATTTCAAATTCAAAATTGTTGGCTCTTTCACAATTGTTTGCTTCATTTATTTGATCTAAGACAACCTACTATGTAGAAGATTCTCTCAAAATTACAGTAAAATCCTTTATTTTAGGATGACTGTTCATAATCTTTCCCATCATAACAATGAACAAAAGCATCAATCATTAACTATAATTTTGCAAGAGTTTCACTAAATTCTAATCTTCCACTCTCTTTTCCATTTTGAATTTTATTCGCAATTTCATCCATGAAGAACTTCCTCAGCATGTAGATCCTACTTTTAGCCATAACTTTACCAGGTGTCAAGGATAACTTCAAATTTTTACCCAAGCAACAATTAACAAAATTCGACCTTACCATATTTTGATTTGGTAAGGCCAAATTTTATCAATTGTTGCTTGGGTAAAAACTCGAATATATCTTCAAAACCTAGTAAAGTGATGGATAATAGTAGGATCTACAGGCTGAGGTAGTTCTTCATGGATGAAATTGGGAATAAAATTCAAAATGGAAAAGAGAGTGGAAAAGTAGAATTTGATGAAACTCTTGCAAAGTTCATGTTAATGATTGATGCTTTTGTTCATTATTATGATGGGAAAGATTCTGAATAGTCATCCCAGAATAAAGAATTTTCCTTAGATTTTGAGAGCATCTTCTATAGAATAGGTCATCTTAGATCAAATAAATGAAGCAAACAATTGTGAAAGAGCCAACAATTTTGAATTTGAAACAATGGTGTCTTATGTATAGACTCCCCCCATGATTTGCTCCTAGAATAAGGTATAGCAATTTAGAATTTGAAACAATGGTATATGAACAACTATTTAGCCTATCTATTATGCCACAAAAATTAACTACAGGCTAGAACATATCCATATCAACAAAAAATACTAAGTGCAATTTACCTCAAACTTTGCTCTACCTGAGTATGATAGTACTTGAGCTTTTGGTGTTTCTAGATAGAACCTATAGTGGAAAAGTGTAGTATCCATCTAAAGAACCATCTTTAGAGCTCTTCCTTGAAATGAGGGTTGAAAACATTAGAAGAAAAGAAATACCATAATTCTAAAGTAACAATTTGTATCAATCCAAATGTTAGAAAGTATAATTAAAAAGAAAAATCCTTACAATTGGACCTCAAATTGGACCAAGTAGATTTATGATTTTATCTTTAGAATGTAGGAACTTTCTCTGTTGGAGCTTCACGACCTCAAATTGGATATGAAATCGGACCGATAAAATTTATGATTTTATCTTTAAAATGTAGGAACTTCCTCTATTGGAGCTTCACTACCTTAAATTGGATCTAAAATTGGTCTAGAAAATTTATGACTTTATCTTTAGAACGTACAAACTTTCTCTATCAGATATTAAAGATACCAGGTTGGATGTTCAATTGGACAAGTAGATTTATGATTTTATCTTTAGATTAAAGGAACTTCCTCTATAAAATATTCAAAAACTCCTATAGTTAAGTTTTTCTTCCTACCGAAAACACCCGAAAGTGTTTCACATTGGTTCAAGGTACTCTCCAACCTAGTTGTGACACCAATAACAATCTAATTTTTCCTAAACTATCCAACCTAAACATTGCATCACAATATATTATTCCTACACATTAAAATGCCACATATTAACCCCTTCTAAATAAAGCTCAAAATCATCATAAAACCATAATTAATAAATCATTTCAGCTTCAGAAAGAATCTAATGTCATTTACTATTAAAAAAAAGTTTTATAAATCACAAAAAAATTCACGAAGCAATCCATCCAAAGAGAGAATAAGCAATGTAAGGATTTGAGAAATATAAGTCCAAAGGGTTATGCTGTAATGGTAATGGAATCACCATAAGAGCACAACCAAGGAATAAATTCTTATGACTATAATTATGTGATCCATAACTCTATTGGTCATGTGGCACAATTGTGCTATAAAAAATACAAGATGCATTCATGTGTGACCCAAGTTTAATGTGACTATGTTGTGATAGAAATGGAGGCACTCGTATGAGCACAATTCATGTAAAAATCATTGTCATCACAATTAGGTGTCAATCATCATTGGGTGCATTCAAGTTGACTCAAGTTTAATAGGTTACGATGTAATGATAGAATGATCCAAGAGCAATTACCTCTTGCTGCAATAAAGAGCCTATAACTTTGGTTGATATGCAGAGTGGTTGTGCTATATCAATTATGTGGTGTATTCAAGCACAACCCATGTTTAATGGGCTATTCTAGAGAATGATCAATATTTTATAAACCTTATGAATGTTACTTAAAAGTGTACAAATTAAACTACAAACCAAGTTTGTTACATACTTGAATGCAATCTTGGGTTACCACAAACTATAATAATGTGATATGCTAATAACCATTATGGAAAGTATTAAAGAAAGATCCATGTGATATAGGATACATTTCCTTGATCAGGATTACATACCTTAATGATCAAACACAAGCTTCCCACACACTCTAGGATACAATCTAAGATCATACCACAACCATATCAAGAAAACTAATTTTCTGACCCAATATTTAAAGTTGTTTTTTAATACCAATAGAAGCATTGGTAAGAGAATGAATAGGGTACAAACCCTAGGCCTCCATAGAAACATAAACAATAACTCTAGTGTATTAGTGAGGTTGCAATACCAGAAAGATTGAGACATTGTAGCCAATAACAAAATCTTGCAATCTAAAGAGAGTAGCCAATAACAAGCACACTATGTAGCTTAGTTACATTTGTAAATACAATCTATGGTAAGAATAATGACAGTCACTTGAGGTGTGACAGTAAAAAAGAGGCTAAGCAATGACAAGATAATAAAGCTCAAACCTTGCATAGTAAAGTGGAAATTTTAACAGTGAGTTTCCTTACCCCCTTGCTGACCTTAAGGTTTTTCAAATGCTTTTGAAAATGTTAGACAAGGAAAATGCAACTAGGGAATGAATTTACAAATGAAGTAATAGTGGTAATCATAGGTTCAATGTTTCTTCTTAGCCATTGTATAATGGAGGTAGTGGATTGCATGTTTGAGCAGTGTTTTGAGACTCATCAAAGATGGGGGAATAGTGAATAATACCTTGTGGACTATGAAGTAGTGACAATAAGGTTGAAGGATCAAGACCCATAATGCCATGAAACAATGAGTCCCTTGTAGTAAGTAAGTAGGCAGTCTATAGGGTATAGTTTGATTTTATAGAAGGATGCTCATGAAAGGAATCTTCAAGTGATAGTGAGTGAGTTGTTTGAGATTGCAGCTGAGGGTGCAATATCCAATCTTAAAGGCAGTTAGCAAAGCAGTAAATGTGCAAGAAAATCAAATCGTACACAACAAAAAATTCACAATGTTATCTTGCATAATTCCTTGAGTTTGAAGACAAAAATATCATTGTATCTTGATGAAAGTAGTGACCTTCAACCATGATTTTAAAACATGTTATTGTCCTTATGGAGGCAACATTTTAAGCAAGGCAGTGAGTGGTGGTTTGGAACAATGGCAGGTATGAAGGACTTGCTTTATATGCATACTATGTAGTCTAGCTTAAGAAAAAATTCTTAGAAGAGATTGAAGGTGGATTATGGAGCTCAAGGGTTACCATGATAAGGATTAAAGAAAAGAATGAGATCTATTTAAAATCCACTATCATGAAGATATTAAAGATGTCACATGCAAAACCCTAGTAGATAGAGTAATGAATACAATGCCAAAGAGGATAGTGTGTTGGGGAAGATTTAGGAGATCTCCACATTATCTAATCGTAGGAAAATACATTATTTATTTATTTTTTTAAATTTAAAGAAATCATTCTAAACCCTATATAGGATACATTGATACTTCAAAAGCATTTGATTTATTTTTTAAAATTAAAATAAATTATTCTAAACCCTATATAGAATACATTGATACTTCAAAAGCATCTGAAGGAATTTGAGATTATGCAAATATATTTCAATTAAATACCTAGATTACAAATAGTAGCATGAACAATGTAACCCTTGTTGAGTAGAGCAGGGATGAGATAAACATCAATGAATCCTATGCCTCCTATCACACACATCTCCTTATCGTTATCTGCCATTCTTTACTGAAACACTTCTCCATTTTGGTGGGATATGCTTAAAAATAAGGTTTTGACAAAGGTTTTAGAGTATGTTTATTAAAATGAAAACTCCATTCTAGTGGGCTACGCCTAAAAATAAGAATTTGACAAAAGTTTTAGAGTATTTTGGTAGGCTATATTCTTAATTTCTTAAATGATTTATTCAAATGGATTGTCACTAAATAAATGGATAACTATTTAGTCATTTTTATTTGTGTAAATAAATAATTTTTCGTCAATGATCAAATTAGTCATTTATATTTGATTTGCAAAACATGAGTAGAATTTAGTCATTTTTAGTTGTGACTAAAAGTTTTAGTTAACTAGTCATTTATTTGCCAAATTCTACTACTGTAAAGGATCAACATCCTAAGCTAGTGTTGCAACATCTAGAAACCTATTTCTTAGATAGACTCCCTTTGAGTCAAAACATTAGTACTTCTGAAAACACTCTGCAAGAGAACCAACTCTTCTTACGACAGGGAGACCAATCTCCCCCTCACCTCGTACTTTCCTCTTGAATCAAGAGGAGGGAGTAACAACTCCCAAATTCTATTGAAGAAACTCAAATGTCTTCTTAGGAAGTGGCTTCATGAATATATCTACAACTTGTTCCTTTGTATCAAAATATTCCAATATGACTTCTTTCTCAACAACCTTCTCTCTCAAGAAATTATAGTTGATTGCAATGTGTTTTGTTCTTGAGTGCATCACCAAATTCTTTGAAATATTTATTACACTTGTGTTATCACAAATAATAGTGATAGGATCTTCAAACTCAACCTTCATTTCCTTCAATTTTTGCTTTATCCAAAGCACCTGAGTACAACATGATGTTGCAACAATGTATTTTTATTCTACTATAGATGAAGAAACTGATTCATGTTTCTTACTCAGCCAAGACACCAAACTATCTCCAAGGAAGAACACACCGCCACTTGTTCTCTTCTGATCATCCACACTACTTTCCCAATCTACATCTGTGTATGCAATAAGAGGTAAATTTTCACTCTTTGGATACCAAAGACCAAATTCTTCAATAGTCTTCAAATACCTAAATATCCTCTTCACTATCTTCACATGAGTCTCTTTAGGTGCTACCTAAAATATGGAAACCATTTGAACTGCCTACATACTATTCAATCTAGATGTTGTCACATATAATAAACTACTAATCATACATTAATACAGAGTTTGATATGCTAGAGCATAAACATCATCCTTGCTCAAATTACACCTGGTAACTATAAGAGTTGCAACAGGCTTGTAATCTTCCATCTTGAACTTTTTTAACATCTCCTTAATACATTTGTACAATGAAATAAAAATACCTTTGTCTAATTGAACAATCTGCAATCCCAAGAAGAAAGACAATTTTCCTAGCATAGACATCCCAAATTCATTCTGCATAGTCTTCTGAAAGTTTGTGCACATTTCTTCACAACTACCTCCAAAAATGATGTAATCAACAAACATCATAGCTATCAACATTTGTTCTCCTTCTATTTTTATGTATAAATTATTTTCCACACATCCTCTCTAGAAACCTTGCTACTGCAAGTATCCATCCAACCTTGAATACCAAGCTCTAGGAGCTTTCTTGAGACCATAGGAAACCTTCTTTAGTCTAAAAACATAATCTGGATTATCAGTACAATGAAATCCTTCTAGTTGTTCAATATATACTTCTTCTTCAAGTTGTCCATTCAAGAAAGCTAACTTCACATCCATCTAATACATTGAAATTCTTGAATGTTGAGAGAGCTAAAAACATCCTGATTGCCTCTAGTCTAGCCACTAGAGCAATATGTTTCCTTAAATTCTATACCTTCAACTTGAGCATACCCTTTACACATGAGTATTGCTTTGTTCCAAATCACTTCACCTTCTTCATTCAGCTTATTTCTGAAAACCTAATTTGTTTCAATTACATTCTTGTCTTCAGGTCTTGTGATACAGGAGCATCCTTGGTTCTTGGCAATCTTTCATCAACCAAAAATATTTTCTTTTAGTTTTGTTCTTGTTTTGTTCTTGCTCAATTCAATTTTGTGGATTTGGCACATTTTCTCACTAGACCCTGTGGATCTATGTGTACATTGTGTACATTTTCATTTTCCTTATTCCAAGATTTGAGCGTGATTGGATCATTTTTCAGCAAGTTATTGCTTTCAAAGTATGTGGTAGTTTCTTGAACCGACACTAGAATAATTTCAAACCTAACATCTAGTTTGATTGTTGTGGATTTTTCTCATATCTTGTGGATCTTGACGGTGTGTTTAAAATTGTTCTGTGGAGTTTCCTCGACCTTAATTTAGATCCACACTTCATCCTATGCATTCACTAAAGAGAAATTCAAATTTGAGGCTGACCTATTCATGCACACGTTACATTTTCTTTCATTGGAGATTGTAATAATCCTTGGCCAATGTGGATAATTCTAGATCCCAGAGTGTGATATAAAACATTGTAATCAATCATTATAAAGGGGCGAATTTAGAACATAGGATCTAATATGTAAGATTTTTTCTCGCATTAAGGAGCAAATAGGAATTTTGTATTTTGAGCATGTTGTATCAGGCCTGTGAGCCAAATGTGTAAGCCCAGATGTTGCCAGTTGTTTGTAATCAAAATTTCTATTAATAAGAATGTTTGAACCTATATTTTCCTCCATATTTTATGTTGCTTCTATTGTGTAACTCTTGATGCACAGCCTGGATTTTTCTCTTTGAGGACCCTCCTACCGTGGCTACACTAGATTCATATGAGAGCTAGATTCGTTTTGTGGGAGATCACCAAAATTCATAGAGTCCTATTGAAGATTTTTTGTGGGTTGGTGAACTGAGGATCCAACCTATAGTTGCAGAGGACTTGTGTATATATGGTGGGAAGAAGAAATGTTAGAGGAAATGGAGCACATGGAAATGCATACCCAACATTAATGGAGATGTTGAGAGGAATTGTTGCTAGATTGGAAGCAGTCACCCAGAGGAGAGGTCGACCAATTGATGATATGAGTGATGAAGAGGTAGAAGTGCAGGAAGAAATGGAAAGAGAAGATCAACTTGGCTTGGATCAGGGAGAAGAGAGGTTCATAAGAGCCCTAACTAGAGTAAATACCAGACCGCATTTCAATCCATCAGATTATAATGGTAATTTGGATTCAGATGAATTGCTTGATTGGATAACAGAGATGGAAAAGTACTTTAATTTTGAAGGTACCATTGAAGACAAGAAAGTGAAATTTTCTTGTATAAATTTGAAAGGACATGCATCCCTTTGGTGGGAACATTTGCAGAAGGACAGGAAAAGAAGAGGAAAGGAGAAAACAAAATCATGGGATCAGATGGTGAATAAGTTGAAGATAAAGTTTATGCCTGTAGACTATCAGATCATTTCATTAAGGAATTTGTAGAATCTAAAGTAGGAGTTAAGTGTGACAGAGTATACTGAGGAGTTCCAAAAGATGAATATCAGATCCAGACATTTAGAGGATCAGGTCGAACAAGTGGCTAGATATGTGAATGATTTTAAGCCGTCTATATAGGAAAAGATTAGTTTGATCAAGTTGCTAAGTGTGGAAGAAGTATATACATGTTTCCTAAGAGAAGAAGAGAATTTAAATAAGAGACATGAGCAAAGACAAAGAGGAAGGGGTGGAAGATTTTAGAGAGGAAGAACATTTATTGGAGGAAGAGGAACTTTTACAGATCATAATAAAGATAAGGAAGTTAGGAAGAATGATAATTCATACTATAGAGATGATGGAAACTCCTACCGAATAGGAGGATATGGTGGTTACCAAAATGAAGGTTATAGGGGAGATGACAAAGGACAAGAGAAAAGAGTATTCAAGGGAACATGCTTTAAATGTGGTGGAGAAGGACATAGATCATTTGAATGTAATCAAGGAGAGATAAGTAGAAAGACATAAAACAATAGAAGAACAACCTTTGTTGAGGAAGATCATGTTAGATCATCTAATAAACTAGATGATGGAGAAGTGTTGGTGAATAGAAGAGTATTATGTTAAAGTGAGGTGAAGCAGGAGCCATTGCAAAGAAATAATTTGTTTTAGATTAGATTCAAGATAGCTAGTAAATGTTGCAAAGTGATTATTGACAGTGGAAGCTCAAAGAACCTAGTTTCTAAAGAAATGGTGACCAAATTGAAGTTAGAAAGATTGAAACACCCGAAGCCCTATCAGATAGGATGGATTCAAGATGAGCATAAGATATTGGTAAGTGAACAATGTTTGGTGAAATTGAAGACAGGAAATTATCATGATGAAGTTTTATGTGATATCATGCCTATGGATGTATGCCATGTTTTCTTGGGAGGACCTTGGCAATATGATAGACAGGATATTCATGATGGAAAGAAGAATACATATACTATTGTTGCTAATGGGATTTAGCAGACTTTGTTTCCCTTGGAAGATGTTCCTAAAGTTGAGGTTTGTGCAAGTGCTAGAATTTGTTTGGTTGATGGAAGGAGATTTCTGGATGGATTGAGACATGAGAACATGTGTTATGCCTTGGCTCCTAAGAAGGATGAAGACTTGAAGCATATAGAAGAACAAAAGGGGGAGATAAAGGAGTTGCTGACAGAGTATGTAGAGATCATTTCAGATAATGTACTTGATGGATTACTACCTATGAGGAGCATTAGTCATTGCATGGATTTGATTCCTAGAGCTAGTTTTCCTAATAAAGCAACACACTAGATGACACCTGCAAAGAATGAAGAGTTGAATAGACAAGTGCAAGAATTATTGAGGAAAGGTTTGATAAGAGAAAGCTTAAGTCCTTGTACGGTACCTACTGTGTTAGCACCTAAGAAGGATAAAGAATGGATGATGTGTATAGATTCTAGAGCCATAAAAAAAATCATGGTGAAGTTTAGATTTCCTTTGCCCCAGATGGATGACATTATGGATTGTTTAAGTGGAGCTAAATACTTTACAAAGATAGATTTTAAGAGTGGATATAATCATATCAGAATAGAGAAGGGGATGAGTGGAAGACAACATTCAAGCCAAATGAAGGATTGTATGAGTGGTTGGTGATGCCTTTTAGACTAACAAATGCACTGAGTGCTTTCATGAGGCTGATGAATGAGGTATTGAAGAAATTCTTGGGTAAGTTTGTGATTGTTTATTTGGATGACATCTTGATTTTCAGTAAGACTAGAGAAGAACATTTGTTGCATATCAGACAAGTTTTTCAGAGGTTGAGGGAAGAGCAGTTGCTGATAAACATTAAGAAGTGTAGTTTCATGAAGGAAGAGTTGGTATATCTAGGATTTGTGATATCTAAGGATGGATTGAATATGGATCTTGAGAAAGTAAGATAAATTATTGAATGGCCTACACCGGAAAGCATTGGAGAGGTAAGATCATTTCATGGATTGGCTAGTTTCTACCCAAAGTTCATTAGGAATTTCAGTTCTATTTATAGTCCTATGACATAAACAATGAGAGGAGATAAGAAATATTTTAGATGGACATCTAGAGGAAATCAGAGTTTTGAATTGTTGAAATAGAAGGTAACTAAGCAACTTGTGTTGGATTTACCAAACTTTAGTAAGGTATTTCAAGTAGACTGTGATGCAAGTGGAAATACAATTGGAGTAGTATTAAGTCAAGAAGGAAGACCAATAGCTTATTTAAGTGAGAAATTCAATGATGCTAGGAGAAGATATTTAGTGTATGATCATGAGTTTTATGCCATAGTTCAAGCCTTGAAGAAGTGGAGACATTGCTTGTTGCCTAAGGAGTTTTTGTTTTATATGGATCATCAAGCATTGTAGTATTTGAATAGTTAGGGTAAGTTAAATTAGAGACACATGAGATGGGTAGAATTCTTGTAGAGTTATAATTTTGTTTTGAAACATAGGAGTGGAAATTCAAATAGATTTCTTGATGCTTTGAGTAGAAGAAGGAATTTATTGGTAGATATGAGATTGGAGGTATTAGGTTTTGATGAATTGAAGAACTTGTATGAGGAAGAGCCAAATTTTGTAGAACCTTGGAGAGCTTGTAAAGAACCAGTTTTGGAGGATAGGAGTTAGTGGTTGAATTATTTCATTTAGGAGGATATGTTGCTTAGAGGGAATCTATTGTGTATACCCTGAAGTTCAATGAGGGATAACTTGGTAAGAGAAAAAAATAGTGGAGGATTGTCAGGAAACTTTGGTGCTAATAAGATAGTAGCATTGGTAAGTGAGAATTAGTTTTGGACATAGATTCATAAGGATGCTAGGAGATTTGTGCAGAGTTGTAGAGTTTTTCAAGTTGCAAAAGGGAGTAGTCAGAATGTTGGATTGTCTAAGCCTTTGACAGTTCTAGAGAGACCTTGGGAGGACATTAGCATAGATATCATACTTGGTTTACCAAAGACACAAAGAGGTAATGATTCTATATTTGTAGTGGTGGATAGATTTTCTAAAATGGCACATTTCATACCATGTAGGAAGACAATATATGTAGTACATGTAGCATACTTATTTGTCAAGGAAGTAGTCAAATTGTATGGATTACCTAGGAGTATTGTTTCAGATAGAGGTACAAAGTTTGTTGGTTAATTTTGGAAGACACTTTGGAGGAAGTTAAAGACAGATTTAAAGTTTAGTTATACTTTTCACCCATAGACTGATGGATAGACAGAGATAGTAAATAGGAGTTTGGGAAATTTGGTGAGATTTTTGGTTGGAGAGAAGACCAAAAATGGGGATTTAGTCCTTGCACAAGCAGAGTTTTCTTACAACAATTTAGTGAATAGGAGTACCAGAAAGACACCTTTTGAGATTTTTACTAGAGTTCATCCTAGAGGTATATCAAAGTTGAGAGACATTAGTATGGATGATAAAAGGAGTGCAAAAGCAGAGGAATTTGTAGAACATATGAAGAAAGTGCATACTCAAGTGAAGGAGCAATTGGGAAATATGAACCAGAAGTATAAGGAGAAAGCAGATGAAAAGAGGGAACATACTGAGTTTGAAGTTGGAGATGAAGTGATGGTGTATTTGAGGAAGGAAATATTTCCGGTTGGCACATACAATAAGCTAAAGATGAGGAAATTTGGACCTTGTAGGATTTTGAAGAAGTTTGATTTAGGAAATGCATATGAAGTAGAGTTACCAGATGGCATGGGTATATCACCTATATTGCAGATCTACATTAGTACATTGAAGTAGAATTTCGTGACGACAGTAAAGAAAATTTGGATGATCAGTTTCCTAAACAACAATTAGATGAGATTGGAGAGATTTTGGATATCAGAGATGGGAGGAAGACTCATGGAAGATAGTACAAATAGTATCTTGTGAAGTGGAAAGGTAGAATAGTGGAGGATTTTTCTTGGATTTCTCAGGCTAAGGTAGACCATTTTGGTTTCCCTTTATCCCTAGAAAAGTGAGGGACTCACTTTTCAAATAACCCCGGATGTCTGATGTAGGAACATCCTTGGTTCTTGGCAATCTTGTATTAACCAAAAATATTTTCTTTCAGTTTTGTTCTTGTTTTTTTCTTGCTTAGTTCAAGTTGGTGGATTCAACATATTTTCTCACCAGACCCTATGGATCTATGTGTACATCGTGGACATGTTCATTTTCCTTATTCCAAGATTTGAGTGTGATTGGATAATTTTATGACAAGTTATCACTTCTGGAGTATGTGGCAGTTTCTTGAACCGACACTAGAATAATTTCAAACCTAACAGCTAGTTTGATTGCTATGGATTGTTCCCATATCTTGCGGATCTTGATGGTGTGATTCAAATTGTTCCATGGAGTGTCCCCAACCTTAATTTAGGTCCACACTTCATCTTATGCATTCACCAAGTAGAAATTCAAGTTTGAGGCTGACCTATTCATGCACACATTACATTTTATTTCATTGGAGATTGTAATAATCCTTGGCCGATGCAGATGATTCTAGATCCCAAAGTGTGATATAAAACATTGTAATCAATCATTAGAAAGGGATGAAGTTAGAACATAGGATCTGATATGTAAGATTTTTGGTCACATTAAGGAGCATATAGGAATTTTGTATTTTGAGCATGTTGTATCAAGCATGTGAGCCGAATCTATAAGCTCAGATGTTGTCAACTATTTGTAATCAAAATTTTTGTTAATAAGAATGTTTGAACTTGCATTTTCCTCCATATTCTGTGTGGCTTTTGTTGTGTAACTCTTGCTACATAGTCCAAATTGTTCTCTTTGAGGACCCTCCTACCGTGGCTGGACTATCTTGGTACAAGTTCCCAAGTTTTATTCTTCATAATGTGATTTAGATCTTCCCCCATTGCTTCTATCCAACCTTGTTCTCTGCTTTCTTTTATATATGTCTTAGGTTCAATCTTTGATATTAAATAAAAATGTGCTTTTTCTCTTGATCTTTCTAGCTTCTTCCGGGTAAGAACCCCACTATCTTTGTCACCAATAATCTTATATGTACAGTGATTTTCCTAAACATACTTAGCTAGAGTTTTTGTAACAACTTCTTCTAGTTCTTCAATGTTGCTCTAAATTTATTCCTCATCATCTTCTTCCTTTGGAATAGCAATATCATGAATAGTTTCATCAACCTTTGTATTTGGGCACTTTCAATTATCCTCTTCAGTATTTTGTTGTAACATCTGTAAGCTTGAATTCTTAAGGAACAACCAAGAAAATGTTGGAAGTTTGAAGAAGTTTGTCATTGATGTTGTTGTTTAGAAACATGAGCATGGAAGGTACATAGCGATGTGTTGTAGTGTTTTAATTGATATCAAAATTGTTGCAGATCATTTTGATCAGCTCAAACAGGTTTTTGTAGTGTTAAGGAAGATATGTGTGCAAGATGATTTGATCAAGAAAGATTAGTCGTGTGGAAATTTGATTGTGTCAAATCTGCTAGTTTAGTGTAGTAGTGCATAAGTTTTTTGGCTCTGCACCACTCCACAAATGAATATATCACTTGTCACTTCTAACATAATTTTGGTTGATTTTAGATGTATCTGATTCCAAGTTTTCATCATGTTTTGACAAGTAGTTTGAAAGTTATGAGTAACAAAGTTTGGTCTACCAAATCACATTTGCTTTTCTATATAGTACGATTGTGTGGGAGATTTTGCATGTCTTTGTGGATGAGTTTTTGGCCTTGCAATTTTTAAGATAAGTTGCTAGATCTAAATAGAGAATGTATTCCAATCAACATCAAATTTTGAGGTCCACATGTCAAGATGTGGATGCAAAGTTGAAGGTTTTTGCTTCTAGGTCTTATGCGAAGTTGACCTAATATGTTTGAAGGTATGCGAAAGTTAAATATGTATTTTCATCTTATGTGGGATCAATTATAGGTCCATAAAAACCTATTTCAAGATTTTTTGAGATTTGAATTATGGCACATTGTGTGGATGAAATTTTTTGACACGAAAAAGTTTTATTTTGGGTGTTACATCTAATTAGGCTGACCTACTTGATGTTATGCTTGATGCAAATATATAAGTTGGATTGTTTTTAGTATTTTGGGGAAAGGCAATGAAGATATGATGATGTGATGCAAGTTTTTGTAGATTAGTGTGAAGTTAAGTTGCAAATGTTGATTTTAAGATTAGAGTTGTGTGAATGAAGAGCATGGTAGAGTGTTAAATCTGAATTAGATAAAGATTGTTTATTGAGCTTCATTGGAACTGTATTCATGCATATGTAAGATGCAAATTGTAACAGTTCAAAAATAGATTGTGAGCCACCATCTCTCTTCGTTCTTTTTATCTATGGAAAGTGAGTCCACTTGCAATGATCACTTATGTAAATATAATATAACCAGTTATAATATATTGTGATCTAACCCTCACTGTGGTTTTTCCTATTTTGGGTTTTCCATGTAAAAATATTGGTGTTCATGTGTTATGTGATGTTGTTAATATTTTATGTTTTCATTCCTTGTTATAGTTGAATATACTTTAGTGATTGGATGTTTAATGTTTGAATACTTTAAGAGAATACTAATTCACCCCCCTCTCAATATTATGGGTGTTTATTAATTGGTATTAGAGCTTGGTTCCTTAGAAGGAGCTTAATCACTTGGGGAAGGTCTTGCAGATTTAACACATGGCTGACATTAAATTTCCTATTCCTTTGGAAGAGATTCCTACTATTTATTTTATAGAAGAAGATTGCTCTCTTGAAAAATATAGAGAACTCAAAGTTTCTCTTGAAGATCTAGAAATAATTTAAGGTGAAAATAAAGATCTGAAGGAGAATGTCAAAGAATCAAATGAGTGTATCAGAAAATTGAGAGAGAAAATCAAGAAGTTTAGAGAAAGAAATAAGGAAGTTAGTGAGTAGTTTAAACATGCAAATGAAAGCATCATTGAACTAAAAGTGCAAGTTGAAGAAAAAAAAAAGAGTTGAGGAATGTATAAATGCAATGGTGAAAATAAAATTAGAGGAATGTATAAGGCTTGAACAAGAAGTGGTAAACCTAAGATTAGATTTGGAAAAAGAAATAATTCATGAAGAAAAATTCAAGATGAGCTCTACAATGCTTGATGAGATGATTGTAGATTATAAAGCATCAAAAAATAGAGGTAGTTTAGGATTTGAAAAAGTTGAAAGCTCAAAAGCATATTAGAAACCTAATATAGAAGATAAGATCAATGAACCAAAAAATACTGAAGACAAGAAGAACAATGGAAAGATCTAAAATCAAAGAGATGAAGTTGGAAGACCATTGGTAAGACAACCTGCACAAAGATACCCATATTTAAATGTTTTTTTCAATTCTTGCAATAAATTTGGACATAAAGTAATAGAATGTAGAAGCATAATGAATTAGAATGCTCCATCATTTTTTGGTCAATGTTTTACATGCAAATGATTTTCTCATAGAGAAAGTGAATGCAAATGCCAAATGATGAATGCATATAACAATATTATAATGATTCAATCCTTAAATGGTTACTTTTATACATGTTATGGATTTGGACACAAGGTTAATCAATTCAGATCTAGAATGAATGGAAGGAATACTATTTAGAAGAATGTTGTATGCTACAATTGCAATAGACCTAGAAACATTTCCAAGTTTTTCAAAAGTAGAAATACAAGGAAGGATAATATGTTTAAGACAAATGAACCTATACAAAAGATTGATCTTGAAGAGATAAAGAAGGAGATGAATAAGATTTGGAAAAAGAAGGAAGCGATAGAATTCAAGGAAGAATTTATACCATCCTCTGGTGTAGATGTTTCCTTCAAAAACTAAGCTAAATTCTTTGGCTTAGGGAGAGCTTTAATGGACATCTTTTGTCCCCCACCAAGGAAGAGGTTTTGATGCCTCAATGCAAAGATATGTGATGTAGATCAATATGCTTGATCTATTGGTGAAAATTATGCAAGAAAATATGATGATGTGGAAGTTTGCAGAGCTTTAGAAGTTGACTATGCATACAGATGAAAGGTTTCCAACTTTATAGTTTGATGCATTTAATGTAAATTTTTGGTAGATTGATAGATTATAAGTAAATTCACTACGGGAAATTCATTTCAAAAAGGCATTCAAGAAGGAGCAAAGCAATGAAGAAATAATTCAAAGTGTTCAAGGTGATTTGTGTTTTAGTGTATCAAAACCCTGATTCAACAAGCATAGAAAAGGTATTATGAATATGTTTATCCTAAGTTTTGAAGAAATTTTCTTGCAAATAGTTTGAATATATTTTATAATGGCTAAACCAAGGACTATAGAGGTTACAAAAAATATACAACCAAAATTAAAAAGGTATCCTATGAAAGCCATAAATGATGACCTGTTAGGCACATTCTCACATATTCCATATGGCATTTTATGATTGAATATATTCGGGCTTATATTCATGGAAAAATGGAAAAAAATTCTCCCACTAAGTTAGAAGATATATGGGAAAATGTTAATGAGAGACAACTTCACCCTAAAGAAAAAATACAAAAAACCTAGTTGAGAAGAAACTAGATGTATGTAAATGGTTCCCTACTTTCTTTTATGATTTCAAGTGGATCAGAATGGCTTTCAGTAGAATACATGATCAATTTGTTTGGATTGATATGCCTAATATGGTCACTAAGAAAGTAATAAGAAAAGTCATCAGTCTATGCTCCATCAGACCCATCCTTGTTTTGAAGTCCATAAAAAATGAAGTGGTTATGGAGAAAATAGGTGCAATATATGAAAAGAGAGCCCTTGCAGTAAATCCCATTAAGATTCCAGTTGTGAGATACATAGCTATGATGATCGGTTACAAAATTTATTATACAAATAGAGACAACTCTATATAAGCCACCACAATCAATGTGGCGCATGAGATGGTAGAAAATGGTGCAAATTTGGACTTGTGTGAGTTGCTTAGGAAAAAAATGATGGAGAATTTGAAGCAAACTAAGGAAAATAAATATGTATTTAAGTATGGAATCTTGCTCATGTGCTTACTCTTTAATTTCTTGAAGGAGCTTCCCATAATTGGAAGTGTAACCTAAATAAGAGGAAGGCCAATTGCTCATCAAATTATATATCATATGAGGAATCTTGGAGATGTCAAAGAATAATATGATTCCCTTATTGCTTTCTTTGTAGTATTCCAAAAGAGAATGCATGAGAGAGAGAGAATTCTAAGGAAAATTGTTTAAAGATACAAAAATGATATCACTTTTGTTGTATCTACATACCAATTTATTATGGAGGCAGTTGAACCAATAACTATTTGGGTTCCCAAACTGTGTAATGAGGTGAAAAAGGTAGGTCTTATTGGTTATGTTGATATCTTGTTGAAGAGCCCTAAAGAAACCACAAAACCAAGATATGGGACATAGGAAACCACATATCAAGAATAATGTGGATAAGATGGTTGATGTTTATGCTAAAAAATGGGTCTTTCTAAACAAAGAGTCCATTATGCTAGAGAGAGAGCCAAGGAATATTGAAGTGTTGTAGAAGCATCTGGTAGCTCAAGAAGATTTGGTAGAATAGCTACCACTCCACCTTCTATCTAGAAGTCCTTTAGGACTTTTCCTTCTGTTGGAGAGAAGAGAAAGACTAATCTCAGTCCTCTAGTAAGGGAGAAATCCTCTCAAGCTATGCACATCACTAGGGCTTAGAAGAAGAAGACTACCACCATCACATCCACTACTACCCCTAATAAGATAAGAGTTAAATAGAAATCCATGAAAGAAAAGAGCATAGTCTTAAATGTTACAGAAGAAGAAGATGAATTGGAAGAAGAGGGACCACCATTGGTCCAGAGAAAAAGTGATGCTTCATAAGGTGAAACTAGCACCAAATGAAGAAGAGTTGATATCATTGACACCAAGATAAAAGAAGAGATAAAAAAAGAAAAAGAGGCATTCAAGATACATATAAGGGAAAAGAAGAAGGAATCCATTAAGTCTTCTCCAAAGAAGAAGAAGAATGCAGAATCAAAGAAGACTTCAGTTAAAGGAAAAGAAAAGGAACAAAAGGAACAAGTAAGGCCTCATTCCCCCATGAAGTTAGAGGAATTATTTAACAATATCTTGCAAAATGATATGCTAGGAGAGAACACAGTTCTTTATAAGGATGGAGATGAGGTAGACAAGGCTACCATCATTGAGGCCATTATCAAATATATTTTTATCCTTGAAGTGGACATGATAAACATCAAGCAACATTTTATTAAAGATTTGTGGAACATATTATTGGAAAGAGGGCAAGAAGCCATAAAATAACATGAAATGCTTAAGGAAGAGGCATTGGAGAAAATAGGTGCTCCTCTATCTGAGGATGATAGAGCCACATTGGCCACTATATTTAGCAAGGATTTGAGAGAAAAACAAAGGGTTACAAATCTTATGGGAAAGGATAAATATGATATTGAAAGAATCTGGAAGAAAAGTAATGTGAAAGTTGAGGAGGTAGCTCAAAATATGGGAATGATACCAACAAATGAAGAAGTGAATGTTGAAACTACTACTTTGGAACCTAATGTAGAAGAAGAAATGAAAATAGATGATGCTCAACATGAGAATGATACAAATGATTAAGCTACACAAGGAAACACTCCTCTAGAAGTGGAGGACATGAAAAAAGGAAAAGATGAGGAGGCAATGATCAAAGAAGACATTGCAAAGGAGAATACCATCACTCCTCTGATACAAGAAGTTACTCCTCTAGTAATCACAAAAATCTCTATAGATGATGGAAATAAGGATGATAATGCTAATGTGGAAGGAGAGCAAGAGAAGAAAGATGAAGATAAGGATGCATCTAAAGATGCTCTAACAAAAATACAAAAACCATCAGAATCCAATAATGTTGAAGATAAGGATGTAAAAGGAAAGGCTATAGAGACAACTAAAGTTTCAAGTGAATCTTTTGGCTCCTCTAAAGATTCCCTAAAGAACCTTTTGAGCTACAACCAATTTTTCAACCATTTGTATCTTCACAACTTCGACAATTGCTAATGCATCAAGCCAATGTTAACCTGCACAAGATTTCTCTCATCAATGAGATACAATTGGGAGATATGTTTCATGCATCCACAAGAAAGGAAATCATTGAATCACACTAGAAGAGTGGAGAATTGATGGAAATAGTTTGGTGCAATCATGGTAGGAGGATCCTCAAAGAGAACAATCCACACCATGCAACAAGAGTCACACAATAGAAGCAACACAAAATATTGAGGCAAATGCAGATTCAAACATTCTTATTATCAAAAAAATTAGTCACAATCGGCTGGCAACATCTGGGCTTACAGATTTGGCTCATAGGCCTGATACAACATGCTCTAAGTACAATATTCCTATATGCTCCTTAATGCGAGCTAAAATATTACATATCAAAACCTATCTTTCTCAAATCTACTTTTGTAATGATCTATTACAATGATTTATATCACATCTAGGAATCTAGAATCATCTGTGTCGGCCAAAGATCATTAAAATCTCTAATGAAAGAAAATGTAACGTGTGCATGAATAGGTCGGCCTCAAATTTTAATTACTCCTTGGTGAATGCATATGATGAAGTGTGGACCTATAATTAAGGTCTAGGACACTCCACGGAACAATTCAAATCACACTGTCAAGATCCACAAATTATGGGAAAGATCCTCGAGCGATCCAACTAGCCGTTAGTTTAGAAAATTATTCCAGTGTTGGTTCAAGAAACTACCACTTAATCTAGAAGCAATAACTTATTAGAAAAAGATCCAATCATGCTCAAAGCTTGGAAGAAGGAAAATGAACACGTCCATGATGTAAACATAGATCCACAGGGTTTGGTGAGAAAATATGATGATACACTAAATCTGCCAATATGAACTGAACTGAACAAGAACAAAACTAAAATGGATATATATATATATTGGTTGATGCAAGATTTCCAAGAACCAAGGATGCTCCTGCATCAGACATCTAAGGTTATTTGAAAAGTGAGTCCCTCACTTTGTTGGGGCTAAAGGAAAACTAACACGGTCTAACTTAGCCTGAGAAATCCAAGAGGAATCCTCCACTAGTCTGCCTTTCCACTTCACAAGATACTCTTTGTACTATCTTCCATGCATTTTCCTCCCATCTTGATATCCAAAATTTCTTCTATCTCATCTGATCATTGTTTAGGAAACTGTTTCTCCAATTTTGCTTCATTATCTTCATTGAATTTTACTTCATGGTACTCATGTAGATTTGCAATGTTGAATATGGTTGATATACCCATGCCATCTGGTAACTCTACTTCATATGCATTTCCTGAATCAGATTTCTTCAAAACCTTACAGGGTCCAAACTTCCTCATCTTGTGTTTATTATATGTACCAAATGGAAATATTTCCTTCATAAAATACATCATCACTTTATCTCCAACTTTGAACTCCTTATGTCTCCTCTTTTCATCTACTTTTCCTTATACTTCCAGTTCATATCTTCCAATTGTTATTTTACTTGATTATGCGCTATCTTCATATATTCTACAAATTCCTTTGCTTCTGAACTCCTTTTATCTTCCTTATGGATGTATCAACACTCCAATATACATCTAGGATGAACTCCAGTAACAATCTCAAATGGTGTGTTTCTGGTACGCATGTTCACTGAGTTATTGTAAGCAAACTCTTCTTCTGCAAGGACTAAATCCCAACTTCTAGTCTTTTCTCCAACCAAATATCTTAGCAAATTCTCTAAACTCCTATTTACTACCTCTGTCTATCCATTAGTCTATGGGTGAAAAGTGGAACTGAACTTTAAATATATCTTTAACTTCTTCAAAAATTTCCTCCAAAATAACCAAGAAACTTTGTATCTCTGTCTAAAACAATACTCCTAGGTAATGCATGCAATCTGACCACTTGAAAAAAAAGTCTACTACATGTACTACATTTGTTGTCTTCTTACAAGGTATGAAATGTGCCATTTTAGAAAATCTATCCAGTACCATAAATATAGAATCATTACCTCGTTGTGTCTTCAGCAAACCAAGTATGAAATCCATGTTGATTTCCTCCCAAGGTCTCTATCGAACTATCAAAGGCTTATAAAATTCAACATTCTAACTACTCCCTTTTGCAACTTGACAAACTCTACAACTTTGCATAAATTTCCTAACATCCTTATGAATCTATGGCCAAAAGTAATTCTCACTTACCAATACTATTGTCTTATCAATTCCAAAGTGTCCTGCCAATCCTCCACTATGTTTTTCTTTCACCAAGCTATCCCTCATTGAACTCTGGGGTACACACAACTAATTTCCTCTTAACAATATATCCTCCTAAATGAAATAATCTAACCACTGACTCCTATACTCCAAGATTGGTTCTATACAAGCTCTACTCTCCAAGGTTTTGCAAAATACGGGTCTTCCTCATACAAGTTCTTCAATTCATCAAAACCTAGTACCTCCACTCTCATCTCTACTAGTAAATTCCTCCTCCTACTCAAAGCATCAACAACCCTATTTGACTTTCCACTCCTATGTTTCAAAAAAAAAGTATAACTCTACAAGAATTCCACCCATCTTAGGTATCTCTGATTCAACTTACCTTGATTGTTCAAATACTACAATGCTTGATGATCCGTATACAACACCAACTCCTTAGGCAACAAGTAATGTCTCCACTTATTCTAGGATTGAACTATGGCATAAAACTCTTGATCATACACTGAATATCTTCTCCTAGCATCATTCAATTTATCACTGAAATGAGCTACTGGTCTTCCTTCTTGACTTAATACTCATCCAATTGCATTTCTACTTGCATCACAGCCTACCTAAAATACCTTACTAAAGTATAGTAAAGCCAACGTATGCTACTCAGTCACCATTTGTTTCAACAACTCAAAAATTCATTCCACTCTAAATGTCCACCTAAAATCCTTCTTATCCCCTCTCATTGTTTCTGTCATAGGATTGCAAATATAACTGAAATTCCTAATGAACTTTCGGTAGAAAATTTCCAATCCATGAAATGATCTTACCTCTCCAATGATTTCTGGTGTAGGCCATTCAACAATTTCTCTTAATTTCTCAGGATCCATCTTCAATCCATCGACAAATATCACAAATATGAGATATACCAATTCTTCCTTCATGAAACTACACTTCTTAATGTTTATCAGCAACTTCTCTTCTCTTAACCTCTACAAAACTTGTCTTATATGTAACAAATGTTCCTCTCTAGTCTTACTGAAAATAAAGATGTCATCCAAATATACAATCACAAACTTACCCAATAATTTCTTCAATACCTCATTCATTAGCCTCATGAAAGTACTCGATGCATTTTTTAGTCCAAAAGGAATCACCACCCACTCATACAATCCTTCATTTGTCTTGAATGTTGTCTTCTAGTCATCCCCTTCTCTAATTTTGATATGATGATATCCATTCTTCAAATCTATCTTTGTAAAGTATTTAGCTCCACTCAAACAATCCATAATGTCATCCATTTAGGGCAAAGGAAATCTATACTTCATTGTGATTTTTTTTATGGCTCTAGAGTCTATACACATATCCATTCTCCATCCTTCTTGGGTGCTAACACAACAGGTATTGCATAAGGACTTAAGCTTTCTCTGATCAAACCCTTCCTCAATAAATCTTACACTTGTCTATTCAACTCTCCATTCTCTGTCGGTGTCATCCGGTGTGCTGCTTTATTAGGAAAACTAGCTCCAAGAATTAGATCCATGTAATGACTAATACTCCTCACAGGTGGCAATCCATCAGGTACATTATCTGAAATGATATCTTCATATTCTGCCAGCATCTCCTTTATCTCCCCTAGTTATTCTTCTATATGCTTCAAGTCTTCAGCCTTCTCAGGAACCAAGGCATAGCACATGTTCTCATGTCTCAATCCATCCAGAAACCTCCTTCCATCAACCAAGCAAATTCTAGCACTTGTATAAAGCTCACATTTAGTAACATTCTCCAATGGAAACAAAGTCTGCTTCATCCCATTAGCAAAAATGGTATATGTGTTCTTCTTTCCATCATGTATATATTTTCTATCATACTACTAAGGCCTTCCCAACAAAACATGGCATACATCCATAGGCATAATATCACACAAAACTTCATCATGATAATTTCCTATCTTCAATTTTAGTAAACATTGTTCACTTACTAGTATCTTATGCTCATCTTAAATCCATGATATTTGATATGGCTTCGGGTTTTTCAATCTTTCCAAATTCAATTTGGTCACCATTTCTTTTGAAACTAGGTTCTCAGAAGATTCGACTGTCAACAATCACTTTGCAACATTTACCAACTACATTGCATTTGATTTGAAACAAATTCTTTCTATGCAACGGTTCCTGGTCCATCTCACTTTGACACAATACTCTTCTATTCACCAACACTTCTCCTTCTTCTGGTTTATTAGATGATCCAACATGGTCTTCCTCAACAAAGGTTTTTCTTCTACTATTCTTTCTCTTCCTACTTGTCTCTCCTTGATTACATTCAAATGCTCTATGTCCTCCACCACACTTAAAACAATTTCCTCTTAATACTCTTTTCTCCTGTCCTCTATCATATTTTCTATAACCCTTGTTCTGGTAACCACCATGACCTACTCTCCTATAAGAGTTTCCATCATCTTTTTGGTATGCATTATCATTCTTAGTGACTTCCTTGTCTTTATTCTGATCTACAAAAGATCCTCTTCCCCCTCTAGTAAAAGTTCTTCCTCTCTGATATCTTCCACATCTTCCTCTTTGTCTCTGCTTTTGTCTTTTATTCAGCTTCTCTTCTACTTTTAGGGCACATTGATATCCGTCCTCCACATTCTACAACTTGATCAAACCAATCTCATCCTGTATAGACAACCTCAAGCAATTCTTATATCTAGCTACTTGTTTGACCTTATCCTCTGAATGTCCAGATCTGTTATTCAACTTGTAGAAATCCTCAGTATACTCTGTCACACTTGACTCCTTCTGCTTCAAATTTTACAACTTCCTAAACAAATTGATTTGATAGTTTACAAGCATAAACTTTATTATTAACTTATTCACCATCCAAAACCATGATTTTATCTCCTCCTTTCCTCAACTTTTCCTATCTGTCTTAAAATGTTCCCACCAAAGGGATGCATGTCCTTTCAACTTTGTACAAGAAAATTTCACCTTCTTATCTTTGGTCATACCTTCAAAATCAAAATACTTCTCCATCTTTATTATCTAATTAAGCAATTCATCCAAATCGAACTTACCATTATAATCTAGTGGATTGAAATGTGGTCTAGTATTTACCCTAGTTAGGGCTCTTATGAACCTCTCTTCTCCCTAATCCAGGCCAGGTTGATTTTCTCTTTCCCTTTCTTCTAGTTCTTCTACCTCTTCATCACTCACATCATCAACTAGTTGACCTCTCCTCTGGGCCATTTCGACTGCTTCCAATCTAGCAAGAATTCCTCTCAACATCTCCATTATGGCTAGATCTGCATTTCCATGCACTCCATCTCCTCTAGCATTTCTTCTTCCCACCATCTTTACACAAGTCCTCTATAGCTGCAGGTTGGATCCTCATTCTATCACCCCACAATAATCTTCAACAAGACTTCAGAAACTTTGACGATCTCTCATGGAATAAATCTCACTCTGATACCAATCTGGTGCAGCCACAGTAGGAGGATCCTCAAAGAGAAAAATCTAGACCATGCAACAAGAGTCACAAAACAGAAGCAACACAGAATATGGAGGCAAATACAGATTCAAACATTCTTATTATCAGAAAATTCAGTTACAATCGACCGACAACATCCAGACTTATAGATTCGGCTCACAAGCCTGATATAACATGCTCTAAGTGTTAGAAAACTAGAGATTAGTTGCTAGACTAAAATACTTCCACAAGAGAGAGATAATGGCGAGAATTCTTGCTATCAATATGCAAGATTGATTCACTATTGAATTGATTCAAATGTACAAGATAAGGCTTGCTTATAAAAGGCAAGCATGCACAAACCTAAACCTAACTTGAGCTACAAGTTAGCTTAATTAGATAAGGATAAGAAAATACAACCTATCACTTAATTAAAAGCCTAACTAAACTTATGAAGATGTAATTAAATAGTTAATTACACCAACACCCCCCATAAGTGCAACTTAGGGAGAAGATTATAATGCAAACTACTATGGGTCCTGGAAAATAGGCCATGTTAGGTACCCATTTACAGATGCAATCTCTCATAAAGCAGAGAAAAGGGGAAAACCCAATGGGAAGAAAACCCCTCTCCAAAAGAGAGAAAACAAAAAAAGAAGCATGACGAATGTAAATATGATGTATGGAGGACTCAATGATACCCCCCAAGGACTACATCCATCATGAATATACAATAAATTCCCCCCCCCCAATAAGAGGGAAGTAAAGAGATAAGATATCCCCCCCATGATGTATGAGCTCCTACAAGTATGGTTAATGTATGAAGACAAAACAAAATCCAATGCCTACAAACAATGTTTCTCCCCTTAGGAAGAAGATACACCAAGTACAACTGCAGGAATGATTCCCATTCTGGATAGGAAGTAGGAAGATGAATCCATATGTATGAATATTGTCTCTAAAATCTGCTCATGTGTTGCCAAGTTCTTGGATGATGAAGATGATGCCACAATCCAATCAGGTACATTCCCAATCACAACGAACTGTGAAAAACTAGGAACCAATGGAAACTGATCTTGAACAAGCTCCATAGACAAACATGAGGTGATAATAGTGGACCCATGAATATCATCAAATAGGATAGATAGACTCTCAAATTGGTCCTCCAAGTCTGAAATGTGAGACTCCACAAATAAAGAAGCAATGTATGTCAAATAGGAATCCCAATCAGGAAGACTATCAGATACCTGTTGCAATGAATCAATGGTAGTACACAATGACTCATCAATAGAAGATGAAGAATTTGGAGCCTCTAAAGCATTTGCAATCTCGTCCAAAGGATCACAAGCATGGGTTATCAACTCTAAAGAATGAACAAGCACATGTGAGTTGGAAAGAGGAGCTTCAAGAGATGGAGAAGAATTAGGGTCTCCATATACCTCTCTAATGTGAGTCCAAAGAGCATGAGGACATTCAAAGTGAATAAGTGTCTCCAAAATGTCATCATTTACATTTTCAAAAATAACTCTAAAGATTCTAGCCCTAAAGCCTTTCCAAATGCAATACTCAATAGTTGTGCTAGGACGAGGAACTTTATCAAATAAGTAGGACAATAGATTTTTCTCACCAAGATGAGTGAGTATTAAATTACTCCATTTCCTATAGTTCCCTTTCTCCAAAGTAATTAAGTCACCCATTGACAAACATATGAGCTTCGAAAGCCAAAAAGGAGATCTATCTTCAACCTGGAAAATATGGCACAAAACTACAAAATCCGTACAAAATATCTACACCATTGAAAAGTTGACTCTTCCAGCTTTTCGACGATATCTCATTTCTGAAAAAATGCCTTCATATGCAAAAGTTATGAAGAAAAAAAGGCCTATAAAAAGGCACTTGGGGGCAAGATCATAACACTTGAAGGATAAAACGGGTCAAAATTCAAGCACCTGGGTGCTACCCTTAGGTCACCAATGTGACCGCTAGTATTACAAATGCAGAAAATAAAATACCACCATTGAATGGGGCCAAGTGGCCAACCTTTTACAAATAAATAAGGTTTACAAAAATTTCAATAGCCTAGGTAAACAAATGCATTTATCTTGCACCATACCCGAGATGTGTACTATAATCTGATGCACAGGACAAATGGAGGATGATGAAGGGACAATGATCTGGCCACCACTATGGAGATGATTGTACCCGTTGATAGATTTGAAGCCAATAAAAGTACCAGATGACACCAGATATAATAGAAAGGAGTACCCCTGTATGCCAATGTCGAATTGCCCTCAGATCTGACCAATGCGACAACCAGTGACAAGGATTGGTGTCGGATCTAACCTGTACGATGAGACTGCCACACAATGACCACCAATAGATCTGAAGTGGACGAATGGATTTCTCTCCAAAAGTACTCAATCTAGGTTAGATCTGAGCGCTGATAGAGTGGGCTCGATCTGTACCGATTCGATTTGACAAGGTCCTCAAACTTTGCACCGATTTGTGGATTGCGCCAGAGAAGGATGATGACATCAACAAGTACCTTTCAAAGGGATTAAATGCAGAGGTATAGACTGAATTTGTGAACAAGAAATCTTGTAGAATATGTGAAGATTCAAATACAAATATTTTTCCCCAGACTTGAAATAAATCCCCAAATATTGCCACAAATATTTTGTCCAATAAAAACAATTTTTGCCCCAAAAAATTTATGAATATTTTACCATAGAAAATATTTAACAAAATATTTTTTTGCGAAAATAAGAAATATCGTACCATTGAGAAGGTTGTTCCAACAAAAAAAATTTTTCCTCAAAAAACAACTTTACCCAAAATGCACAAATTTATAGTCAAAATTCATCTGCAAAATCTTCTGATCTCAACCGTGAGGTTCTTGAAACCCCAATCTGCTTCCAGCAAAAATATTCAAGCCAAAATAATAAAACCCTCAGATCCGGGAAGGATTCTGCAACCCTGGAAGCTCTGATACCATGTTAGTAACCAGGAATTAGTTGCTAGACCAAAATACTTCCACAAGAGAGAGATAATGGCGAGAATGCTTGCTATCAATATGCAAGATTGATTCATGATTGAATTGATTCAAATGTACAAGATGAGGCTTGCTTATAAAAGGCAAGCATGCACAACCCTAAACCTAACTTGAGCTACAAGTTAGCTCAATTAGATAAGGATAAGAAAATATAACCTAGCACTTAATTAAAAGCCTAAGTAAACTTATGAAGATGTAATTAAATAGTTAATTACACCAACAAATATTCCTATATGATCTTTAATGCAAATCGAAATATTACATATCAAAACCTATCTTTCTCAAATCTTCTTTCCTAATGATCTATTACAATGATTTATATCACATCCAGGAATCTAGAATCATTCACGTGGGCCAAAGATCATTAAAATATCCAATGAAAGAAAATGTAATGTGTGCATGAATAGGTCAGCCTCAAATTTGAATTACTCCTCGATGAATGCATATGATGAAGTGTGGAACTATAATTAAGGTCAGGGACACTCCATGGAATAATTCGAATCACACCATCAAGATCTACAAGTTATGAGAAATATCCTTGAGTGATCCAACTAGCCATTAGTTTAGAAAATTATTTTGGTGTTGGTTCAAGAAACTATCACTTAATCTGGAAGCGATAACTTGCCAGAAAATGATCCAATCACACTCAAATCTTGGAATAAGGAAAATGAACATGTCCAAAATGTAAACATAGATCCATAGGGTCTTGTGAGAAAATATGATGATACACTGAATCTGCCAATATGAACTAAACCATACAAGACCAAAACTGAAATGCATATATATATATATATTGGTTGATGCAAGATTTCCAAGAACCAAGGATTCTCCTACATCATAGTTAAATAATTATAGGAAACCATACCTAATGTGAATGGTGACACCTCACTCTCCAATATGGAAAATTTCAAACTACTAATTGACTCTTTTAAGATTTATGCATTCGATTTGGAGGAATAAGCAGAGAAAGAAGATGAGAAAATAATAAATGATAAGAGAATGATGTAAATGACTGAGAAATGTGCCTTTGCACATAAAATTTTCTCAAAATTATTGAAGGATGTTGAAGGATGTGTTGATGAGGTGAAGGCATTGTTTTAGTATGGCATGAAGTGGCTTGGAGCCACACAAATCATAAGAAAGGAGATGGACTCTATTGAGTCTCATATTGATGCTACCTCAAGTGCTTATGATTTGGTGGTTGACCTCTTCGAAGAAAAAAGGAACACAATTGAAGACATGCACAAGAAGTTCTTTCAATTGCAAGCACAAAAAGAATACCTTATTTTATAATTTAGAGAGGTAAGGGATCTAGTTAATCCCAAATTTATACTTGTTTCAAAATCTCTTCTAAGTGCAGACAAAGCTAAGAAGATAAATCCGATACTTGCCACTCTAGAAGAAGGAGAAGAACTATTTTTAAAATTTGAAACACATAATAGACTACTTGTGGAGGCTAAAATAGAATGCGAACAAGGTAGGAAAGCTTGGGAAGACCATTTGAAGAAGTTGTAGGTTTCAACCACCTTCAGTTGACTCATTTCTTATATTTTTATGCATTTCTAACATGCATGTTATACATAAGTGGATAATATAGAGAATTTTTCTAGTACCTTTTTTGGTTTTTGTCTGGTATATGATTCAGGGGGAGTCAATCCATTTTTTTCAATTTGTATATATGCTTACATTTCTCAAGAGGAGTTATGATGATAGTCAAAATAAGCAGAATATGTGCCCTTTTCCCTTGATGTCAAAGGGGGAGAATATTTTGGATATTTTTGGCATGTTTCCATCAATGGCAAAGGGGGAGATTATTGGAATTTTGAGGAAGTTTGTCATTGACGATGATGTTAGGAAAAATGAGCATGGAATGCACATAGAAATGTGTTGTAGTGTTGCCATTGATGCCAAAATTGTTACAGATCATTTTGATTAGTTCAAACAAGTTTTTGTAGTGTTAAGGAAGACATTTGTGCAAGATGTTTTGGTCTGGAAAGATCACTTGTGTGGAAATTCAACTAAGTGTCAAATATGTCAGTTCAATGTAGCAATGCATCAATTTTTTTGGGTCCGCACCACTCCACAAATGAAGATACTGCTCTAATATTCTATAGAATTTTGGTGGATGTTATATGTATCTAATTTTAAGTTTTCATCATGTTTTGACAAGTAGTTTGAAAGTTATGAGTAACAGAGTTCAGCCTAGCAAATCACAGTTGCTCTTTTGTGCATTAGAGTTGTGTGGGAAATTCTACATGTCTCTATGGATTAGTTGTTGGCCTTGAACTTTTGAAGATAAGTTGCCATATGTTAGTGAAGAATGGATTCTAGTTGGAATTAAATTTTGAGGTCCACATGTCGAGATGTGGGTGCAAAATTGAAGGTTTTTGCTTCTAGGTCTTATGTGAAGCCAACCTAATATGTTTGAAGGTTAAATATGTATTGTTGTCTTATGTAGGATCAATTATAGGTCCATTCTGACCTATTTCAATATGTTTTGTGATTTGAACTATGGTGCATAGTGTGGATGAAATGTTTTGAGCTGAGAATTTATATTTTGGGTGTTACACCTAATTAGGTCAACCTAATTTATTTTATACTTGATGCAAATATATGTTGGATTATTTTTCATATTTTGAGGAAAGGTAATGAATATGTGATGATGTGATGTGAATTTGAGCAGAGTAGTGTGAAGTTAAGTTGCAAATGTTGAGTTGAAGATCAAAGTTGTGCAAATGAAGAGAATGGTAAGAGTGTTGAATCTGAATCATATAAATATTGTTTATTGAGCTTCATTGGAACTGTATCCATGCATATGTAAGATACAAATTGTAACAATTCAAAAATTGGTTGTGATCCACCATATCTCTTATATCTTTTTCTTTGTGGATATTGATTCCACATGTAGTGAGCAATTTTGTAAATATACTACAACCGATTATAATATATTGTGAACTAACCCTCACCATGGTTTTTTCCATTTTGGGTTTTCCATGTAAAAATATTGGTGTTCATGTGTTATGTGATGTTAATATTTCATGTTTTTGTTCCTTGTTATAGTTGAATATTCTTTGGTGATTGGATGTTTAATGTTTGTATGGTTTAAGAGAATACTGGTTCACCCCCTCTCAATATTCTGGGTGGTCAATAGAAAAAAATCCTTCATTTGATCTTGAATCAAACTTTCCAAAATTCTTTTCATCTCTCTTGATATAGAACTTTCTTTCAACTATTTTTATATGCATTGCTAATGTTGGTCTTCCTTTCCATAGTTCATATGGTGTCTTCTCTGTCTTTTGTCTGATTTGAACTTTGTTTAGAATATACATAGTTGTATGTGTAGCTTCTCTCGAGTACATATCTAGTAGATTTGCTTGATGTAACATAGAAATTTCCATCTCTTCTATAGTCTAGTTATTTCTTTCTACAACTCTATTTTGCTATGAAGTTCTAGGAGCAGAAAATTGCCTCCGAATTCCAAGCTCTTCATAGAATTTGTCATACTTCTCAGCTATAAACTCTTTTCCTCTATCTGATGTTGGGACCTTAATTTTTTATAGTTTTATTCTCCACCATAGCCTTAAATGGTTTGAACTTATCAAAATATTATAATTTCTCTTTTAGATATGTAATCCAAGTCATCCTAGTATAATCATCAATCAGCATCATGAAATACCTATCTCGTTATGGACTCTTAGTCCTCATTGGTCTACATAGATCCAAATCCAATGGATTTGATGTGGAATAATCCTTAGTAGGATATTTTCTTCTTATATTCTTTCCTTCATGACATGGCTTGCAACTGATTGATTGAGATTTCTTGATTCATGGCATATCCCAGACCAACCCTTCTGAACTAATCTTGAAAATATCATCAAAATCCATGTGTCCTAACCTTTTGTGCAAAAAAAAACTTTCATCCTTTTGTGTAGTGAGATGTATTTTTCCATTCAACTTACTAAGGTGATAGAAATCAATATTTTTCCTACTTCTACAATCAAGTCATTGATACTTTATTTTTTTATTTCACAACCATCAACACAAAAGGATAATTGATATCCCTTATCACACATATGATTGGCACTCAAAAGATTTTTTTTTTTTTACCACCATCAAGACTTAAGGTACCCTTATTAGATATTTTTGAAATTGAATTGTTTCCAAGGGTAACTAAACCACCTTTAAATTTCTTGAAATTCATGAACTTGCTTTTGTCTCGAGTGACGTGACTAGAGAAACCGTTGTCAATAATCCACAAGTTCTCCTTTTGAGCATGTAATGTTGTTTGAGCAATCATAGAATTCTCAAACTTATTTTCTTCAAGAACCTTCTCCATACCTTCTTTGAAACATCACTTCTTCATTTTTTTAGTAATAGAGAAATGACAAAATTACTTCTGCAATTCCTTGCAATATGTCCAAATTATTACACTTGATACGAATAACATTAGAATTGAATAGAGGTGCAAATGCATTTTTATTGACAATATCATTTCTTCTTATTGAAACTCTTCTAATATCTGATCTATGGTTTTAGTACTCTTACTGAACTTCAATTGCAGCAATTTATTTTCCTTCACAAGCTCTTTTTTGGCTACAACAATTTCTACCTCAAGCTATTCACCGTCTTTGTCTCTTGCTAGTAATTTTTCAATTAAAACTTTTTCAACTCTTTTTTCTTCTTTTTCCCATGTTTTTAGTTCAACAATCATTTTTTAAAAAATATTCAAAATATTTTTCAATTATTTCTTTGGCTCTTACCTCCTCTACAATTTTGGCATTCAACTGCTTGATTTCTTTTTTGGCCCCTAACTAGTTCTTCATAAGATCTACTTCTTTATTTTCTCCCTAGAACCCATTTCAACATCACCATCAATAGTTTCAAAATCCATAAACATGACTTTTCCATTTTCATCTTCGGATGCATCTTCATCCTCTTCTTCAATGGAATATATTTCTTCCTCATTAGTGTAGAAACTCCTATGTTTCGTCCAACCTTTGGATCTTTAAAAATATTTCTTCCCATTATTTTGCTCAACATTGTAGCATTTGAAAGGTAACTTACCTTTATACCTACTGAAACGTCTTTGCAACTTCCTCACAAAATTAGCTTCTTCTGGAGCTGATCCATAATCATAATCTTGATCACCCTATTGCAAGTATGATGGTGTTGTCATTGATGTCAATATAGATTCTATTGATTGGTGTTGTCATTGATGTCAATTATGGGATGAAGATCTTAAGGATTAGAAAATTGTTGAAAATAGGAAAACAAGTTGTGCATGTGTAGTTGAGACCTTAAGGAAGTGTTGTGAGCACATGGACCTATTCTTTTATTGTAGAATCTAAAGATTAGTTAGAATGAAGTAATGAGCTAAGATGATGTCTCTAGTACATGGTTTTCAAGTGCTTTTGAGAAAATTTGATAAATAGAGTAAAATGTGTTGTATAAATGTTCATAATGTGCTTTGATATTGTGCTCCACATTCTTTTAGTGTTGATTCTATGCTTGTGTGGGTCTTAAAAGTTATTAAAGTTTGAAAGAGGTTGCTATACTTAGAATTTGGGTTTTGAAATCATTGTACAGTGTGAGATGTTTTCACTAGCATGTGAACCAATTGTTTAGTGATGTTTTCTGTGGTCTAGGAGAAATGTATTTGCTCCTTGTTTCTCCATTGTTTGAATTCAGGTTGTGCAAATTTGGGAAGTTTCTTATAATGCTTTTATATTTCTATCTTCAAGTTTTTACTTGATTTGGTGTAGTACAATGAGAGTTTCATTTATCAGTATGCAATTAAGGGTTATCAGTTGCCCCAAGTTGAAGTATTTGTTGATGCGAATTTGAATGAAGTATTTGATGAATCATATGTAGTTTGAGAATTTTTCTAGATTGAGTTCAAGTAAATTATGCTATCTAAAACTTTTAGCTTGATCTAAGGAAGTGTGTAGTTAATGTTTATGGTGTTTTGCATGGGTGTTGGCTGACCTTGTGTTTAACACTACATGCGAGGATTTTGGAAGCATGTTGAAGTGTGTTTAGATCTATTTGGGTCCTAATCAAGGATTTATGTAGGTAAAATTTCATTCCTATCCACCATGGGGATGTTTAGGTGTTGACCTATTTTGAATTTTAATGTATAATAGCTAGTGACTGACATCAAATAAAGTTTTTAAGGTAGAGCTTGATATAAATATGTATGGTGTTGATGCAAGAGGGTGTGGAAATAGTAACAAGCAAGATAGATGCGAGATTGTTACAAGTGATGTGTATGATGCAAAAATAAGAAGAGAAGTGAAAACTTTATGTTAGGGTTCCTGAAGGTAGTGAGCTGAAGGCATCTGAAATCTTTCATGTGAGACTACAAAAGTGTGTGAAAAATTATGGTGGACTCCTTGTTGCATTGAGAAGTGTTTTCTTTGTGTAAATTTCTTCTTCTATCTTATTTTTTTCTTTTTGTGGTAGTGAGCCTTGGTTGCGAGCCTTTTGGACAGTGTGTCTTATTCTAGTAGTGAGCCCCTTTGTACTATTTTTTCTATTACTTATATTGTGTTATAATCCTCACTGTGGTTTTTCCATCATTTGGTTTTCCACATAAATTTGGTGTTTTCATGTGTATGGTGTTGTGATTTCAATTTATGTTATCTACATTTCATGTTTAATCAATTTAACATAATAAGGATTTGATGAATGCTTGTGGATTTGTTTAATATTGAGGGTTTTGAAGGTTTAAATTTTTACAACTGATTCAACCCCCCTCTTAGTTGTCTTGTTCATTTCAATACTTGGTATTAGAGAAAGGTTTCTTGAAGAAGAGCTTAACCACTTAAGGTAGATCTAGGATGGCGAATAAGATTCCATTGGAGTATCTGAGATTCGATGGATCAGATTATGCATTCTAGAAAACAAAGATGGAAGGATATTTGTGTGCTTAGGGATATGAGATTGAGAAGGCTTATCAGACTAAATATACTCTACCTCCAAATGGTCCAAGTACAAGTGTAGAAATAAAGGAACATGAGATCAATGCTAGGGCAAGGTACATTATTGTGAATAGTCTTTCAAATATTGAATTAGTTAAAGTTATGAGTTTGAAGATTGCTAAAGAAGTTTGGGATAAGTTAGAAATCATTTATGAAGGAGATATGAAGGTCAAGCAAGAAAAGTTGCAAAACTTGAAGGCACAGTTTGAAATGATTCATATGTCTGAAGATGAAACAATAAAGGCTACATACAGAGAGTTGTTGAATTAGTATGTAACATGAGAGGCCTTGGTGCAACAATTAAAGAATCTAAATTGGTGAAGAAATTTATTAAATCTCTTCTAGATTGCTATTGTGAAGCCTAGTGTTTTAACCTATTCTAAAGGTGCAAAATAACTATTATGCAATAAAGAAAAACACAAGGAACACTTCAAAGATTAGCCTAAGGAATGATAATACAAATAAAGAAGATGAAATAAAATTAAGACACAATTGATTATACCTTATTTGTGCTGCAATCCCTTGATTGGCCCTTGATATTTGAATGCTTGTATGCTCCTTAGATGGCCCTTGATATTTGAATTCTTGTATGCTCCTTGGATGGCTATGAAAATGGTGTATGCAAGATGAACAATGTGATAAATGCTAATGCTAGTGACTAAGTGGCTTGACTAAATGGCTAAGATAATGCTTGCAAATTGAGTAATCAAATTGATAGCATAAGGATGAAAATGGCTAAGTGTTCTCTCAAATGGAAAAATGACAAGAGTTTGGTATCGAATGCATAAGGTCCCCTAAATGAGAGAAAATATGGGGTATTTATAGAGGTAATTGAATTCTCTAGAGAATTCAATGGTCAAGATTGAGCCACCATGGCCAAGATGAAGGGCTATGGTGAGTTGAGGACTCACAAGTCCTCACATCTTACCATGTGGAGGATGAAGTGTCCAAAGGACATGATGAGATGGAAGGAGGGTACATGATGTGGAAGAAGGACAAGTACTTTGAAAGTACATTGGGAGAGGAGAAGATAGCCTTAAAAGGAAAGTTCTTGTTCCCAAATGGCTAGAAAGTGACATGAGAGAAATTTTAGTATTCCTAAAAAATCTCCACGGGGAAGAGGAAAGTAGTTGGAAAAATAAATGTGAATTAAAAATTCACATGCTTGGAAGAATCCCATGGAAAAGTCAAGGTTCCAAAAAGGGAAGCACTTGTCCACATGTGACTTGATGTTACAAGTCAAAGATTCTAGAAGATGCATGGGAAAATAGGATTCTAGGAGGAATAAAAGTGAATTAAAAATTCACATGGGGAAGAGAGGAGCCTTGGATGAATATAAAGGAATTAAAAATTCCTTGGGGGATGGGGAGGGTTGACCAAGGTACTGATTAGGCTTAACTGATTAGTAATTAGAATATAATTAGTAGTTAATAAGGATTAGAAGCCAACTTGCAAAAGTTGGAGGATGTGACACATCCTAATCAAGGATTAGGCATGTGCACATCCTTAATGAAGAGATTAGGAGGTGGGTTAGGATTAAGAAAAAGATGTGACATGTGAGGAATTATTTATTTAATTCATTTGATGAAAACGAGGATTAAAGAGATAAGGTATTTAATTATTAACTAAATACCTTAGGGATTTGGCAGAATTAAAGGTATTAATTAAATAATAGTAATATTACTTAATTAATGCAAATAAAAGGATGCTTAGACGAAAGGGGATAAATTTGGATAAATTAAGTGTCCAAATTTAGGTGTCTACATTTTTCCCCTCTTTGAGATGGTGTTACGAAGTAGCATCATTTCAAAGAATATTAAAATATAGAACCTAGAAGAAGATGGTTAGATTGGGAAAGATGCCCCGGTCATCAAAGGAGTGACTGGGAAGAAAGATGATGGGAGTGAAGATGAAGGTTAGGGATGGAGGATGCCCCCTTGAGAGGACATGCAGGTTCAAGAGAACACAAGTGTGCTCTTGAAATGGATGAGGTGATGTGAGAGGCAAAGTGATGGATAAAAAAGGATGAGAAGCGATGGGAGATTCAGAAGCACAAATGGATTTAAGGACAAAAGTGATGTTGCCCCAGTCAAGCTACAAGCCGAAAGTGGGTTGATGATGGATGGAGTGTTTTTGTTGAAGGGATGATATATCCCAAGACAACACAAAAAGATAGGGAATGATACATTCCAATGATGATGATGAAAGTGTCGTGGATGAGGGAAGGATACATCCCAAAACAACACAAGGATAGGGAAGGATACATCTCGAGGATGAGGATGATGATAAGGATGATTGGATCGAGGCTTGTAACAAGGCTGGGGACAAGATTGATGATGTGATTAGATGATTTGTGCTAGATTGAATTGATGAGAATCAGATTGAGATTTGAGATGGATTAAAAATTATGGGGGATAAGATGCTTAGAATAACCAATTGATATTATTCTAATAAGTTTGAAGAGATGACAATAAGAGATTGGATGGATAAGGGAGGGAGAGTGATGAAGGATGAATGGATGGGGAGGATTTTGATAGATGAGAGGATGGGGAATACATGCACGATGATAGAATGGAAAATGAAATGAAATCCTAATGCAATTTTCCATCTTTGGAGCATTGATTTTTGCTATAGCATAAGACACAAGATTCCAAGGTATGAAGAACCAAGGTGAATTAGTGTCTAATGCATAAAACAAGCACAACAGACAAGAAAGCTATCCCAACACCCCAAAGTCACAAAGACCTTGGTCGGGCTAGGTATTGGGATAACCACAATCACAAAAGGATGCCCCAACATAACACAAGACCTTGGGGATCATGGTGGGTACTACGTGGGACAACCCAGAAGACAACAACAAAGAGAAAAAAATATCAAGATATAAATGGATGAAGATGAAGATATAAATGGATCAAGATATAAAAGGATTTTGATAGATGAGAGGATGGGGGATACATGCATGAGGATGGAATGGAAAATGAAATGCAATCCTAGTGTAATTTTCCATCTTCAGAGCATTGATTTTTACCATAGCATAAGGCACAAGGTGCTAGGGTATGGAGAATAAAGGTTGATTCATGTCTAATGCATAAAACAAACATAACAAACAAGAAGGCTATCCCAACTCCCCAAATTCATGAAGACCTTGGTTAGGCTAGGTATTGGGATAACCACAAGCATAGAAGGATTCCCCACCATAACACAAGACCGCAAGAGTCTTGGTGGGTACTATGTAGGACAATTGAGAAGAAAACGACAAAGAAAAGATCGAGATATGTCCCTATGTTCACTAGTCAAAGCACACCATGATATGATGGATCAAGGCAACCATCACAAGTGATGATAGTGAGCTCAAATGATAAATAAAAGACAAAAGCATCAAAAGATTGCAATCAATGTCAAAACGTCCTTTGCCATAGGATCAAGGGGATGGATGGGGTTGATGAGGTCTATGAGAAAGGATGCATCCTATTGAGACCGATGATGGATACTAAACTAAAAGATCGATATGACATAGGATACTCAAAACCGATTGTATATGCTGATACTAGTGGATTGATTTGTTAAGAACCAACTAGATAAGGGTATAGCTTGATGATGCGACACAAGGGAGACAAGAAAAAAGATGGACACACCCTAAAGACCTAGGGGCTTGGGGGCTGATCAAAGATTAGCCTTGCCTACATGAAAGCATAGAGCCCTTGTAGTTTGATAGAAGACTAATGACTGACCATGGATAAAAGAGGGAAGAAGATGATGGAGACATTGATGATGGAGGACAAAGACCAAATGGAAAAAATTAGAAATACTGATAATAGATGATAAAGGAGCCTCGGGGTAGATCAAAAGTAGAAACACTGATGATAGACGATAAAGGAACCCTAGGGGCGAATCAAATGATCGACCTTGACTATGTGAAAGCACGGGGGCAACGTAGTTCAAAAAAAGACCAAAGAAAAATGATGGATAAGGGATGATGAGATAACCCTGATAAGGGGATAAAATGATGGAACCAAAATGACGAGTCAGGGTAGCCCTGTTGGATTGGATAGGATGATGGTGATGAAATGAAGCTTAGGGATGGGATAGTTATCAAAATCATCAAAAAATGAATTGGGAGAATGATACAGTGGAGAGGTGAATTATGAGAAGTGATAGGATATTGGAAAGATGCACAAAGGAAGTAGGAGTGATGATGATGAGATAGATGACATTGGATTGCATGGGGAATGGCCTATAGCTAGATACCAATGATAAGGGATTACAAGATGGGATGCTGGAATAAGAAGAGAAAGATGGGTGGATAGGAAGAGTAGGATGTGGAGATGAAAGGGATGCTATGATGGATGAATAGAGGGATAAGGATGAGGAGATGGAAATAATTTCTATGATGGATAGGACAATAAGGATGGGGGGATGACAGGGATTTCATGATAGATAGATAGGAAGGTAAGGATAGGGAGATGGAAAAGGATAATAGAATCAACAAATGATATCTCCAAGGACTTATGTTACAAAGGAAGTATATGCCCCCACTCTAGATATGTCATGTATAATGAGGCAAAGGGGATGGAAGATAGAAATATAGGTGAATAAAGGAGTGAGATGGATATGGATAGGATGCATGGATAAGGGAGATTAATGGTAGTAGGATAGGTGGAATAGAAAGATAGATGGATGTGGATAAGGATTAGGATAGTGTATGAATGAAGGGGAATGTATTCCAAGAGGTGTCCAAAGCATGTATGTATATTTTCCCATATCTATATCAAGATCATAGGGAGGATGGAGGAAAATAGGATATGACAAACAAGATATGTAAGATAGGTGGGATGGAGGAGATGGGTGAAGGGGATGCAGGTGATGGATGAAGGGGATGGAGTTACCCCCAAGTGCAAAAGTAAACTAGATGGGCGATTTATGCATGATTCTTGTTTGCTAGGTTTTCATCATGGTACTTATCCAAGGTGCTTGTTTTCCAAGTTTTCACCATTGGATGAATTATTTCTCTTTACTTTTTTCTTGATTTTTTTCAATTTTTTTGATTTTTTTTAAAATATTTTTTGGATAGAATGCAGATGGAGATGGATAAGGATAGGGAGAAAAATAAAGGGATTTAGAAGATACGTGATAATGATATGGATGAAGGACTTAAGCATCAATTTACATACGAGGTATTAAGAGCCCATTTGTGAAGTGACTATTGGATGTTGGTACAATCTTATTAGGATAAATGTATTATGCATTAAGATGAATTAGAGGGATTTGATGGGGGAGATATGTGGGATAATGGATGGGATGTTGGAAAGGGTATGGATAGAATGATGGGGTAGGTATGTGATGGGGTGGTGAGTTCAGGACCAACATTGGCACATATGGTGATCAATGTGAAATGATAGGAGTATTAATGGATGGAGAATGTGGGGATAATGGAGGAGATGGGATAGTGAATTTTGGGACATAAGGACCCAAAATAGATTTAGGAGATGAAAGGGGTGTATGATTAGCTTTTGTATTAGCAACTTTGGATGTTGTTATAGATTTTTCATTTGAAGGCATTGCATCCTTTTTCTTTGGGATCCACATGGTTTTGATTTTTTCTTTGGTAGGCCTTTGTGGCCAATGGGTATGATTTTGATTGTGGGTTTGATTTTTCTTTTCTTCACCATGTCTTTTAGAGGGGACATGTGGATTTTTAGATTCATGTGGATGTTTGGATTTATGCATTTTTGTTTTAGCATCCAAAGCGCTTTTAGTAGCAATGGGATGGGTACAAGGAGATGGATGATGTGGAGCAATGGAGGTAGGATTATGGGGATTATGTGTAGATGGAGGATGTGTAGGTACGTGCCTTTGTTGATCTTGATTAGGGAACATGAGAGTGGTATGTTTATGATGGGTGACATGGATAGGTGTTGGATGGATGAAAGGATGAATAGGATGAGATGGAGGAGGCGATTTTGCGATATAAGGGCCCAAAATGGATGTAGGACCTGGAGGAACTGTGATTATGGATGAAGGGACATAAGGAACCAAAATGGATGGAGTAGATGAAGGATGGGAGATGGTGGATGGAGGGACATAAGGACCCAAAATGGATGGAGCAGATGAAGGAGGAATATGGATGGTTGTTTTGAGGCGTCTTGATGGAGGGGGGATGACAATAAATGATCTAGTGGAGCGATGGGAAGAGCCTATATTTCTTTTGGAAGAGGATCGTTGAGGACATCTAGTGGTTGTACCAACATCTTTAGATTGTGAGTCTTGGGAAATAGGTCCAAGACCTTGCATACAAAATTTTTCTTTGACCTAGATGGGCTCTAAAATACCTTTCTCACAAAGGCCTAAGCCTTTTCCTTGATAATTCATGTTCTTAAGCATTCGATCCATAGTAGGATTTTTGTTATTCTAGAAGAATGATGTGAGTCCATTATTAGGTGGGGGAGGATGGGTGGCACATATGCTTTGTTTTTCTTTTGCAAGGAGACCACCATGGAAGAATGTGAGAGTACCAAGGGGATATATAAGTGGTGAGGGGATAGTAGGTTTAGGCAATGATGGAGGATCATGGGATGGAGATGATGGGGTCGAGACATCTTTAGTAGGAAAAAGGAGGGGCAAGGGATCAAGAGAGGGATTAGGTGACATGATAGGATCTAGATTTATGCCAATAGGTGATAAGGGATCATGAGATGGAGTGATCAGATCTTGAGTATTAGGGGGATCATGGGATGGAATGGATGGGGGATTGTGATCTTGAGATGGATTAGATGGGATGATAGGATCTTGATGTGGAGAAGGGGATATGTTGGTATGATTTGGATCAAGCTCTTGAAATGACTCTTCTTGTGTGGGTGGTATGATGATGGAGTCTTGAAGGGACTCTTCAAGTGGGGGAGATGGAAGGATGGAGGATTAATGAAGTTCATGGGAATGGGTTTTGATAATACTAGGAGTGGGAGGAGTGGATTGGATTTGTGGATCTACGATGGGTTGGGAGGATCTAGGAGTAGAGGGAGTGAATTGGATTTGAGTATCTTTGATGGACTCGACGAATCCTGGAGTAGGAGATGGGGGTTTGATAGATTAAGAGGGTTTGATGATTTCAATAGTTTGAGTGATGCTATGGGTTGTAGCATCAATGATAGGTGTGATATAGAGAAGGGTCTCATCACCAGTGACCGTGGATGATGGATTGGGATGACATGGTTCCATTACATCAAAATGTGGAGTTGGGGACATCTTCTTTGTCATAAGTCCTTGGAGAACTTCTAGAGTGAGAAAATTACATACTCTAGGCTTGGCTAGGGTGATGGACATAGATGAAATATTAGGTATTGGTGAAGGATTGGGATTATGGAGTAGTGGAATAGGATTAGATGGAGGAATGGGATTGGATGGAAGACTAAGAGTATGTGGAGGATTAGGATTGGATGGAGGATTAAGGTAGAGATATCGGGATGGAAAATTAGGATAGGAGGACATGGACGGTGGATTACAACAAGAGGGTATAGCTAGTGGATTAGGATGGGAAGATTAAGATGGCGGATTAGGATAAGAAGACATTGATGTTGGATTAGGATAGATTGATGAGGACATAGGATTAAGATAAAAAGGTGTGGATATAGGATTAGGATAGGTTGATTGGTATGGAGGATTAGGATAGTGGGACATGGATGAGGGAGTGTAATAGGAGTATTAGGATGGAAAATTAGGATAAGACGATGCAAGTGTTGGATAAGAGGATGATGTAGATGAAGGATATGATGAATATGTGGACGAGGAAGATAGTGAATATCCCTTGTCAAAGGTAGCATAAGGAGCATGATTAGGCATGGATGAAGACATAATGGGATAGCTTGAAGGGGTGATTAGATTGTGGAAAGTGGTTGGGGAAATCTTACTAGCGATGATAGCATCAAGGGGATCTATGTCATATACTTCTTGATTAAAAAGACTTTCGTTATCATCATCAACGTAATTAGGGTTTCCCTTGACTACTATTTTTAGAATAATTGATGAAGGATAAGTATTCATGATGTTGGATTAGATCAATATGGATTAGAAAGATGGGTTAGATGATGAAAGGATAAATAGGATGAATTAGAAGAAGATGGAGGAAGGGATCTTAAGATTTGTTTCAATATCCAAAGATCTCAGATGGATTAAAGCTCATATTAGGATTTTGGTTAAGCTCAGATTGGGATTAGATTAAAGCTTAGATTAGGATTGGATTGAAGGATATGATGGGATTGGTTTCACCAGTCAGATTTGGAAGCTGGATTTGTTTATTGTCTGTTTGCTAGCTTTTTACTGTAGAGGGGTGAACTTTCCCTTCCAGGGTGGACCCACCCTCATAGAGGGGTGAACTGCCCCTCTACAAGGAAAGTTCACCCTAGTGTAGGGCAAGTCCACTACACTATAGGGCAGGTCCACCCTAATGCAGGGCATGTTCGCCCTTATGCTTTTGGATTCTCTGAGCGGGTAAACGGGCTATTAGAATCGGCAGATGGTTGATTAGAATGGGGTGTTAGATAATCATATTAGGGAAATAGATGATCGAATTGGGGGAATGAATGATAGGAGTGGATGAACAAGCACTCAAAACTAGTAAATGATCGCTTGGAATGGGTGAACGAATCTCAAGTCATGGAGACAAAAGCTCCAAATGAGTAAACGATTGATCAGAATAGATGAACAACTCTCAAAACAAGGAGATGGATGCTTGGGATGGATGAAAGATTACTCAGAATGAGTAAATGGAGGATTGAGAGGGATGAAATACTACTTGGAACGAGTAAATTACTGCTTGAAATGGGCAAACGGGTGCCTAAAATGACAAAACAAATGATGAAAAAGGCCATTTGGAGGGTAGGTCTGCCCCTTTAGAGTGAAATTTTTCCCCTTTAGAGGGAAAGTACGCCCCTCTCAAGGGAAGGTTCACCCAAGGATAAGGGAAAGTTCACCTTTTGGTGGAAAAAAGATATAAAATGGATGCTTGAATTAAGTAAACATGTGCTCGAAATGAGGGGGTGATTGCTTTGACTAAGGGGATGATCACTTAATATGATGAAAGGATGTTCAAAATAGGGGGATGATTACTCAGAATATGAAAACGAGTAGACGGGTGCTTGAAACGACTAAAAAAATGATGAAAAAGGTTGTTTAGAAGGTAAAAAAGGTTGTTTTTAGGGTAGGTTCACCCCTCTGCAATAAACTTTAGGGTAGGTTTTCCCTTCTATGGAAAACTTCAGGGCAGGTCCGCCCTTCTTCAGTAATCTTCAAGGCAAGTTTGCCACTCTGCAAAAAACTGAGACTTGACTTGGATAGAAAGTGCAAATGGACTAAAGGGTGAATTGTGATGACTAAATGAGAATGAAAATGTTTAGATCATAGCAAATGATAAGGTTTTAGGTTCCCCATTAGTTTTTGTTTAAATTGAGCAAACAAGCCTAACAAATGGTGAAGCGGGCTCACTAGAAGATGGAATAAGTCTTTTGAATGGTGAAAAAAATCTCTAGCTAATAAAACGGGGTCTCCACATGGTGAAATGAGCAATCAGAATGGGAAACAGAAGTTTGGAAGGGATGAGCAGATGTTTGAAATAGGTGAACAAATACTTGAAATAGTTAAATGAATGTTTGGAATGATTAAATAGATGCTTGGAATGGTTAAATGGAGGCTTGGAATGGTTAAACAGAGTGAAATTGACTGTTCAGGGGGGTAGGTTCACCCCTTTGCAAGGTAGGTTTTCCCTTCTACATAAAAATTTAGGGCAGGTCCGCACTTTTGCAGAAAACTTCAAGGCAGGTCTACACTTTTGTGGAAAACTAGGACTTGAATTGGATGGAAACGACTATGGAAAGGAATTAAAATGACAACAATGAGGTTGAATTGTCAAAAATGTTTACTAATTTCTCACAAGAAGACACTTAAAACAAGCACAATCCTATGATTAGTGTTAAGGGTATGGCCAACAAAGGTCTTAATCTAGGATGCACAAGGTTTCTAAGGAGTCCTCAATATACTCTTGGTATGTGAGGCCCAAACCGTGAACACCATCCCATCGCAAGCGTGAGTTGGGAACCCTAGTGAGATACTAAAGGGCTTAGACCAAATCTTCACGTCTATCTAGGAATCACCCTAGCTTCGATGCTCTACTAGACACAACGCGATTGGATTGGGGTACAACTTTGGCTCTCCCCCCTTTCTATACCCCGCCAGTACACGTGGTTGGGATTGCCCCTTGGGGTGATGAAATCCCCAAGCAGGTCCCTCTAAAAAGAAGGCATTAATCATTTCTAGCTACTCCCAAAGCTCACACGAAGTGCAAGGGGAAAGCGAAAAAAAATTGATGCCCCCTTGGGTGACACAAAAATAGACCAAAAAATATGACAATCAATGTATTTTACTTCCCCCTAGTTAAACTATGTGCCTAGATTAGCTAATGAAAACAACAAGAAAGACTTTTGAAATTTGAATAAATGGATAGCCCTGCAAGCAAGTGTTAGTTGTTTTAACCTCCGTTATTTTTCAATTATGAAAACATGCTACAAAATGTTATCAAGAAATCCAAATATACCCACAAACAAACAAGGTTAGGGGGTTAGAACCTAAAAAAAAAAAAAACTAAGACAAAAAAAAGCTAAAATGACTATTTTTACCTTCTAAAATATTTTTTTTAGGGCAGGTTCGTCCCTTTGTGGTAAATTGTTATAAAATAGAGTCAAAACTAGGGTAGGTTCGCCCTTTTGCAACAAACTATCAGAAACAAAGTGAAAACCAAGGCATGTTCGACCCTCTGTGATAAAATATCACAAAACAAAGTGAAAACCAAGGCAGGTCCACCCCTCTATAGTAAAATGTTAGAAAATAGAGTAAAAACCAAGGCAAGTCCACCCCTTTGCAATCAAATGTTAGAAATAGTGTTAAAACCAGGGCAGGTTCACCCCTCTGTACTAAAATGTCAGAAAACAATGTTAAAACTAGGGCAAGTCCATCTCTCTACAGTCAAAAGTTAGAAACAGTGTTAAAACCAGGACAGGTTCGCCCCTTTGCGTAAAATGTCAAAAAATAGTGTTAAAACCAGGGTAGGTTTGCCCCTCTGTAGTCAAAAGTTAGAAACAATGTTAAAACTAGGGTAGATTTGCCCCTCTGCAGCCAAAAGTCAAAAACAGTGTTAAAACTAGGGCAAGTCTGCCCCTTTGTAGCAAACTGGAGGGAAGGTTCTCCCCTCTACAACAAATTGGAGGGAAGGTTCACCCCTCTACAACAAACTAGAGGGTAGGTCCACCCCTCTACAACAAACTGGAGGGAAGGTCCACCCCTCTGCAAGGCAAGTTTGTCAATCTGTGACCTGAACCTCTAAATAAACTAAACAACAATAAACATGAAAGGAAGGAAAGCATTTGTGGGTCCCACCAGGTGTGCTAGAAATGTGAAGCCTAGTGTTTTAACCTATTCTAGAGGTAAAAAATTACTATTATACAATAAAAAAAAACACAAGAAACACTTCAAAGATTAGCCCAAGGAATGATAACACAAAGAAAGAAGATGAAATAAAATGAAGACATAATAGATTATACCTTATTTGTGTTGCAATCCCTTGGTTGGCCCTTGATATTTGAATGCTTGTATGCTCCTTGGATGACTATTAAAATGGTGTATGCAAGATGAACAATGTAATAAATTCTAACGCTAGTGACTAAGTGGCTTGACTAAATGGCTAAGATAATGCTTGCAAATTGAGTAATCAAATCAATAGCATAAGAGTGCAAATGGATAAGTGTTCTCTCAAATGGAAAAATGACAAGAGTTTGGTATCAAATGCATAAGGTCCCCTAAATGAGAGAAAAAATGGGGTATTTATAGAAGTAATTGAATTCTCTAGAGAATTCAATGGTCAAGATTGAACCACCATGGCCAAGATGAAGGGCTATGGTGAGTTGAGGACTCACAAGCCCTCACATCTTTCCATGTGGAGGATGAAGTGTCCAAAGGACATGATGAGATGGAAGGAGGGTACATGATGTGGAAGAAGGACAAGTACTTTGAAAGTACATTGGGAGAAGAGAAAATTGCCTTAAAAGGCAAGTTCTTGTTCCCAAATGGTTGGAAAGTGACATGAGAGGAATTTTAATATTCTTCAAAAATCTCCATGGGGAAGAGGAAAGTAGTTGGGAAAATAAATGTGAATTAAAAATTCACATGCTTGGAAGAATCCCATGGACAAGTCAAGGTTCCAAAAAGGGAAGCACTTGTCCACATGTGACTTGATGTGACATGTCAAAGATTCTAGAAGATGCATGGGGAAATGGGATTCTAGGAGGAATAAAAATGAATTAAAAATTCACATGGGGAAGAGAGGAGCCTTGGATGAATAAAAATAAATTAAAAATTCCTTGGGGGATGGAAGGGTTGACCAAGGTATTGATTAGGCTTAATTGATCAGTAATTAGAATATAATTAGTAGTTAATAAGGATTAGAAGCCAACTTGCAAAAGTTGGAGGATGTGACACATCTTAATGAAGGATTAGGTATGTGCACATCCCTAATGAAGAGATTAGGAGGTGGGTTAGGATTAAGAAAAAGATGTGACATGTGAGGACTTATTTATTTAATTCATTTAATGAAAAGGGGGATTAAAGAGATAAGGTATTTAATTATTAACTAAATACCTTAGGGATTTGGCAGAATTAAGGGTATTAATTAAATAATAGTAATATTACTTAATTAATGCAAACAAAAGGATGCTTAGATGAAAGGGGATAAATTTGGATAAATTAAGTGTCCAAATTTAGGTGTCTATAGCTATAGTGAAAAGGTATCTACTATTGAGGAAATATAATATTTTGATAATTATTCAAAAGATCGGTTGATTGGTACTTTGATTGCATTTGAAATAAGAAAACTAAAGAAAAGTACAAAAGTAGAGACTACTTTCAAGGCTAGTAAATCAGAAAGGGTTGAAGATTCAAGTGATGAAGATCTTGATGATTTGGAAGCTAACTTTGTGAGAGGAATGAAAACAGGCATCAATATGTATCAAGGTAAATTACCTTTCAAATGTTTTAGCTGTGGTGGTATATGTCACTATATTTCTAAATGTCCAAAGAGAGCTCTAAACAATAAGAACAAGGAAAATAAAGGAAAGATGATGAGGAAAGCTTACTATATGAAAGAAGATGTTGGTATTTTTGATGATGAATTTGATTATGGAGATTTTAATAATAATGAATGTCTATTTTTTGCTATAAAAGAAGAATATGGTTTTCCTACCCTTGAAATTTGTGTGAAGGAAAGTGTTTTGGAGATGAAGGATAAGGTTGAAGTTACTTTGGTATTTTATTTTAATGTCAAAGAAGATAATAATTATTGGGCTATTGATAGTGATTGCTCTAACCATATGACCGGAGATAAAAGTAATTTTTTTAAACTTGAAAAGTATGATCGCAGATTAGTCAAATTTGGAGATGATTTAGGAGCAAAGATTAGTGGAATAGGTTCAATAAGTTTTGATGGAAAGCATAATAATGACAATGTTTACTATGTTAAGGGCTTAAGACATAATCTCTTGAGTGTTGAACAAATTTGTAACAAAGGGTATAATCTTGTGTTTAAGGATGAAGCATGTGAGATCCGAAAAGGGTATAGAACTATAATTGTTGCTGGTAAGAGAACAAAAGGAAACATCTATCAATTTAAGGGTGTTGATGGTCATTGCTTTATGTCATAGATTAATGATAGTTGGTTATGGAACTAGAGGATGTGTCACATGAATTTTGATAATTTGGCAAGCATTAGTTTAGTTCATGCTATAAGAGATTTCCTTAGAATCACAAGACCTATCGATACTAATTGTGAGAGTTGTCAATTTAGAAAACAAACAAGGAGTAGCTTTAAGGGAAAGGAACACTCTGCTACTGGACTATTGGAATTAGTGCATAAATATATTTTTGGTCCTACAAGGTGAGAATTCTACAAGGTGACAAGTACTTTATTCTTTTGATTGATGATTACTCTAGAATGACACGGGTTACTTTTCTTAGAGAGAAATCAGATGCATTAGATAAATTCAAGGAATTTAAAGATATGGTTGAGAAAAATGGATCTGAAAATAAAATTCTTGAGGTATGATAAAGGTGGTGAATTCACTTCCAATGAGTTTAACATGTTTTGTGAAGTTCATGGAATAAAGAGGCATTTTTCTACCCCTAGAACTCCTCAACAAAATGAAGTTGTTGAAAGGAAACACAAAAATATTCAAGAAGCTACAAGGACTATGATGAAAGAGGCAATTCTACCAGAATTCTACTAGAGAGAAGCTATGCATACTACTGTTTACACACTTAACAGAGTTCAAGCTAAATTTAACAACACAAAGACTCCTTATGAGCTATAGTATGGAAGGATTCCTACTATGAAGTACTTTAGAGTGTTTGGAAGCCAAAGTTACATCAAAAGAGAAGAACAAAACTTAGGAAAGTTTGATGCTAGGTCTAATGAAGGTATCTTCCTTGGATATTCTATTAGAAGAAAAGCTTACTGATGTTACAACAAAAGGTTGAGAAACATTGTTGAAAGTGCAAATGTTAAAGTTGATGAAAACTTGCAGAGTTCTATTGCAATAGATGGATATGTTGGAAAAACAAGGATAGAAAATTGAGAGGGGGGGTGAATCAGTTGTCACAAAATGATAAAATTTTCAAACTTTATTTAAGATCTAATGAATAAGCAATTAACCATAAATAATTAACACATCAGAGAGACATAGAACACTAGGATTTTTTTCCATGGAAACCCTGTTAGGGGAAAAACCATGGTGGATGTTATTCCACAAGATTATACCTTGTTAAAAGTATAATGAAATCAATAAAGGCGAATACACATGCATTCAAGCACACTACCTAGAGCTCACTGCTCAATTACAGAAGGGGCTCACTACCCAAAAATACAGAATAGGATTAAAATCTAGAGGGTATGAATTGAAAAATTAGCTTTTGCACAAGCCTGATTATAGTTCCAATTAAGCACAAAAAACTCCTCTTTTCACTCTTCACATTTTGCTCAATCTTCTTCACACTCTTCTTTGCAATCTAATGATATTCACATATACACACATAAAAGCACACTTAGCATATGAAGCACCTTTTCCACACACTACATCAATGAAGAAATCACACTTATATATCCACATCATGAGATTTCATCAACAACTTAGTCGGTTAGGAAATTAAAACATATTTGGAATGTCGGCCCAAATTTACAAATAATTTTTTTAATGTGAATCCACCAAGGTCAGCCACAACATAGTGGAGACCCAAATTAATAACTCCAACACAAAAATACTTCAATTACCTCCTCCTTGAAGATCCACATCTCGCTACCACCAATATGTCAGCCAAGAACAAGAAAAACTAAACATACACAAGAAAAATTTCCAACCATGAGCACACCGATCAATGTGGATGTACCACAAAGATAGAGCATGATTTAGAAACATCCAAGAGCACCAAGAAACAACATAGAAACATCTGCAAAAACTGAGATTTACAGATCACACAAACTTTACTCAGGAACACTAACAGAGACCACAAAAACACTGTCAGACCACAACATGATCAAATCTATATGTGGGCCTTTGAAACCTTTGGTAGATGATCTAGATACACTTAGTAGAAAACCCTTTAATCCACAGTAGCTGAACTTCAACGTACAAAACAAGACACCTTCATGACCTGCATAATTCCATTGGGAACCTAGAACACTTTCTCTTACAATTTTCTCAATATCTTCAACATATACAACCTTTGATACACCAAATGCTAATAGTGTTGACATCAATGACAACCACATATCAACAACACATCCACAACATCCAACAATCTCCCCCTTTGGCATTGATGGCAACACATGATGTGTAAAATACCATCAACCCAACATACTTGCTTTCCCTTTGGTTCTGACTCATCTCCTCAATTGCTCTTTGACCCTTAAAAGGATTTTTCACATTGCACTTCTCCCCCTTTGACATCAATGGAAAAGGTAACCTTACACGCTTTGAACCACATATCTGCACATCTAACTACTCCCCCTGACAAGTAGCCACAAAGACATCAATTTGGATCAGAATATAGCAATGTAGCTCATGGATTGATGCAAGTAAATGCATCTCTTAGTTCTTATCAGGAGGGGTGATTATCCCTAGCATTCCTCTGAGATACTCAAAAGTATCCTTTGGCAATAGTTTAGTAAAGATGTCTGCAATCTTCTCTTTGGTAGGCACATACTCCAATCTGACTTCTTTCTCATTCACTTTCTCCCTTAAGAAGTGAAACTTGATTGATATATGTTTAGTCTTAGAGTGAAGTACCAAATTCTTTGAAATATTTATTACACTTGAATTGTCACAGTATATGGCAATAGGCTCTCCATATACCACCCTGATATCTTTCAACATTTTTTTATCCATATTACTTGAATACAATTGTTTGTAGTAGCAATATATTATTCTTGAGCAGTAGATAGAGAAATGGAATTTTTCTTCTTGCTCAACCAAGATACCAGCTTCTTCCCTAGGAAGAAAGCACCACCACTAGTACTTTTCATGTCATCTACATCTCTAGCCCAATCCACATCAGTATATGCACTCAAGGTGAAATCATCATCCTTTGGATACCAAAGTACAAAGTCAACTGCTCCTTTTAGATATCTTAAGATTCTCTTGAGAATAGTCACATGTGATTCTTTTGGATCAACCTGAAATCTAGCAACCATACATACATCATTCATAATATCTAGTCTAGTCTAGGTTAAATAAAGCAACCCATCAATCATTGAACTATATCTAGTTTGATTCACCTTAGGAGAATCATCATTCCATTTTAGCTTACATCCAGTCACCATGGGAGTACTAACAGGCTTTGAATCTTCCATCCTAAATTTCTTCAGTATCTCTCTCACACATTTGGAATGAGATATGAAAATTCCCTTGTCTAACTGGGTCACTTGTAATCCTAGAAAGAACTTCATCTCTCCAATCATACTCATCTCAAATTCATCCTTCATCTCATCAGTAAACTTCATACATAGATAGTCATCTCCTCCAAAAATGATGTCATCAACAAAGACTTCTATAATTAACTCTTTATCATGATCCAATTTGAAATATAAGTTGCTATCAACAGTACCTTTAGTGAATCCATGCTTCAGTAAGTTTTGTCCAATCTAGCATACCAGGCTCTGGGGGCTTGCTTAAGTCCATATAGAGCTTTCTTTAGGCAGAAAACTATATCTTCCTTGTCAATTAGCTAAAATCCATGTGGTTGTTCAATGTATACTTCTTCTTCTAGTTCTCTATTTAGAAATTATGACTTCACATCCATCTGATAGACTTTATAGTTCTTGTATGTAGCATAAGCAAGAAATAATCTAACAGCTTAGATTTTGGCAACAGGGGAAAATTTTTCTTCAAAATAAACACCTTCCATCTGAGAATACCCTTTACATACCAGTCTTGCTTTATTCCAGACCACTTCACCATGTTCATTCAACTTGTTCCAAAACACCCATTTAATAACAATCACATTTTTGTCTTTAGGTCTGGGAACCAGTATCCACGTGTCATTCTTTTCAATTTGTGTCAGCTCATCCTTCATAGCTTCCATTTGGTGTTCATCTTGGCAGGCTTCAGTGACATTTTTAGGTTCAATCTTGGAAATTAGGTAATACTCTTCTGCAATGATCCTTCTAGTTTGCACTCCTTTATTCTTATCTCCTATAATTTGGTTTTTAGAATGATTTAGCTTTACATACCTTGGATTTTTGGAATTTTCTTGAACTTCCGATTCTTCTGATCTTCCTTCTGTGCTTTTACTTGTTTATGCTTCTTGACTTACTTGATTTACCAGAATGAATCTAGGTTGCTTTTCCAGAATATATGGAATAATCTGAAGTAGATTTGGTGTCTGAACATTTTTCCCTTTGCTTGTATTTTCTTCATCTAAATCATATCCACAATATCTAGATGATTTAGCAAAATCCTCATCAACTCTAACATTTGCACTTTCAACCATCTTTCTATCTTTTGTTATAGCATTGGTAGGCCTTGCTTTTAGTAGAGTAACCTAAAAAGATTCCTTCATCTCTTCTTGCATCAAACTTTCCTATATCATCATCTCTCTTGATATAACATTTGCTTCCAAAGATCTTGAAATATTTAACAGTAGGCTTGTAACCAAACCATAGCTCGAACGGGGTCTTACCAGAATTGCCATTAACATTTACCCATTTTAAAGTGTACACAATAGTGCTTACAATTTCAATCCAATAGGTTTGGCTCACATTTCCTTCTATCATCATTGTTCTAGGAGCATCCAAAATTATTCTATTTTTCTTTCTACAACTCCATTCTATTGAGGGGTTCAAGGAGCAGATAACTGTCTTCTAATTCCATGTTCTTCACAAAAAGAGTGGAACTACCTGGAGGTGAACTCACCACCTCTGTCAGATATCAAACACTTTATTTTTAGACCTTTCTCATTCTCTTCCATAGCGTTGAAACTTTTGAACTTTTCCAATGCTTCACATTTTTCTCTTAAGAAGGAAGCTCGTATCATTCTAGAGTAATCATCAATAATCAACATAAAGTACCTTTCTCCATGAATACTTATGACTCTAGAGGGATCAAAAAGGTTAGTATGTAGTAGCTCCAACAAATCATTTGAATGAAACTATTTGCTCTAGAAGGAGACTCTAGTCTATTTACCCATTTGACACTCCTTACAAATTGTGTTAGCAGGCTTCACTAACTTAGGTAGATCTCTTACTACTTGAGTGGAACTTACGTTGACAATTTTATCAAAATTTACATGACACAACTTCCTATTCCACAACTAGATTTCATCTACTTGAGCAATTAAACAACTCCCACTAGCAATATTTAGGTGAAAAATATTACCTTTTGTCTGTTTTCCTATAGCAATCATATTGCTGGAAATTCCACGTATCTTGCATCTTCCATCTTTGAATTGTAGATCATATCCTTTTCCCACCATCTGGCCAACACTCAAAAGATCATGTTTCAAGCCTTCAACATAAAGAACATCATTAGTGTTATCCTTACCACCAAGAAAAATAGAACCTCTGCCATGAATCACACCAACATTGTTGTCTCCAAATCTTACAACACCACCATCATACTTCTCTAGACTTAATTTTTTTTTTATCACCAATCATGTGATGTGATCATCTACTATCAATAATCCACTCATCCTTTCTTCAATGCGGGCTACAAGATCTTTCTCATCTTTAGTAGATTTAGTAGCCATAGGACTATTTTCAATGGTAGTAATGAAAACCCATTCATTTTCATTTCCATTATCTTTATCAGACTCATCATCATTTACTCCTTCAGCAAAGTAACATTTCTTTTGGAATCTAGACTTGTTAGGATTAGTTCTAGGAACTCTTTCAAGACATCTTGATGCAAAATGACCTATTTTACTATAAGAAAAACATTTAGTAGGTAACACTTCTTCATACTTACCTTTTCCTCTGCCTTCTTTCTTTACAATCAGTGCTTCCAATTCTTCTACTTCTCTTTCTTTATCTTCAAGTTGCTTCAGTTCTTCTTCATACTTGGATATCTTTTTGGAGCATTCTCCCAGACCATATCTTTGCTTGTTACTTCCTGATATAGTAGCCTTGAATGTTGATTCAGTATTTGGAACAAATTCACTAAATTCACTTAATTCAAAAGTAGCAAGCTTCCCAACCAGTGTGTCTCTTGACATCTTTGTCACCGATCTGAGCTCTTCAATAGTGTGAGCCTTCACTTTGTAGGAGGGAGGAAAGGATCTGAGTATCTTAGCTACAATTTCATCCTCATCTAGAGAACCACCGACACATGTAATACCCATCACTATTTCATTTACTCTTTGTATAAAAGAAGTGATATTTTCATCTTCACCCATCTTAAAATTCTCATACTTTCCTTTTAAACTATGTAACTTAGCCATCTTCACCTATACATCTCCTTCATACAAAGTTTCTAGCTTAGTCCAAATCTCATGAGCTATCTGTAGTCCTACCACATTTTCCATCTCTGAATTTGTCAGAGCACTCACCAAAGCTTCAATAGCCCTAGTATTGTTTTCAACATATTTGATCTCATCAATAGTGGAGGGACCATTCTGAGGAATAACATATGGATCTTTTGTAATCTTCCAATAGGCTTGACCAGTACACCTTAGGTAACATTGCATCCTGACTTTCCACAGTGAGTAGTTAGTTCCATCAAATCTTGGACTATCCTTCTTGAATGTTTCCATCTCGGATCACCTCAAGCTTTTAGAATTCTTCAGAGGAACTTGCTCTGATACCAATTGTTGGAAAAACAAGGACAAAAAATTGAGAGGGGGAGGTGAATCAGTTGCAAAATAATAAACTTTTCAAACTTTACTTAAGATCGGATGAATAAGCAAGTAACCATAAACAATTAACACATCAGAGAGACAGAGAACACCAAGATTTTTTTTACGTGGAAACCTTGTTAGGGGAAAAACCACATTGGATGTTAGTCTACAAGATTATACCCTGTTAAAAGTATAATGAAATCAATAAAGGGGAAAGCACATGCATTCAGACACACTGCCTAGAGCTCATTGCTCAATTACAGAAGGGGCTCACTACCCAACAATACATAATAGGATTAAAATATAGGGGGTATGAACTAAAAAATTAGCTTCTACACAAGCCTGATTATAGTTCCAATTAAGCACAAAAAACTCTTTTCACTCTTCACACTTCACTCAATCTTCTTCACACTCTGCTATACAATTGAATGATATTCACATATACACACATAAGAGCACACCCAACATATGAAGCACCTTTTCCACACACTACACCGATGAAACAATCACACTTATATATCCGCATTATGAGATTTCATCAACAACTTAGTCGACCAGGAAAATAAAACATATTTGCAATGTTAGCCCAAATTTACAAATAAAGTTTTTAATAAGAATCCACCAAGGTCAGCCACAACATAGTGAAGACCCAAATTAATAACTCCAACACAAAAATACTTCAGTTCTTCCTCGAAGATCCACAACTCACTACCACCAACATGTCAGCCAAGAACAAGAAAAATTGAACATACGCAAGAAAAATTTTAGACCATGAGCACACCGATCAATATGGATGTACCACAAAGATAGAGCATGATCTAGTAACATCCAAGAACACCAAGAAATAATGGAGAAAAATCCACAACAACTAAGGTTTCCAGATCACAAAAACTTTACTCAAGAACACTAACAGAGACCACAAAAACACTGTCAGACCACAACATGATCAAATCTATATGTGGACCTCTAAAACTTCCAGTAGATGATCTAGATACACTAATTAGAAAACCATTTAATCCATAGCAACTGAACTTCAACATATAGAACAAGAAACCTTCATGACATGCACAATTCCACTGGGAACCTGAAACACTTTCTTTTACAATTTTCTCAATATCCTTGACATATACAACCTTTGATACACCAAAAGCTAATAGTTTTGACATCAATGGAAACCACATATCAAAAAAACATCCACAACATCCAACATGATATGTGTCAGATGAACTTAATTGCAGAGAAGTAGAAGAAAAATCTAATGAACAAGAAGTGCAAAATGAAGAGGAAAAAGCTCCATAGAAGACCCATAAGTATGTGCAAAATAATCATTCTAAAGATCAAATAATTGGAGACAAAAGGAAAGGTGTATTGACAAGAAGAAAAGCTCCTGAAGTTGAGGTAAATTTGTGTTTACTTTTTGAATTCAAACCTAGATCATTAAGTGAAGCATGTAAGGATGAGCATTGGATGAAGGCTTTGGAAAAAGAACTTATGCATATAGAGAAAAATTAGATTTGGGAATTGGTCCCTAGATTGAAAAAAAAAGAACATAATTGGAACCAAATGGGTATTTAGGAACAAGCTAGATGAGAATGGAGAAGTTGTACGAAACAAGGAAAGAGTTGTGTGTAAGGGTTACACACAAGTAAAAGGTACATATTTTGAGGAGAATATTGCTCCTGTGGCTAGAATGGAAGCTATTATAATTTTTTTTGCATTTGCAGCACAAATATTTTAAGGTCTATCAGATGGATGTGAAGTCTGATTTTTTGAATGGAGAATTGGAAGAAGAGGTTTACATGGAACAACTAAAAGGTTTTCATTTGTCAGATCAGCTAGACATGGTATGCAAGTTGAAGAAGGCACTATATGGTTTGAAGCAAGCTCCTAGAGCTTGGTATGCAAGATTGGATAGATACTTGATACAACAAGGATTCAGTAAGGGCTTCGTACACAATAATATTTACTTTAAAATTGAGGAGGAAAAAATCTTGATAGTAGTTGTATATGTGGATGATATTATCTTTGGTGGAAATGAGGCTATGTGTAAGAAATTTTCTAAAGAAATGCAAAAAATAATTTGAGATGCCAATGCTTGGGGAGATGAATTTCTTTCTTAGGCTATAGATCAATCAAATAGCTAAAGAAATTTTTATTTCACAGTTTAAGTATGTCAAAGAGATGTTGAAGAAGTTTGGAATGGATTACTCCAAACCAGTATGTACTCCTATGGTGACTAGTTGTAAATTGAGAAAAGATGATGATTCACCTAAGGCTGATCAGAGCACACATAGATGTATGATTGGTGGACTATTATATTTGACTGCTACTAGACTAGATATCATGCATATAGTTTGTCTTGTGGGTATATTTCAAGAAGATCCTAAGGAAACAAACATTGCAACAGTGAAGAGAATATTCAGATATTTAAGAGGCACATCGGATTATGGTTTGTGGTATCCTAAGGATACTAATTTCATATTAAATTCTCATACAAATGCAGATTGGGCTGGCTATGTTGATGATAGGAAAAGTACAAGTGGTGCTGCATTCTTTCTTGGATGTAGATTGGTTTCATGGCTAAGTAAGAAACATGATTCAGTTTCTTTATCCACTACAGAGGCTAAGTATATTGCAGCAACATAATGTTGTACATAGGTATTATGGATGAGACAAACATTGAAGGATATCATAGTTGTAGATGATGAAACTATATATATATTTGATGCAGAGCTAGGAGGATTCAACAGCATATATCGTAAACCTTCAACAATAATTCAAATCAATCTTTGTATAACACATGCTATTAGGCATTCTATATCACATTGGAAACATAACTATGGCAGCCCACAATTTAATGCAATGAACAGTCATCAATAACTTTCAAACAACAAATAAAAAATTAAATCACTCCAGCGATATTGAAGACAACATACTTATATACATTTCCTCCAATTTTTATGAAGATCCAATTGTGGAAAAGAAAGTTATATCATTTTTCCCAAAACTGCAAACCCTAGGTAGGGTTCAGACCTGCCCTCACAAAAATGGTCATAACTTATTCAAATCTTAATAAAATTTGATGAGACTTGAAGTAAATTAAAGTAGATTCACATGGAAACAAAATAAAATTAGTTTCAGATCCAAAATATAGACTTTACAATCTGTACCATCACATTTTTCAGATTGTAAGTTCTGCACAATATTGTTAGAATAGGCAATCTCACCAAAATAGTCATATCTTCCACAAAACTCAATAAAATTCAATGAGAAAAAATACTTGGAAACTAGAAACAGATATATTTCCATCCATATATAATAATTTCATTATTTTAGTCCATACCAGGTCATAAAAAGCACAACTTCAGCCTAAAAACAATGTAAAAATCAGAAAATGCACACAAAATTTGAGGTTGTCATTCATCAAACTTAAAAAATAATGTCTCCAACCCCCAATTCGAGTTTTTGATGGTGTAACTATAAATTTCCAACCGAAACCAACTATTTTCAGCCACATTTTGATTATTTTGTTGACAAAATACTTTAATGACACTTTTTGACAAGTTGCTTGACAACTTTCTTAAGCAACTTTTTACAATTTTTACAATATGGAACAACTTTAAACATTATTTGAAAAATGACTTAAAATATGATTTTCCTAGGACTTAAAAAACTTCTAAAATGGTTTGATAAACTTTATTATAAGACCCAATACACAAAATAGAGCAACTATTTACAAATGGCTTCATGGAGGCAAGAAATCAAACATGTGCTCCTGCATCAATCTTCTATGATAATACAAGTGCAATAAACATTTCGAAGAATCCAATAATGCATTCAAGGACAAAGCATATATCTATCAAGTATCACTTTTTGAGAGAGAAGGTTATGGAGAATGAAGTGAAGCTTGAGTATGTTCCTACAAAGGATCAGATTTCTGATATATTCACTAAGGCTCTTCCTAAGGATACATATGAGTATCTTCGAGGGAAGTTGGGGGTTATTGCCCCTGCTTTCTTGAATTGGACGTATATGGAGATGCATTAGTCTAGTGAATCTATGGATCTATCTCTATTTTGGACTGATTTTGGTGGCTACTTCTTAGGGGGAGTAGGTAGTAGCATGTGTTGTCATTGTGTTGTTGATTTAGTAGGGTGTACTCGTAAGGGGAGTATTCAGAGCAAGTAATTTTGGTTCAGTGTAAAAGAGGGGGAATAATGCAATTTTTTTTATCCTTTAGGATTGATGTCAAAGGGGGAGAGAGAATCATGTGAAAAAATAACTTACCTACTCAGGGAGAGAGAATCATGTGAAAAAAGAGGTTTCAAGAATGTTGTGTTTAGAGTTGTGTGGTCTTTGGTGGCTTTTCACATCTTGTGTTTCCATCCATGAAAAATGGGGAGATTTTTCCAAGTATGATGGTGTTTTCATTGATGTCAGCATTAAATCTACTAATTGGTGTTGTCATTGTTGCCAATTTTTGGATGAAGATGTTGAGGATATTGAGAAAATTGTTGAAAAGAGGAAAATAGGTTGTGCATGTGTAGTTGAGACTTTGAGGAAGTGTTTTGAGTACATGGAGCTATTCTTTTATTGCAAAATTTGAAGATTAGTTGGAATTAAGTAATGAGCTAATATGATGTCTTTGGTACTTTGTTTTCAAATGCTTTTGAGAAAATTTAATAAATAGAGTAAACTGTGTTTTGAAAATGTTCATAATGTGCTCTACGTTCTTTCAATGTTGGTTCTATGCATGTGTGGATATTACAAGTTATTCAAGGTTGGCATAGGTTTCTATATTTATAATTTGGCTTTTTGAATCATTGTATAGTATGAGATATTTTCATTAGTGTGTGAACCAATTGTTTACTGATGTTTTCTGTGGTTTGGGAGAAATGTATTTTCCCTACATTTCTCTGTTGTTTGAATTTAGGTTGTGTAGATTTGGGAAGTTGTTTATAATGCTTTTATATTTCTATCTTCAATATTTTACATGATTTGATGCAGGAAAGTGATAGTTTCATTTATGAGTATGCAATTAAGGGTTATCAGTTGTCCTGAGTTGAAGTATTTGTTGATGCGAACTTGAATGAAGTCTTTGATGAATCTTATGTAGTTTGAGAATTGTTTTGGATTGAGTTCAAATAAATTATGCTATCCAATTTTTTTTGCTTGATCTAAGGAAGTGTGTACTTAATGTCTATGGCATTTTGCATAAGTTTTGTTTGGCCTTGTGTTTAGCACTACATGTGAGGTTTTTGGAAGTGTGTTGAAGTGTATTGGGACCTGTTTGGGTCCTAATTAAGGATTTATGTAGGTCACATTTCATTCCTATCCACCGCAGGGATTTTTAGGTCTTGACCTATTTTGAATTTGAATGTATAACAGCTAGTGGCTGACATTGGATAGATTTTTTAAGGAAGAGTTTGATATAAATATGTATGGTGTTGATGCAAGATGGTGTGGAAAGAGTAAGAAGCAAGATAGATGTGAGATTTTTACAATTGATGTGTATGATGCAAAATTAAGCAAAGTAGTGCAAACTTCATGTTAGGGTTCTTGAAGGTAGTGAGATGAAGGCATCCAAATATTTCATGTGAGAGTGAAAAAGTGTGCAAGAAATTGTGGTGGACTCCTTGTTGCATTGAGAAGTGTTATCTCCGTGTAACTTTCTTCTTCTATCTTCTTATTTTCTTTATATGGAAATGAGCCCTAGCTATGAGCCTTTTGGACAATGTATCCTATTTTGGCAGTGAGCTCCTTTGTAATGGTTTTGCTATTACTTATATTGTGAGCTAATCCACACGGTGGTTTTTACCTCATTTGGTTTTCCATGTAAATTTGGTGTTCTCATGTGTATGGTGTTGTGATTTTAGTTTCTATTATCTACATTTCATGTTTAATAAATTTAATAGAATAAGGATTTAGTGAATGCTTGTGGATCTATTTACTGTTGAGGGCTTTGAAGGTTTAATTTTCTACAATTGATTCAACCCCCTCTTAGTTGTCTTGTTTATTTCAAAACAACCCACTTCAGAGATATTCTAAAAGTAGCTTCTTTCCTTATAGAATCTTCACTTTAAAATCTCATTTCAAATGTAGTTAGTGTTCCATGTAACTCAATCATCCTTAAGGTATTCATATATTTAGCCTCCTCAATAGTAGATATTTTAGGATCAAACCTTATAGTTAGGGATCTAAGAACCTTCTTTACAACAAAATTCTCTTTGAAGCTTTCACCAAGACCTCAAATATGGTTGACAACTTCACCAACCCAGAGAATGAATGCAAATATGTTCTCATCTTCTTTCATCCTCAAACCTTCAAACTTAGCTTTGTAAGTATGCAAATTTTCTTCTTTCACTTTATCATCACCTTCATAAATAGTTTCCAAATTTTCCCATATTTCCTTTTCGATCATGTAGTCAATCACTTTCACAAATTCATTGTTAGTTAAACCACATAAAATGACATTCCTAGCCTTAGCATTAAGATCAAGAGCTCTCTTTCTTGCCTGATCCTAGGGAGGGAGATTTTGAAGGGGCTCATATCCTTCTACAACTGACATCTAGATGTCCATTCCTAAGGCCATCAAATATGACCCATCCTAACTTCCCAAAATGAAAATTTAGATCCATCAAAAATTGGTACTTTGTTTCTAGATATTTTTTTTTTGTGTCATCTCAGATCTACCTTAAACTGTTATACTTTTTCAAAGGAACTTAGCTCTAATACCAATTGAAGGGCACACAGTGAACTAAGATGGGAGGGGTGAATTAGTAGATCTAGACAATTACAAAAAATTTAGAAACCTTCACAACTACTTTATAGATTTTCAACATGAAGAGCACTAAACCATACAAGCTAGTAAGTAAAGCACATCATAAGATAACACAACACCAGATTTGTGTGGAAAACCATAGTGAGAAAATCTCACAAGTAGGAATATAATAAGTGAATTTTACAATGTGATTTAGGAAACAACCCATTGGAGACACCAATCCTCAAAAAGATTTGGTAGACACTAACCTAAAAGAGACATCAATTTCCATCAGAATAGAGACACGAATTCCTACAGGTTCAATATTATTGAATGCACAAGACAACTAAGTGGGGGTAGGTGAATTGATTGTACATTAAAACATCAAAACCCTCATTAACATTCAGATCATATGCATTAATCCTTAAACCCTTAACAACCATTGAACCCTTATCATGCATTAGCAGAATATAAACATGAGATAAAATAATGGAAAAAAATTCATACACATGAGAACACCAAATTTACATGGAAAAAACAAGAAGGGAAAAACCACAGTGTGGGTTAGGTCACAATATAAAGTAATTGCAAGACCAAATCCAATAGGCTCATTTTTGGGGCGCTCACTACCCAAAAGAAAGAAGGGATCACTGCCAATGACTCACTTATAGATTAGAAAGAGAAAGATATAAGGTTTTTATAATGAGAAATACATATTAGAGAAATAGAGAATATCCACCACTACAACTTTGCACCATCAATAACCTCCAACTCACTACTATCAAAAAATTCAAGTACTCTGCAAATGTTGCCATGCCCTTAATATTAGTGTACATTGGGTTATGAATAGTCGGCTTGTGGCTATCTTAACTCCTAATTAAGTCATGTTATCATTGTTATATTATCATTTAGTTAGTTAGTTTGGCATAGGGCTTTTATAAGGTTATCTAAGTCGGCCTAGGTGTTATCCTAGGCAGAAATATTAATATATAAGAGGTTGTGAGTCTTATTACATCATCATATTGTGAATTGTGTTCTCATTAGAGATATTTGGAGGTTTTCCTCCTTGAAGTTGCTTGTTATTCTCAATTATTATCAATTATTTGCATCATCTTTCATATCATCTTATTCTATTGTGCAAGTTATTTCATTACAAGTGGTATTAGAGCATGATCTTGGCACTGTAGAGGCAAGGCATTTTCTCAATATTGGAGGTGATTTTGGGGAGAGCATATCTTTCATATTTTTCGAAATTTTTTTCTAATTTTAAAGGGTTTTGGAAGACCATATTAAAGAATATACAGCCCAAAAATTGGAGAAATTGAAGTAGAAAAAGGTGAGTTATGTCAAAATTAGGTTTTCCAAACAATTCACTCTCAAGGCTACAAATCTGCTAATCTCTTGGAGTTTTTTCTAGGTAAGTTGTATTTTGGTCCTAATAAGTTTTAGTAAAATTTTCAAAGAATTTAAGTTTCATTTGTGTGATTTATTAAAAAAATATTGGTTTCCATCATGACGGGTCCTACAATAAGGGGCAAAAAGAATGTTGTCACACTAGGGAAAACCCTTGATAAGGATGAGGTAACAATAAAGGATATTAATCCCAATGAGGAAATCAGTAAGGTGAAGGAAGAAATTTCCTTAGTGAAGATGGAGATGTGTGGCTTAAGAGGATATGCATCAGACATATGAAGCATGTTAAGCACCTATATGAATGAACCAAGAAGGGAGGCCTCAAGCAACCAAGGTGAAACTTCTAGGTCAGCTACTCTTAACCCAAATGTTAATAATCCTATGGTGTCTAGGAATTTTTTTTGAAGGGTGGATATATGGAAGTTCAGTGGAAAGGATCCTCTAACATGGATAAACAAAATGGAGAATTTTTTTGAAGTACATCAAGTCCTAAATGGAAAAAATGTCATGATGGCTTCCCTATATCTAGAACTAGATCAATTCATTTGGAATAGTTTGATTTGTACCTATCAAAGGAAAAAGGGTCTCACTATCTTATGGCTATTTTTTATGGAGGAAATCCAAGCACAATATAGCAATAGTGTGACAAACAACTTCTTCAGCCAACTAGCTAAACTTCAACAAACAAAATTAGTTAAGGATTATATTCAGTGATTTCAAAATCCATCTTTATGATTGGATGCAATTACAAAGGAGAAATTGAATGATTTATTCTTGAGTGGTCTCAAGGATCACATTCAACATGAGGTATAGATTTTTAGCCCTAGCTATATAAATGAGCCTTTTATCTTAGCATGCAGGGTAGAGGAGAAGTATTTGATTCGAATGAAGCAAGGGGATAATGTCACAAGAGAGAAAGGATATTCAACACTAGGTTGAATCCACAAAAAATTGAGGAGAAAATAGCAAAAGGGTTGTTTTTCAATTGTGATAGTAAATACAGTCAGGGACATAAATGTAGTGAAAAGAAATTGTTCTATATTGAAGGTCCAAGTGAGGAAGAAGAGGAGGAAGCCATATTAGAGGATGAAAGGGAGTCAAATGAGGAGTCACATGATTCCCAACAAATCATTTCTTGTAATGCACTCTATTGGAGCTAAAAAAATTCACCTTGGTTTTCACATGCCTCCATTATCATTTCTCATTTCATTTTCATCATAACCCCCATTGTCCTTGATATTTCACTATATTTGGCATAAAAAATAAAATTTTTCCTAATGTATTACCTCAAAAATATAAGACATATCGACATGACAATACCACATTAGGGGGGCTCTCATCATGCTATCATTGATGAACTGATGGAGGCAAAGCAAAAAATATACACCATTAGCGAGAAAAATTTCTATCGGACAAAATTCTAACACAGTCTCCCTGATAGAATGATAGAGCTAACTAAGGTGAATTCATCAGAGTGAGTAATTCATATTGGTAGGATATACCTCATTGTCCCCCTGATAGCCCAAGCAAAACATATTGGAGACACTAAAGCATATCACATGCTTCCTTAATTGATACTTGTCCTTTGCATGCTATGTAGACATTGGGTCGACCAAACTTAATGAAAACACAAATGAACTTTGAAGTACATGCTTCCACAACAAGAAGATAACATGTAAACCACATAACACACTTCACCATACACTGGAACACATCTCAAATGCCTTTAGATTCATCCACAACAAATGCAAAAACCTTCATACATATAATACTTTCCATCAATCCATCTGGGTTGTACAGACACACACAGTAATTTTGAAACTAGTCTTTCGGAGCACCAAACCATGAAAAAAATTGTCAAAACATAGATAACACTATTACGAGCCTTCTTCCAAATCCACAAGACTATAAACAAACTAGCGGAGGACTGTGGAGTAGATACAACTTTTCCAGATGAGTTCACACACTAGTGAACACAACTTTCACTCTTCATCAAACCATAAGTTATAATCTAGGATATATCACCAATAGATGCCCATAAACAACACTTCAGATCCGTACAAGCATAGGATCAATACAAAATAAATGTAGAGCACAAATCAAAGAACATTCTCAACACACACACACAATTCTATCTTCACTATTTCTCAAAAGCACTTGGTAACTCATCAACACACCTACAACACCATAAAGATAGCTCCATGTACTCATAACATCTCTACAGTATTTCAACTATACATGCACAACCTACAATCACTTGTTTCCTTTCTCTGCAACAACCTGTACTATGTTGATATCAATGACAACATTAATGACAACACCACCATACTTACTCATACTTGCAACAACCTCCCCTTTTTCATTGATGGCAACACATGAAGTGAAAAACCATCAAAGAAAAAATCTATTCCATTCCTGCACTCTCCTTTATTTTTTAGATTAGACAGCCTACACAACATTTCCTACACTCTCTTTTCCTTGCAATATTCTCTCTTTCACATGGATTTTTCTCCCCCTTTTTATTTCACTGTTTTTCACATGACTTTCTCTCCCCGTTTGACATCAATGGAAAAGAACAAAAGGTTTGCATAATTATTCAGCCATATGTAGCTTTGATCACTCCCCTTTAGGAGTGCACCCACACCTCATATTGCAACAATGATACTTCCTACTCCCCCTGAGGAGTAGACCCAGTCATTAGTCTAGACAAATGAAGAATCTATAGATCCACTAGACTAATGCACCTACATGTGCACTTAGTGAAAAGGAGGGGTAGTAACCCCCAACTTCTCCCAGAGATACTCAAAAGTATCCTTTAGAAGATCCTTAGTAAATATATTAGCAATTTGATCCTTTATAGGCACATATTCTAGCCTGACTTCATTCTCCAATACCTTTTCTCTCAAGAAATGATATTTGATAGATATATGCTTTGTCCTTGAATTCATTACTGGATTCTTTGAAATATTTATTGCACTTGTGTTATCATAGAAGATAGGAATATGCTCATCACATATCACTTCTATATCCTTTAATGTTTTCTATATCCATAATACCTGTGAGCAGCAAGATGTTGCATCAATGTACTCAACTTCTATAGTGGATAAAGAAACTAAATTTTATTTCTTTCTTAGCCATGAAACCAATCTTCCTCCAAGAAAGAATGCACCACCACTTATACTCTTCTAGTCATCCACACAACCATCCCAATCTACATCAATGTAAGAACTCAAAGTGAAATTAATATCCTTAGGATACCACATGCCATAATGTAGAGTGCCTCTTAGATATCTAAATATCCTTTTCATAGCTGTAACATGTGTTTCTTTAGGTTCTGCTTGAAATCTAGCAACCAAACATGCTGCATGCATGATATCCGATCTAGTAGTAGTAAGATATAGTAGTCCACCAATCATAGATTTGTACATGCTTTGATCAACTTTAGGATATTCATCGTCTTTACTCAATTTGCATCTAGTCACCATAGGGGTACAAACTAGTTTGGAGTCATCCATTCCAAACTTCTTCAATAACTCTTTGACATACTTTGATTGTGAAATGAATATTCCCTTATCAGTTTGATTCACGTGAAGTCCAAGAAAGAAATTCAACTCGCCAATCATAGACATCTCAAACTCTTTTTGCATCTCCTCTACAAATCTCTTGTACATTCTCTCATTTCCTCCAAAGATAATATCATCAACATACACAACAACTATCAAAATTTTCTTTCCTTCAACCTTGAAGTAAATATTACTATCTATAGAGCCTTTATTGAACCCTTGTTGTGTCAAATACCTGTCCAACCTTACATACCATGCTTTGGGAGCTTGTTTAAGTCCATATAGTTCCTTTTTCAACTTACAAACCATATTTGGTTTATCTAATAACTAAAATCCCTCTAGTTGTTCCATGTATACTTCTTCCAATTCTCCATTTAGGAATGTAGACTTAACATCCATCTGATATACCTTGAAATATTTATGAGTAGAAAAATGTCTCTTTATGCCATGCTCTTCACAAAATGTTTTAAATTCACTAGAAGTGAATTCTCCACCTCTATTAGACCTTAAACATTTGATTCATAGGTTCACTTAATTCTCTACCCTATCCTTGAACACTTTAAATCTATCCAGATCTTGAGCTTTCTCCCTAAGAAAATTAATCCATGTCATTCTAGAATAATCATCAATAAGGAGCATGAAATACCTATCACCATTAAGGCTTCCTATTCTTGTGGGACCAAAAAGGTTTGTATGAATCAATTCCATCATTCTGGTAGTTGATTGCTCTTTTCCTTTAAAGCTACATCTTGTTTGTTTTCCCAACTGAAAACTTCAGCAAACAATATTGGTAGGCTCTGTGATTTTAGGTAGATCCTAGGCAACTTCTCTTGAACTAATCCTAATTAGATTGTCAAAGTTTACATGTCCCATCCTCTGATGCCATAGCCAAATTTCATTAAATTGAGATACAAGGCACTCGTCATCAATGCCCTTAAGTTGATAAATGTTCCCATATGTTCTTCCTACAACAACCGCAGTTCTAGACTCTTTTCTGATGTCATAGGCGTTATCCTCAAACACAAGATTGAATCCTTTGCTACACATTTTTCCAACACTCAAAATATTATGCCTTAAGCCCTTAACATAATAGACATCATCAATACTTTGTTTTCCATCAAAACTAATTATTCCTTTTCCAATAATCTTTGCACCAGAATCATCTCCAAACATGACTAATTCACCATCATACGTTTCAAGTTTAGCAAACTTACTTTTTTCTCTGGTCGTATGATTTGAATAGCCACAATCAATCACCCAATAGTCTTCATCTTGTCTAGCATGAAAGGAAGTAACTAGAGTACCTTCCATCTCATCCTTCTTGTTCTCTGGACCAATTTCCCTTGCACATCTTCCAGAGTTAGTGGATACTAATTTATTCTCTAAGGATAAAAATAGGAATTCATCATTATCACCCTCAAAATCAGATTCATCATAAAAAATTCTATCATATTCTCTAACATAGTACAATCTCTTGAACTTCTTATCCTTTTTATCTTTATTGTCTTTATTCTTCTTGTGTACAACTCTACTTGGACATTGGTGCAGGAGCACCAAGCTTGAATTTTACAAAGAAAGTAAAATGTTAGGTTTTAGGTGGTTTTGTGTCATTTTATGTTTAATAAGGTTGATTTAAACTATTTAAATGTATTCAAGTTGGTTTGGGGTCATTTGAGTCAAAAAAATATAAAAAATACAAAATGTGTAAAAGTTGTCAAGGCAAAAATGCTGAAAAGTGCAAATTAGAGAGTTTAAAGGTTATTTAGTGAAAATGAAGTTCAAAAGTCAGTTATTCTCAGTTGGGAAGGTTCAATATGTCTTTAAAAACATTTATCCACATTTGTAATGAAGGTGGGAGGCATCTGGAGAGAAATTTCAATAAAAGAACAATTGTGTTTTCCAGATTTTGCATATTTTTCACTGTTTTCAGGCCTGGTACGGAATTTTACGGAATTCCTTTTTGAAAATTTCTTATATGGGTGAATAGATAAATGAATTATCTTTCCAATGCTTCTGGTTTGAGTGAAAAATATTGAGTTTTGCACATTTTACAAACGTTTTACTAAAACTGCCTGTGTATCTTTTGTATAAGGTTTTTGAGGGCACCTAAAATGTGAAAAAGGTCCATTCCACCTTCTGTAGTTGATGTATCTCGGTGGAATGGACCAAAATATGTATTCTTAGGTGTGTAGGGTTCTAATTTATGCAGGTGTGTCCATTTGAGTGTCAAGGTGTGATGCCCTAGGTGGAAAAGTGTGAATTTCCATTGAAGGATGATGGCTCAAAGAAGGAATATGATGGTGCAGCATTGGTAGAGGATGTGGGTGAGTTTCTGGAGAATTTTTAAGTGTATTGGAAGGTGTTTGAATAGTTGGTAAGAGTTTTAGAAGCCTGGAGTATACCTTTTCAATAAACCCCTAAGAAACGTGCTGAAAAATGAGGGTTTTTGGTTTTGCCATGTTGTAAGAGTGATTTCTAGAAACTAGTGGTGGATTTAATAGTTTTTGGGCATTTTAATTGCTGTCCCAAATTTTCATAAGGTTTGGTGGAGTTTAAAGTGTACCTTCTTTGTAAAAGTGGGCTAATTCTACTAGCCCTTGGATATGGTGACTTAATGTTTTTCTATGTTTTGACAAATGAATCTTACTTGTAAGCTTGGAAATGTCTTTTTGATGGAATATGGATGCTATATGGATGATCAGTGGGTGTTCTTATAGTTTTCTTTGAGGAATTGGTCTTTCAGTTGCTTAGTTGTGAATTGGAAAGCCATAGAGTTGACCCTATGGAAATTGTGCTAGTTATTTGATTTTGTGTTGGTGTTTGGTTTTCAAAGCTTGGTTGATTGTTCCTCCATCCTACTCTGCATCAAAAATCTTGAAGCATAGTGGCCAATATTTCCACAACTAAAAAATTTAAAAGGTAACATACCTTTGTACTTATAGGTACCTTTCTTCAACTTGTAAAATTTGCTTCCAACTCCTCTAGACCTTCAATATCTAGATCATCTTTTGTCTTAGTGGCTTTGAAGGATGTTTCTGTTTTCTCCTTTTCTTTTCCAAATTTCCTCATTCCAAATGTAGCCAGGGTGCCAAATAGTTGTTCTTTAGTGAAATTCTTGGGATCATACACCCTCAATAGTTGAAACTTTATCACTATAACTCTTCGGTAGGGTCATCAAAATAGTCTGCATTACATCTTCATCTGTCAAAGTACCACCTTGATTTTTGACTTCATTTACTACAATATCAACCCTCTGAAAGTAGTTTACAATATCTTCACCTTCTTCCATTTTCAAGTTCTCATATCTACGCTTAGCTATTAGATTCTTTGAAAATTTGAACCCATCATTTCCTTCATAGATATCTTCCAACATTTTTTGAACTTCATAAGTAGTGCCCAAAGAAATAACTTTTGTCCTTTCAGTCTTAGATAAAGCACTATAGATTGCATACCTTGCTTTTTCATTTTCCTCATAGGCAGAAATCTCAACTGAAGAAGAAGGATCACTTGTTGGTGCAACATACTTTGTCTCAATAGCTTTCCAAGTCTTGTAACCCAGAGAGATCAAGTAACCTCTCATTTTCACTTTCCAATCACTATAGTCCAATCCATCAAACATAGGGATTGACAATTTGTGTGCCATTAGATCTACCTCAAGCGGTTAAGATCTCCTTTGAGGAACCAAAGCTCTAATACCAATTTCTGAAAGGTGCAAGACAACTGAGAGGGGGGTGAATAAGTTGTCACCAATCACATCCATAATTCTCAAACAATTATCAACTTCAAATCCACTTTAATATGTTATTAAGTGTCAAAATGAAATGCAAATAAGAAAAAGCAATATCAACACAAGAAACAATAGATTTACGTGGAAAACCCAATAAGGGAAAAACCACAGTGAGGATTAAATCATAATATAAAGTAAGAGCAAAAATGATTATAGAAAGGATCACTACCAAAGGGCTCATTTCCCAAGAAGGACTCATTGTTCGGATGCAAGGCTCATTGACTATAGGTAGGACTCACTGTCTAACAAGGAGGCTCACTGCCTATAGATACAAAAGATAATAGAAAAAATACACCATAGAAAACTACAAACATTCCCAGGCTTGATCAGAAGATTGTAGACACCATCAACTCACTGCTTTTAGGAGTCTAACACATTAAGTACTACTGCCTAAATTCACTTTTGCACACTCTTTCTTCTCACACTTGTGGAATTCTTGATACATCAAACCATAATATCTCAACTTGTGTTTATATCATCTTCAACCTTAAAAGCTTTCTCCAAGGTTGGTTACACAATCTTCATTTTACAAATTCAAATTAGATTAGCAACTCAACATTCTTGTGGTGGAAGAGAATGTGAGTAGACCAAGCCAACACTTAACCAAGACCCAAAACAAAATTTTAGATCAATCACAAGCTTCCTTAATTGATACTTGTCCTTTGCATGTCATGTAGACACCAAGTTGGCCAAACCTAATGAAAACACAAATGAACTTTGAAGTACATGATTTCACAATGAGAAGATAAGATGCAAACCACATAACATGCTTCACCATACATTGGAACACATCTTAGATGCCTTCAGATTTATCCGCAACAAATGCAACAACATCCATACACAAAATACTTTCCATCAGTCCATCTGGACTGTACAAAAACACATAGTAATTCTAAAACCAATATTCTAGAGTACCAAATGACGAACACCTTTTTCAAAACATAGATAACACCATTACAAGCCTTTTTCCAGATCCCTAATACTAGAAACAAACTAGTGGAGGACTACAGAGTAGATACATTTCTCTCAGTCCACAAACAAATATTTTTTCCAAACCAGTTCACACACCGATGAACACAATTTTCACTCTTCATCAAACCAAAAGATACAATCCAAGATATATCACTAAAATATTGCCATAAACAACATTTCAGATTCATAAAAGCATAGCATCAACACATAAGAAATGTGCAGCACAAATTGGAGCACATTTTGAACATACACACAATTTTGTCTTCACTATTTCTCAAAAGCACTTGGTAACTCATCAGTACACCTACAATACCATAAAGATAGCTCCATGTACTCATAACATCTCTACAGTATCTTAGCTATACATCCACAACCTTCAATCACTTGTTTCCTTTCTCTACAACAACCTATATTGTGTTGACATCATTGACAACATTAATGAAAGCACCACCATACTCAATCATACTTGCAACAATTGTGTCTCGTCAATGGACTGATACATGACATAATGAAGAAATTTATTAAATCACAAATATGTAGCAGGAAGTAATATTGAGGAAACATAAGGCTATTAGCCTAACAGAAAACTCAGTCCCCTCGATTCAATGATAAATAATTAAAAGCAACAAGTATCAGAATGAATGATGGCTATTGACAGGATATGAACGTGAGTTCCCCTGATGAGCCGATAACACATGAAGAGAAAGATCATATTATAAACAATCAAATATAAGCTAAGGAAATGGATAAGAGGGACTAAGGCGTATCGAGGAGAAATTATCTCGCATTCCTCCCAATACTCTGAAGGAAAGATAAAGACATAAATTTCATCAAGGAGAGAAGTGGATATCGACAAGAGTAAAATCATAGTCCCATTGATACGACGATGATTTTTTTTACTAATGTGACAGCTCGAGATATTGAGGAGATATTCAAATTAAATGATCTCCCCGATGACAAGAAAGAGAGCAAGTGCAACATTTATGAGCCAGAGCTGAGCAATGTATACCTCAAATTGATCTCATTTCTATCATTAAAAATTAGAAAAGCTTATAGAGAGCAGAAGTGAAGTGAATGAGCTAGAGGTACCCCATTGCTGCATAGGTGGAGAGAAGCAAGCATGATACAGGTATATGAAACCCAACTGAGAAAGTCCTTTGAATGGAAAAGAACTATAAAGAGGAGCTAGGGTTTAGAAGGAAGCTCAAGAACACCAAAAATAAAAAAATAAAAAATAGAAGTTAGACTCTTAAACCAAGACTTGATCGATCAATGTCCTGAGTCAAGACCGGGGCCTAAGAGGAGTGCACAATTAAATCCTTCCATGGATAAATTGTGGGATAAACATAAAGAATTAGGGGATGTGTGGACATCATAGAGAGGGTATGAACTATTTATCTACCACTATAGAAAACAATAGAGGTTCCAACCTATCTATAATCCATGGAAAATGAACTTGGGAAAGTTGGTTGTGCCTAATGTATTTGTCAATGTACAGTTGGTAAAGGCACTACTTGCTAAGTATGACTCCAAATGATGAGAAATTTAGTTACATGATGGGTCTAAATTCATTATCATCTTCAAAGAATTCATTTCCACTGTCTTCCAATTAGATTGCTCTATGAGTGTGTCATTCACAATAAAAGACCTCTTGAAAAATAATCATCACATGGACACTAGCTATAAAAGGTGGAAATTGCCACTACATAGGCCCCAGGAGGAAGGGAATAGACTCAAAAGGTTTTCCAGCAATGAACACCCTCCCTTTCATGAAGAGCTATTCGAGGAGTATTTTCAATATACCTATTACACTGTGGGATAGGTATTGGGAGTGGAATTTCTGACTCTCATGTCAATAGCCCCAATGGTTCTGGTAGAAGATGTACAAAGCTAAGATGCTAGATCATTTGATTATGCTAGCTATCTAGCTAATGCTTTAAATTATGGATTGGAGAAGATAAAAAATAATAGTGATTATATCAATTTTAAATATTATTCTCTATTCATGCACTTACTTTTGTATGAAGGGAAAGCTAGAGGGCTTTGGGGAGAGGAATTAAAGATAAGGGATGTAGATGAGGATGGAAATTTTAAATCAATTCAAATGTGAACCTTGATATGGGAAAATAGATATGGGAGATCCTATTATTTATAATTTGGGGAGTATTTTGTTAAACCCTTGCTAAAATTATTGGGGCATCAATGTGATTAAAAATTGTCTCTTGAAGTACAAATGTTTCTTAGACCTAGAGAGAAGGGTCCTAGGAAAAAGGTGAATCATAATTGGGGAGATTGGTATACATTTTCTAATTGCACCGTGATTAGAGCATGTGGGTTTTAAGGGGCTCCACACTTGTTACCAAGAACAATTCCTGATAGGGTTTCCTATTTGGAAATTGTGAGGTAGTTGGCCAAATGATATGCTAAGCATCTTAAAGGGAATGGTAAACAATCAATTATGTCAAGTACTCTATGTTTTGGAGATTTAAAAATTATTTCTAGTGAAGGATATGAAGAGATTGATAAGAAATTGACACATTACAATTTTCCATTGGGGAATGAGAGAAATAATTTTGATTCAAAGAGCTTTATTAATAAGGAAAAATTGTCACAAACACTCTTTGGATATGAACATTAGTTCTTTGTAGATGATGTGATAAGGAATTGTAATGAAGCTTTGACAACACAAAGGATGGCCATATACAATAAGATCATATGTAAAAGCATTCAATGATGTGCAAGACCCATTAGAAAGAGTTGAACAATTGATCACTCACGAGGATGAACTAACTAGAGATGTGCCCCCATGGTTTTTGGAACACATGTGACAACTTGCTCTAGAATGCAGGCTGAGAATATGGAACCCCTTAGTTATATACCCTCACAGCCTACTCTAGAAGTAAGTTTCTCTGTGGATATTGCCACGAGTGAGGAAAAGGATGAAGAAGATGAGATTGAACAAATAAGTGCACCTATTGTCACACAATATGAACCACCCAATGAACAAAGTACTATTAAATTTGAAGCATCAAATGAACTCTCTGATGATGTGAGAGTCAGAGCTAGTCAAGAATTTCTTTCTAATGGTGACTTCATTAAAAATTTAGAGTTCAACTCTTTTTTCTATGAATACAAAGGTAGAGTGCTAAGAAAAATAATGAAATATATCACTCTTGAACAAGAGATAGCTACTTTGCAAGAGTTGAGAAAGGAAGTAGATCAGGAGCTAGAAGCTATCACCCCAAAAAGAGGGAGACAACTGCTTCAAGAAGCTAGGGTGTTTCTCTTACTAGGATGGGACATTAGTTCTTCCATAGTTTTTGATAGCTTTAGGAAAAGAGGAGATAAGACATTGCACCTGATAGAAGAGGCTAGTGACAAAATGTATTCAGGTTCAAGTTATAACCCAAATGAAGCTACGCTATTGATTTGAGCACTATATCCTCAAGACAAGAGACCTACTATCAGTAGTAATCCAAGCCAAGTGTTTGGAAATATCTTGGTACATAGAGTGGGAGATATTAATCCCATTGAGACAATAGAGTTAAACATAAATATGGTAAAATTCAATAAGGCTCAGATTAAAAAATTATTAAAAGATAATAAAAAACTAAAGAAAGAGGTAGCCATTTACAAAGATAAACTACCCTCTTCCTTTTCATCAAAATTATATTCCCCATGTGAGGACTGTGACAATAAAGTATTAGATGCTATGGAAAATGTTATATACTATAAACGTTGCCATGAAAGAGTTCAAAAGAAATGCAATGAACTAGAGAAAAATATCAAAACCATAAAGTTTGATATGATATCTGAGATAATCAAGAAGAGGTTTGAGAAGGTGATGGACTAGGATAATCAATATTGGGAACTCTTCATAAAAGTGCACTCTACTCTTCAAAAACATGAGAAACTACATGTCCGTATGGAAGAAAAGAAAGAAGAATTGATCAGTAAGGAAGTCATGAATGAACAAATCCTCCACAAATATATAATGAGTTAATAAATTGGCATGAGGAGTTTCATGATAAGATTAAAGTTGAGCTCGATGACTTTGACCAACCATTGGATATCTCATTTCCTATTTTTTTCAATGATGAAGGATAACTTAAAGGAAAATACCATTGGAAGGATGAATTGGCTCATATAATACCACAAGCACTTGAGATAGTTAATGATGAAGAGAGGGCACTGGAAAATGCTCATAAGCAGCTCAAGGGAATAATGTATATGGAGTAAAATATGATGGATTATCTATCAAATATTGACACACATCAAAGAGGATTATATTGAGCACTTGTTAGAAATGAACCTATTCATCACCAAAATTGGAGTGGCTCTAGGTGTGAATAAATAAGTTTCAAGTTGAGGTTTGCAAAATGATCGAGCACTTCATCATGGAGAGGATAACTTTTCTAGATCCTAAGAGGTCATGAGTTCTCTACGATGAATAACAGAGCAAGTGTTACTATTTGTTGTTGTTTCCTCAACCAATTTCTTTATGCTTAAAAATTATAATTAATTAAGGTTATGAAAAGACATACCTTTTAGTAATGGGTTTGTAGCTTATTGCTTCCCATATAAAAAGGGAAACCAAGGCCCATTTTTTATCATCATCATCATCATCAGTAATAGATAGGTTCATTCACTAGTATAGAATATTAAACTCATCCATTTCCATATTTTAGAAACTTTTACTATAAATCTATATCTTTTGAAGCAATATAATGGAGAAGATTGTTCATAATTGGTGATCTATTTCCAGTTTTCAATTGTTGTGTTAATATTCATTCTTATATGTCATTGCGTTTTATCCTAAATGGTTTTCCTAAGTTATTCATATTTATACAAATTTTCAGTACACATTTTTTGTTGTTGTGTGATTATCGTGATTGGCTTCTAGCTAGAGTGAATTAAAATCCTTTCAAGTAATTCATCTTAATTGGTTCCTATAAGGGATTAAAATCCTTTTAAATTAATTTCTATAACTGGTTTCCCTCAAGTTAAGAATAAAAAATCCTTTCATGATATCACAGTAATTTGGGAGAGTAACACTGGGGTTCATAAAGAAGAGTATAATAACTGACAAACTTGCACGTTTGTACAAGGTGCAAACATCCAAAGTTCCCAACAAGTTAGAGTTAAGCTGTGAAATAGATCCACCTATCTCACATATATATCTCCATCATCATCATCCACCCCTCAAATCCATTTTCCCAATAGGATTAGGCACATGTCAAATTTAGAACATTTTATGCGAACTTTACTTATACACTCGATTCTTGAAACATCTATAGTAGGAACTAGTCATTAAGCTTTGCATCTACTTCACACCCACATGCCATTGTGAGTATATTTCCTAAAGTAGAGATCATATTAAAACCTTCAAATCTTCCTTATCATTCAGGTACACCCGCCTAGGTTTAGTAGATCCTAAAGAGCAGGGGTTCATCAGCCAAATTCGTCCCATTTGTTAGCCAAAAATTGTACTAAGAGACTAGCACCCTCTTAAGGTTCAAAACCTGTGTTTTTGATACCTAACACACTCTTGGGTTTTAGTTCCCCACAAACTCTCAATGTAGTGGGTTTCTTAAGAAACAAAAAGTAAAAGTGTTGATTGACTCAAGTAGTACTCATAATTTCATCAATAAAAAGTTAGCTACTCGTCTAAATTATTTTATATATCCAGCTTCATAGTTTTAGGTTTTGATTGCAGATGGTGGTACTAGTTATTAGTTGTTCTGGGAAGTGTCATAGCATTAAATTACCCATGGGATATTATCACCTTGATAGCCCAATGTATGTGATATCGATGGGTGTAACAAATATTATTTTGGGATTACAATGGCTTACTATTTTGGGAAAAATTGAGATGAACTTCCAAGAAATATTCATGAGATTTCAATTAGAAGGAAAGATACTAGAGCTAAGAGGATTAAAGGAAAGGTCCCCACAAATGGTAAACTCTCATCAAATGAAAAATTTGCTTAAGAAAGGAGTTGATGGATTTGTGGCCACATTATGTTCATTAGAATTTCTCCAAGTCTAAGGTTCCCACCCATCCAGATTTACAAGAAATGAATGATCATCACTCAATGGTTTTAGGAGATATACCTAAGGGAATTCCTCCTTAGAGGGATCATGATCATGCCATACAACTAGTTCAAGAAGCCAACCACCCAACATTAGACCATATAGGTAGGTACCAAATATACAAAAAAGTGAGAAAATATTATTGAAGAGATGCTAGAAGTAGGAATTATTAGGCATAGCCAAAGTGCTTACTCCTCACCCATGGTGATGGTGCATAAGAATGATGAAAACTAGTCCATGTGCCAAAACTATAGAGTTTTCAACTTGTACACTATCAAAGATAAGTTTCTTATTCCAGTTATTGATGATTTACTAGATGAATTGAATGGAGCTATGTATTTTACAAAGTTAGATCTTAGATCTAGTTATCATCAAATTCAAATTAAGGAAGAGGATATTTTTAAGACAAAATTTAGGACTCATGAAGGTCATTATGTGTTTTTTGTGATGTCATTTGGTCTTACAAATGCACCATATACATTTCAAATTTTGATGAATTATATTTTAAAAAAATTCTTGAGGAAGTTTCTATTAGTGTTCTTTGATGATATATTGATTTATAGCCAGACATGGGAAGAACACTTGAAGCATGTAGATCAAGAATTACAAGTTCTTGAAGATCATCAACTCTATTCTAAGCCATCCAAGTGCACTTTTGGCCTCAAGGAGGTGGAGTACTTGGGATATATAGTTTCACATGAAGGGGTAAAGGTGGATCCTAACAAAATTAAGGCTATCATGGAATGGCCTATTCCCAAAACCATTAAGAAATTGAGGGGTTTCTTGGGAGTGACAGGTTACTATAGAAGATTTGTTAAGAATTATGGCCATATAGTAGCACCCCTCATCGGTTTATTGAAGAATTTTTTTTTTTATTGGAATGAGTCTGCTAATACAACATTTGAGAGGTTAAAGGAGGCTATGTGTACAACTCCAATGCTTTCCACTCCCGACTTCACCAAGGAATTCATTATGGAATGTGATGCTTTAGGAAATGGGATAGGATCAGTTCTCATGCAAGAGGATCAACCAATTTCTTTTGAGAGTCATCAATTAAAGGGTAAGAATCAACTCAAACCTATTTATGAGAAGGAAATGCTAGCTATTCTTCATGCAATAAAAAAATGGAGGCCTTATCTAATGAGTAGATACTTCTATTGCAAGAATGGAAAAAGGAATGAAAGTGTTTCCATTGATGTCAATTGGTCAACTGGTTATCTATTAGTTGTTGTTGGCTATATTGTTGAGGATATTGAGAAAATTGTATTAAAGGAAGTTTACAAACATTCAGGATGATGATCTGGTACTTGTCCCTATGGTTGTGTGGTTCAGATATGCTAGTCATGATTGTTGAAGGTTGCTATATACATATTATTAGCTATTTGTTCTTTGTGAAGTTTGAGTTGTGTTCACTAGTTGTGAACTATGGTTTTCTTTGTTTTGGCTGAGGTTTGGAAGAAATTTTGTTGATCTTGATTTCTCTTTGATGAATTCTTTTGACTTGTGGTTCTAGAGCTATGATGTTCTAGTTGCATTAAAGATATTTTTGGTTTCTTGAAGTTTCATGCTTAATTGTTCTGTGTTTTACACTAGTTTGGCCAACCATGTGTTAAGCACTATCTTCAAAGTTAATGAAGCATGTTGGATATATTTTGGGTCCTGGTGAAGTGTGTGTTTGGGTCACCCTCATTCTAATTCCACCCTAGGATGTTTTGGCACCAACCTAATTTGAATTTGAAGTTGGATGACTGAATTTGTATCTTTTCAAGGTTGGAGATAGTATAAATACATGATGAGCTAGCAATGAAAATGTACAAGAGAAAAGAAGGAAGATAAGTGAAAGAGAAGACATGACTTTGATGCTATTCAGAAAGTGTATGTGACTTATGTGTGTGGTAGATTAGTGTGAAGCTTAATGTTGAGTTTTCAAATGTAGTGAGCAGAAGGCGAACTCTATCATTCAAGCAAGTTGATCAGTGATTGTGGTGGAATCCTTTGTTGCATTGGGATTGCTGTCTCTATGTATGAAGTCTTCTTTGTCTTCTTTTGTATCTCTATGGAAGTTAACCCTCTAGGTTGTAGCCCTATTGGATAGTGAGTCCTTATTGTAGGCAGTGAGCCTTATCTCAGGTAGTGACCCTTATCTTAGGCAATGAGCCTTTTTGTAATTGATTTTGATATTCTCTATAGTGTGAGTTAGTGTGGTTTTTTCCTCATTGGGTTTTCCATGTAAATTTGGTGTTATTGTGTTTATGCATTGGATTTGAGTTTCTACATTGGAATTTGATGATTAATCATATAAGTAGTTTATGTATTAGTTCCAACAATTGAATTGAAGGTTATAATTTGTGACAACTAATTCACCCCCCCTCTTAGTTGTCCTATCCAACAATTGGTATCAGAGCTTGGTTCCTTGATGAAGAGATTAACCTCTTGAGGAAGGTATAGGATTGTTGGTAAAATGATCTTTGATTATTCAAGGTTTGATGGACTAATTATGGTATCTGGAAAGTATTGATGGAAGAATACTTGGAGTATTGTGGATATGATGTGGAGAAAGCTTACAAAAATCCTTACACTCCTGCTAATGGTCTAAGTACACTTGAAGAAATCAGAGCACATGAAGTGAATAATAAGGTGAAGTTCATCTTGAAGAATAGTCTAGTACATTCCGAGTTGATTAAGGTTCAGAATTTGAAGACATCTAAAGAATTCTAGGATGTTTTAGAAAGAGCACATGATGGTGATAAAAGAGTTAAAGAGGAAAAATTATAGAATTTGGAAACAAAGTTTGATCTTATACATATGTCTGAAGATGAAAATGTTAAAGCTTATGTATAGAGATTAGATGAGGTAGTGGTTGGAATGCGATCTCTTGGTACTACTATAGATGAAACTAGGATTGTTAAGAAGATTCTCAGAACACTTCCTGATGCTTACAATGAAAAGGTGAGTGATATTGAGAAAACTATAGATTATAAGACCTATACTAAGGATCTTTTGTTAGGATTTTTGACATCTTATGGAATGAGGAAGCTGAGTCTAAGAAATGGAGGCAAAATAGAGACTATTTTTAAAGCTACAAAAATTGAAGATCCTAATGAAGAAAACTTTGATGAAATAGAAGCTAAATTTGTAAGAAGAATGAGAAAAGGCTTCAGTAAGTATGAAGGTAAGTTTCCCTTTAGGTGCTTTAGTTATGGAGAAATAGGTTACTATGTTGCAAAGTGTCCAGAAAGAGCTAAAAGGAATAAACAAAGATATGAGAAAGAAAAAAAAAGGAAAGAAAATTAACAAAGCTTACTATGTAAATAAGAATGCTAGTATTTCAAATGAAGATTTAGAATATGAAGATCCAGATGACAATGAATGCTTGTTCTTGGCAATTAAGGATGAACCTACTTCTACTAATTTAGAAAAATAGGTAAAGGAAAGTCCTCTAGAGAAGGAGAAGGAGAAAAATGAAGGTAGAGTTATCTCTACCCTACATGATAAGAAATAATAGAATTTTTGGTTAGTTGATAGTGGTTGCTCACATCACATGATTGGTGATAAGAGTAAGTTTGTGAATCTTGAGAAATATTATGGAGGCTTGGTTATGTTTGGAGATGATACTGGTGCTAAAATTTGTGGGATAGGTTTAGTAAGTTTTGATGGAAAGCATCATATTGACGATGTTTACTATGTTAAGGGTTTAAGGCATAATTTGTTGAGCATTGGTCATATGTGTAGAAAAGGATATGATCATGTGTTTAAGGATGAGAAATCTGAGATCCGGAAAGGATCTAGAACATTGATTGCTATAGGAAAGAAATCTAAAGGTAATATTTATCAACTTAAGGGTCCTGATGGAAGATGCTTTATGACTTAGATAAATGATATCTAGTTATGGCATAGGAAAATGTGTCACATAAATTTTGATAGCTTGGACAGGATTGGTTTTGTTTAGGCTGTGAGCGATTTATTGAGAATTACAAATCCCATCAATGCTATTTACAAGAATTGTCAGTTTGGGAAGCAAGCAAGAAATCATTACTGATCAAGGGAATAGTCTATTACTAGATTACTAGATTTAGTTCATACATATCTCTATTTTCCTATGAGAGTACAAATTCTACTTGGTGAAAAGAACTTTATGCTTTTAATTGATGAGTATTCTAGATATACATGGGTTACATTTCTTAGAGAGAAATCAAATGCATTAGATAGATTCAAGGCATTCAAGGCTATGGTTGAAAATGAAGTTAATTTGAAGATAAAATGCTTAATATATAATAGAGGTGGAGAATTCACCTCCCATGCGTTCAATATGTTTTGTGAAGTGCATGGAATAAAGACATAGTTATCTACCCTGAGAACTACTCAGCAAATTGGAGTTCTTGAAAGGAAAAATAGAACAGTTCAAGAAGCTCTTAGGTCAATGATCACTGAAGTCGGATTACCAAAATTTTATTGGAAAGAAGCTATTCATACTACTGTACATGTATTCAATCAAGTTTGAGCAAGAGAAAATAGTACAAAGACTCCGTATGAGCTATGAAACGAAAGAATTCCTACTATTAAATATTTCAAGGTATTTGAAAGCAAATGCTATATCAAAAGAGATGAAACTATGGGAAAGTTTGATGCAAGAAGTGATGAAGGGATATTTCTTGGATACTCTACCAAAAGCAAGGAATACAAATGTTTCAATAAAAGACTGAGAAATATTGTAGAGAGCTCAAATGTGAAGTTTGATGAAACAGTGAAGAATTCTATTGATATTGATGGATATGTGTTTGATGAACATGACTATGCAAGAATATAAGACATTATGGAAGAATAGGATAAAGATGAGTAGGAATAGAAGAATGAATAGAATGAAAGAGAAGATGCTCTGGTGATGTCCCCTAGGACATTGAAATATGTACAGAGGAATCATTTAGAAAATCAAATTATTGGAGACAAGACAAAAGGTGTGCTAACTAGAAGCAAAGTTGTTGTTGAAGTAAACTTGTGTTTACTCTCTAAGATTAAGCTAAACATAGTAAGTGAAGCTTGTAAAGATGAACATTGGAAGGAATCAATGAAATATGAACTTTTTCTGATTGAGAAGAATAAAAAATGGGAATTGGTCCCAAGACTGACATACAAAAATATTATTGGATCGAAATGTGTATTTAGAAATAAGTTAAATGAGAATGGAGAAGTTGTCAGAAACAAAGCAAGGCTTGTGTGTAAAGGCTACTCACAAGTAGAAGGCATAGATTTTTAGGAGACATTTTCCCCAGTAAAAAGAATGGAAGCTACAAGGATGTTCTTGGCATTAGCTACTTATAAAGATTTCAAAGTCTATCAGATGGATGCCAAGTCAAAAATTTTGAATGGTGAGCTAGAACGAACATCCAAAAGGAATTCAGTTAATAGATCAACTAGATATGATGTGCAGATTGAAGAAATATTTATATGGATTGAAGCAAGCTCCTAGAGTTTGGTATGCGAGGTTAGACAAGTATCTAATTCAGCAAGGATTTAGCAAAGGTACAACATATAGTAATTTGTACTTTAAGATTGAAAATGAAAAAATATTGATTGTAGTTGTATATGTTGATGACATTATCTTTGGAGGAAATGAAAAGATGTGCAAGATGTTTGTAGAAGAGATGTTGAAAAAGTTTGGGATGGATGGTTCCAAACCAATAAGTACTCCTATGGTGATTGGTTGTAAGTTGGGTAAAGATGATGATTCACCTAAGGCTGATCAAAGCAAGTGTAGATCTATGATTGGTGGACTACTATATTTGACTATTAGTAGACCATATATTATACATGCAATCTATCTTGTAGCTAGATTTCAAGAAGATCCGAAGGAAACACATGTTTTTGTAGTTAAAACAATATTCATATATTTGAGTGACACTCCAGATTATGGATTATGGTATCTTAAAGATACTAACTTTACACTTAGTGCTTATACAGATGTAAATTGGGTTGGAAGTATAGATGAAAAAAAGAGTAAAAGTGGTGGTGCATTCTTTCTTGGATGCAGGTTGGTGGCATGGTTGAGTAAGAAGCAAGATTCAATCTCTTTGTCTACTGTTGAAGCTGAGTATATTGTTGCTACATCATGTTGTACACAAGTTCTATGGATGAAACAAACATTGAAAGATATCACAATGCTATATGATGATCCCATTTCTATCTTCAATGATAATATAAGTTCAATTAACATTTCAAAGAATCCTGTGATGCACTCAAGAAAAAATATATATCTATTGGGTATCATTTCTTGAGAGACAAGGTCATGGAGAATGAATTCAAGCTTGAGTATGTTCTGAAAAAAAATCAGATTGTAGATATATTTACAAAGGCTCTTCCTAAAGATAATTTTTATTATCTCTGGGAGAAGTTAGGGGTTATTTCCCATCCTTTCATAAACTAAGATGATTTTGGAGATGTATCAATCCAATGGATTCATGGTTGTATCTTTTTGAACTTATTTTTTGGTGGCTACCTCTCAGGGGGAGTTGGTAGTTTCAAGTGTTGTCATTATGAGTATTATTTTGTCATGTCAAAGGAAGGTTCAATGAAAATATCTATTTTTTTACTTTGCCATTCATGTCAAAAGGGGAGAGAAAGCATGTGAAAAGGAGAGAAAGCTAATGAGAGAAAGCAGGTAATGAGGAAGATGATCTCCTGAGGGGGAGAAGTAGAAAGAAAAAAGGAAGGTTCAATGAAAATATCTATTTTTTTAGTATGGTGTCTTTGATGGTTTTTCACATCATGTGTTGCCATAAATGATAAAGGGGGAGATTGTTGTAAGAATGGAAAAAGGAATGAAAGTGTTGTCATTAATTTCAACTAGTCAATTGGCTATCTACTAGTTGTTGTTGGTTGTATATGTTGAGGATATTGAGAAAATTGTATTAAAGGAAGTTTACAGGTATTCAGGATTATGATCTGATACTTTTCTGATGAGGGCGCAGCCCGAGACTTAGAAAATAACCCACAAATAAGAGAATAATTTTATTATTCAGAAAATGGAGCTTCTTACATGCAGAGGATCTCAAATCTCCAAGTTCTACAACACATGCAAGTTATAGAAAGCTATAGAATCACCCTTTCACAATATGCGAGCTTGTCCCCAAAAAGTTACCCAAAAATTAGAAACGCACCTATAAATAGAGTTCCTCTTTAGTTTGGAGCCAAAATAACATTCAAATTTGAGTTTAGGTGGTTTGGCACTGAAAAATTACAACTTGAAGTTCAAATTTCAAAAGAACATTTGCAATTGTATCTTCTAGAAAGTGCACCAACTTCCCGGGGCCATAACTTTTGATCCGAGAATCTGATTCATGATCCATTTGAACCGTTGGAAAGGTCTAGAAGTCAATAATGTGCTTGAAATATGCTACACCAATTTTAGCAAGTTTTAGGGCCGTTCTGGGAAATCTAAGTGCCTCAAATCTAACTCAAAAGATTTTCAAGTGCAAATCTAGGAAACTAAAACTCAATATCTTTCAACCCAGGAATAGAAAATAAAAACCATAAATTAGGAATTTCATTATGACAAAAAGGGTATCCAAAAATATAAAAACATCTAAAAATAGAGAAACTTGAAATTTAACTATTTTTGGGTGATGCAAGATTGCCCTTACACCACTAGATGCTCTTGCATCAGACACTCGGGGTAATTTGAGAAGTGACCCATCATGTCTCAGATGGTTGAGGAAAACCCAACCAGGCAACCGTTGCCTTAGATAGCCAGGATGAATCTTCCATAGGCCTTCCTCTCCATTTCACCAGATATTCTTCATACTGCCTATTTTTGGTATTCCTTCTCACAAGACTATCCAAGATTGCTTCAATCTCCTCCCTTTCCGAAGTAGGTGCTAGAATGCCATACCGCCCTATTCCTGATGATTCCTTTGTTCCACCTTCATGATACTCTGTCAAATCTGAAATGTTGAACATAAGGGAAATGTTGATTCCATCAGGCAACTCTACCTCATATGCATTCCCTGAATCATGCTTCTTCAAAATCTTACAAAGACTGAATTTCTTCATCTTCAATTTGTTATAGGTTCCCATGGGAAACCTTTCTTTCCTCAAGTGGACCATTACTTCATCGCCAGTCTGAAACTCCTTATTCCTCCTTTTTTGATCTGCCTTAGCCTTATATTGCATATTCATCTTATTAATGTGTTCTCGTACCTTCTCATGTATATTCTTGATGTGCTATGCAAAATATTCGGCTTCAACACTTATTTTCTTCTCTTGGTCCATCTTCTTCAATTTTGGAGCTATTTTGGGGCTACCTCCATACACAATCTGGAACGGTAATCTACCAGTGCTTCTGTTGATAAAATTGTTGTAAGAAAATTCTACCTAGGGTAAGATCAAGTCCCATCCCTTGGGTTTATCTCCTACCGAACATCTCAGTAGGTTACCTAGACTCCTGTTAATAACCTTTGTCTACCCATCTATTTGTGGATGGTGTGCAGAACTAAACTTCAACTTTGTCTTTAGCTTCTTCCACAAGGTCCTCCAAAAGTACCCCAAAAATTTGGTGTCACGATCTGAAACAATACTCTTTGGAAGACCATGTAGCCTCACCACCTCTTTGAAGAGCACATCAGCAATGTGGATTGCATCATGGGTCTTCTGACATGGAATGAAATGTGCCATCTTTGAAAACCTATCAACCACCACAAGGACTGAATCATTCCCTTGTTGTGTCCTTGGCAAACCAAGAACAAAGTCCATACTTATATCCTCCCATGGCCTCTTTGGTACAGGTAAGGGCTGATATAAGCCTATATTTTGGCTCACTCCTTTAGCCATTTGAAATACCCTACAGATTTGTACAAAATTCTTCACATCTTGTGACAACTGAGGCCAATAATAATGCTCACTGATAATGGCAATGGTCTTATCCCAACCAAAATGTCCTGGCATTCCCCCACTATGCTTCTCCTTTATCAAGTTCTCCCTCATGGAACTCCTCAAGATACAAAATTGACTTCCCTTAAATAACATGCCATCCTGGATTATGAAATCCAGCCACCTTGTCTTGTCCACTGTAATAGGTTCCTTGCAAGCTTTCCAAGCCTTTTACAAAATCAGGATCTTCTGCGTACAGTGTCTTAAGTTCATTGAAACCAACCACTTCAATCTGCATCTTTGTCATCAATGTATGCCTCCTACTTAAGGCATTTGCAACCCTATTTGACTTCCCACTCCTATGTTTCAAAAAAAAGTATAACTCTACAAAAACTCTACCCATTTCATATGCCTCTGATTTAATTTTCCCTGACTATTTAGGTACTGCAAGGCCTAATGATTAGTATATAGAACAAATTCCTTTAGCAACAAATAATGTCTCCATTTCTTTAATGCTTGAACTATTGCATAAAATTTCTGATCATATACAAAATACTTTCTCTTGGCATCATTTAGCTTTTCACTGAAATAGGCAATGGGCTTACTTTCTTGGCTCAACACTGCTCCAATGGCACAACCACTGGCATCAGAATCCACTTAAAACACCTTGTTGAAATCTGGGAGGGCTATAACAGGTTGCTCTGTTATGTTCTGCTTCAACAGTTCAAACTCTTTGTTGCTCCAGTGCTCCACTTGAATTCTTTTCTATCCCCTCTCATTGTTTCAGTCAGGGGTCGACAAATACTACTGAAGTTTCTAATAAAATTTCTATAAAAACTAGCCAAACCATGGAAAGATCTCACCTCGGTAGCAGTTCTTGGGGTAGGCCATTCCATAATAGCCTTCACCTTCTTTGGGTCCATCTTGAGACCTTCTGCTGAGAAAAAAAAACCCAAGTACACTAACTCCCTCTTCACAAAACTACACTTCTTCAGATTAATCAACAATTTCTCTTCTCTTAACTTCTCAAAGGATCTCCGAATATGCATCAGATGCTCATCCAACGTCTTACTGAAAATAAAAATATCATCTAAATACACAATAACAAAACTTCCCAGAAATTATTTTAGTACCTCATTCATGAGCCGCATGAATGTGCCCGGTGCATTGGTTAGCCCAAAAGGCATGACTAACCACTCGTATAGGCCCTCTTTGGTATTGAAGGCAGTCTTCCATTCATCCCCCTCTTGAATCCGGATCTTGTGATATCCACTCTTGAGATCAATCTTTGTGAAGTACTGAGCTCCACTCAAACATCCATCAGGTCATCCATCCTTGGCAGGGGAAATTGTACTTGATTGTTATCTTGTTTATGGCTCGGGAATCTGTACACATCATCCACTCCCCATCCTTCTTTGGTGCTAGTACTGTAGGTACTGCACATGGACTCAAACTCTCCCGTATCAAACCCTTTCTCAACAACTCTTGAACTTTTCTATTCAACTCCTCATTTTCTGCTGGAGTCATTCTATGAGCTGCCTTATTTGGAAAACTGGCTCCAGGAATCAAGTCAATTTGATGACTGATCTTCTTTATTGGTGGTAAACCCTCAGGTACATTATTAGAAACAATATCTGAAACTCATCCAACATCCTAGAAACTTCTTTGGAACCTTCTCACTATCCTCCTTACTCACTCTAGGAATTAATGCATAACACACACGCTCATGCTTCATACCTTCTAAAATTTTCTTCCATCTACATAACAAATTCTAGCACTACTGCATACCTTTTCTTCGGTCTCCTTCAGGGGTTTCAACTTGTGATGAACCCCATCCTTTGTCAAGGAATAAGTGTTTGCATGGCCATCATGTATAGCTTGCCTATTGAAACCGACCTCCCCAACAACATGTGACATGCATCCATGGGGATGATATCATAGAGTACCTCATCATGGTAGCTCCCGATCTTGAACTTTACTAGGCACTACTCATTGACCAAAACTTTGTGGTCTTTCTGCAACTAGGCAATTCGATACGGATGCGGGTGCCTTTCCCTCTTTAGTTTCAACTTTGTGACCATCTCTTTGACACCAGATTATCGGTGCTCCCACCGTCAATAATGACATCACAACATTTTCCTTCACACTTGCACCTTGTGTGAAACAGATTCTTCCTTTGTTCTGGTTCCTTTTCCTTAGTCACCAGGGCTCTCCTAATCACTAGGGCTTCTCCCCTTTTAGCATCATCTGAATGTTCACATTGGGCCTCCTCATCTACATGCAACCCTTCCACAACCTTCTACCCTTTTGTCTTCCCTTCCTTGGTATTGTGGACATTCATAGGCTCGATGCCCTTCTTCACCACACTGGAAAAATGTTCCTTTGAAACCACCTCTTCCAGATCCTTTTCCATATCTCCCTTGTCCTCTACCTCTTTGATCACCACTGTTTTGATCATGAGGGTGGTAGAAGTTGTCATTCCTCGGCTTCGGCTGGTACCCACATCTTCACTTTTCTTTTCATCATCATTTCGGCTTCCGAAGGTCTTCCACTACCCCTTCCACTTTGACCTCCTCATCCTTTTTTCTTGCCATCAAATCTTTTGTTTAGCTTCTCTTCCACCTTGAGCAAACTGATACACATCCTCAATGGTGGTCATTCTGACTAGGCTTAACTACTCCTGAATGCTTGGTCGTAACCCATTAAGATATCGGGCTACCTTCTCCTTATTGGCCTCTGTGTGGCCCGTTCTGATGATTATCTTATTAAAATATTCAGTATATTCTTTCACAGATCTGCTTACTTGCTTCAACCCTTGCAATTTCCTCAACAGATCTAACTCGTAGTCCACAGGTATGAACTACTTCTTCAGTTTCTCTACCATACGATCCCATCTGGTGATATTTCCTTTTCCTCTTCAATTTATTTCCAACTGGACCTCTTTCCACCAAATACTGGCATGGCCCTTCAGCTTCATTTTCACAAACTTAACCCGATCTGGGTCCTCTATTTCCTCATACTCAAAATATTCTTCTAGCTCATTGATCTAGTCGATCAACTCTTCTGGGTTCAGACTTCTGGAATAATTGGGGACTTCTGCTCTGGGTCTTTTCCCGATCTTTAAAATGGCCCTTATTAGCTGCATTTGGTCTTGATCAATTACTTCTTCCTCTTCTACATTTGAACCTTCTTCCTCTCCTTCATCCTCACTTTCCTCTCTCAGGTTTAACCCTCTTCTCAACTACTCTTGTAATGCATCAATCTGTCTTTAGAGGGCTGCCAATGCATCTCTTCCACTAGCATTTCTGCCACCTCGACCACCTCTGGCACTACCATTCCTACTAGGCATCACTCTTGGAGGCATCTTTCTTGACCTCGATCCACAACCATGGTCCTGGTGCGAACTGCCTTATGATCGACGATCTGTCCACACGCTCAAGAAAACCTGCTCTAATACCACTTGATGAAGGTGCAACCCAAGACTTAGAAAATAACCCACGAACAAGAGAATAATTTTATTATTCAGAAAATGGATCTTCTTACATGTAGATGATCTCAAATCCCCAAGTTCTACAACACATGCAAGTTACAGAAAGCTACAGAATCACCCTTTCGCAATATGCGAGCTTGTCCCCAAAAAGTTACCCAAAAATTAGAAACCCACCCATAAATAGAGCTCCTCTTTAGTTTGGAGCCAAAAAAATTCAAATTTTAGTTTAGATGGTTTGGTGACGAAAAATTACAACTTGAAGTTCAAATTTCAAAAGAACATTTGCAATTGTATCTTCTAGAAAGTGCGCCAACTTCCCAAGGCCATAACTTTTGATCCGGGACTCTGATTCGCGAACCGTTTGAACCGTTGGAAAGGTCTTGAAGTCAATAACATGCTCAAAATCTGCTATTCCAATTTTAGCAAGTTTCAGGGCTGTTATAGGAAGTCTAATGGGAAGTATAAGTGCCTCAAATCTAACTTGAAAGATTTTCAGTTGCAAATCTAGGAAACTAAAACTGCAATATCTTTCAACCCAAGAATAGAAAATAAAAACCATAAATTGGGAATTTCATTATGACAAAAAGGGTATCCAAAAATGTAAAAACATCTAAAAATATAGAAACTTGAAATTTAATTATTTTTGAGTGATGCAAGATTGCCCTTACACCACTGTATGCTCCTACATCATTTTCCCTATGGTTGTGCAGTTCAGATATGTTATTCATGATTTTTGAAGGTTGCTATATCTAGATTATTGGATATTGGTTCTTTGTAAAGTTTGAGTTGTGTTCACTAGTTGTGAACTATGGTTTTTTGTGTTTTGGTTGAGGTTCGATAGAAATGTTTCTGTTCTAAATTTCTCTTTGATGAATTCTTTTGACTTACGATTCTAGAGATAAGATATTCTTGTTTCATTAAAGATATTTTTGGTTTCTGGAAGTTTCAGGCTTAATTGTTCTAAGTGTTTTACATTGGTTTGGTCGATCATGTGTTAAGCACTATCGTCAAATTTTATGAAGTGTGTTGGATCTATTCTGGGTCTTGATGAAGTGTATGTTTGGGTCATCCTTATTCTAATTACACCCTAAGATGTTTTGGCATTGACCTAATTTGAATTTGAATTTGGATGGCTGAATTTGTATCTTTTCAAGGTTGGAGATAATATAAATACAGGATGAGCTAGTAATGAAAAATGTACAAGAGAAAAGAAGGAAGATAAGTGAAAGAGCAGACATGAATTTGATGCTATTCAAAGAGTGTGTGAGTTATGTGTGTGATAGATCAGTGCAAAGCTTAATGTTGAGTTTTCTGATGCAGTGAGCAGAAGGCGAACTCTATCACTCATGGAAGTTGATTAGTGATTGTGGTGGAATCCTTTGTTGCATTGGGATTGTTTTCTTTCTATAGCAAGTCTTCCTTGTCTTTTTTGCATCTATGTGGTAGTGATCCCTCTAGGTTATAGCCCTATTGGATAGTGAGTCCTTATTGTAGGCAATGAGCCTTATCTCAGGCAATGAGCCTTTTTATAATCAATTTTGATATTCTCTATAGTGTGAGTTAATCTGCACCGTGGTTTTTCCCTCATTGGGTTTCCCACGTAAATTTTGTGTTATTGTGTTTGTGCATTGGATTTTAGTTTTTGCAGTGGCATTTGATGATTAATCATTTAAGCAATTTATGTATTAGTTTTAGGAATTGAATTGAAGGTTATAATCTATGACAATTGATTCACCCCCCCGTCAGTTGTCCTATCCAACAACTTCAAGGTTAAGAAAGATAATGATAGCCTAAAATATTTTTTGGAACAAAGATTATCTTCTAAAGAGCAACAAAAATGGGTCACTAAGATGTTGGGATATAACTTTGAGATTGTATATAAGAAAGGGAAGGAAATTGTTGTGGCAGATGCACTTTCTAGGAAGGGTGAGAAAGATGAAGCCTTATTGTGTGTCATTTCAATACTAAAAAAAAATTGGATGGTTGAATCCAAAGCAGATTGGAAAAATGATGTTGCTACAAGTAATCTCATTCAATAGTTGGAGAGTGATCCTAGTATTTCAGATAAGTTTTTTTTGGAAGGGAGATTCTCTATGGTATAAAGAGTGATTGTATCTTTGTAAGGATTCCTCTCTTAAAAATAAGATTCTCATTGAACTTCATTAGTCTCTAGTTTGGGGTCATTCAATATTTTTGAATACATACCATCGAGTCAAGCAAGATTTTTTTTTGGGAAGGGCTAAAAGGTGATGTTCAAAAATTTGTGTTTGAATGTTTGTTTTGCTAAAGAAATAAAGGGGAGACAATTAAGACACCAGGTCTCTTGCAACCTTTATTTATTCCTATCCAACATTGGGAAGTGGTATCTATGCAGTTCATCAAAAGGCTATCAAAATCTAAGGGTCATAATGTTATCATGGCAGTAGTAGATTGCCTCACTAAATATGCACATTTAATTGCATTATCACATCCTTTTACAACAACTACAATGACAAATTAATTTTTGGAGAACATGCAAAATCTACATGGTACACCTAAGGTTATTGTTAATGATCATGATCCTATCTTCACTAGTCACTTTTGGAAATATTTTTTCTCATGTTTGGGTACTCAATTGGATCATAGCTCTTCATACCATCCTCAATCTGATGGGAAAAATGAGGTTATTAATAAGTGTTTGGGAATATATCTATGTTGTTTCAATTCAAATAAATAGTCTCAATGGGTAGATTGGCTACCACTAGTAGGGTGGTGGTATAACACTTCCTTTCATAGTTCATCAAAAAATGTCCATTTATGGACTATACGGATATCAAACTCCTTCCATCACATCATCATTGAAGGTGTCACCAAGATTTCAAGCAATGGAGGACAACTTGCTTCATCAAAAATAGGTACTCTCAGGACTCAAGGAGAATTCAACCATGGCACAAAATCAAATGAAACAACAGGTGGAACAACACTGTAGTGAAATAAGTTTTCAAGTTGGGGATTGGGTCTTCTTGAGATTGAAACCTTATAAGAAAATATGAAGCAATAGAAAAACAATAATAAGTTGTCTCCAAAATGTTATGTCCCATACCAAATCATACAAAAGATAGGTAGTGTCACCTACAAGTTGGAGTTTCCACCTACAACAAAGATACATCCAATTTTTCATGTTTTTTGTTTGAAGAAGGCAATTGGCACAATATCCCTACTCAAAGGTTATTACTTGAGCTCAATGAAGAAGGAAGAATAATCTTGGAACCAGAGTGCTTTCGTCAAACATGCATAAAGAAGCCAAGGACTAGAAAATTCACTGAGTATCTCATCCAATGGAAGAATTTACTAGTTGAAGATGCCACATGGGAAGATGAGGAGTTCATTCAAAAGAATCCACACTTGATTAGCATTGAGGATAATGCTTCTTTGAAGAAGGGGGAATGCTATGTGCTTAATATTAGTGTACATAGGGTTATGAATAGTTGGCATGTGGCTATATTAACTCCTAATTAATTCATGTTATCATTATTATATTATCATTTGGTTAGTTAGGTTGGCCTAGGGATTATATAGGGGTATCTAAGCTAGCCTAGGTGTTATTCTAGGCATAAATAGGTATATATTTGAAGGTTTTCCACTTTGAAGTGACTTCTTATTCTCAATTATTATTAAGTATTTACAACATATTGCATATCATCTTCTTCTAATGTGAAAGTTATTTAATTCATTACAAATGTAGACCCTTCTACTCACTGCATTGGAGTCATTGGCATTAAGCTTGCACTTTTGATCTTTGCATATGATTAAATTCGCATATCAACACATCCTCATAGCTGTACATCCTTCATCAAAAATTCACCTTGCCTTTATACCATTCAAAACCTTAAAAACATCTTTCAAGGTCAACTATGCACCTCAAATGTGTAAATTCAAATTAGGTCGACATCAAAAGATTCCCATGGTAGAGAGGAATGAAGGGGGACCACACCACACCTTAACTTAGACCTAAATACACATATGCATGCCTCACCATGCTTTAAAAAACACTGAAGCTTATCTACAATTAGTGTAAACACCCTTGGAAGGTTGGCTAAACCTATGTTAACACCATTAAACATTTAAGTACATGCTTGCTCAAATCCAAAGATGACTCGTGGACCACACACAAAACTTAAAAAAAATCTAGAATATTCCATCAACACCTTGAAACCTAAAAAATCCTTCACAACATCATACACTTGAAGAACGTACTCATTTTGTACACCTAGTTAACCTTACACTCACAGTAACAAATTAATCCAACCTTGCAGAGCACCAAAAAAAAAAACACTTAGACTAAAGATAGATATGAAAAATATAATCATATTCCTAGATCCACAAAACTAGAAATCATAACATGGAGAAATGCAGAGAAAAACTATTTCTCACAGATATCACTATATCATAGTTCACACACTGGCTAACACAACTTCTTCTGGAAAATGATCTAGAACCTGAAACTTTGCTAATAACACCTCTGAACACCTTTGATCAACATATCTGAACCACTCAAGCAAATATTCAACCATGAAGAAATGTGGAGCAAAACACTAAACACCACTCTTCCACACTAAACCTTGTTTACCACACTGTCTCCTCTTTTATTCAAAATTTCTCAAAATAACTTGGAAACCAAGCACCAAAAACACCATCTCAACATCTTAAACACTCCTCTTATCATCTCAAATAGATAAAAGGTTGAACATATACAAACATATGCTCATTAAATAAATAGTAGAGGTTGACATCAATGATACTATTAATGACAATATAATGCAACCAATCAAAGCATGTCTATAGGTTGACATCAATGCAACAACAAGGATCTAGTGACATCAATGAATAAACAAACTTCCAACAATATCCACCTTTGTCATTGATGGCAACACATGATATGAAAAACCATCAACAACAACCAACAACTTTGATCAACAACATATACTAAAATTAGTGCACACTTCTCCCCCTTACACAAGTATCAACTCTTTCCAACAGTTTCTCTTTTACAAGACTTCTCTCCCCCTTTCTTCATATATTTTTTCAGTTAAATTTCTCTCCCACTTTGACATCAATATAAAAGGACAACACATATTTTCTTTTCTTTTCTTGAACCCATTTGACAATAATCACATATACTTTCTCTCCCCTAAGGGAAACACCTATAAAGGAAAACAACTACTCTGCAACCTCATCTTTCACTTCCTTTGACAACACCAACATATAACACAATGAAAACACTTACTCCCCTCGACTACAATAGCCATCAATGCCATTTCCTACTCCCCCTAAGAGGTAGCCACCAACATCAGTCCAAAACAAGGAATGCATCTTGAAATTCATTGGATTGATGTATAACCTTATGCATCTAATTAAAATGAGGGGTAATAACCCCCAACATCTCCTAGAGATACTCAAAAGTATCCTTAGGAAGAGCCTTTGTGTAGATATCTGCGACTTGACCTTTAGTAGGTGTAGAGTCCCTACTAATATCCAATAGTCTTGGTGTCAGAAAAACAATTCAAAGGAAAACCTAACTGAATAGTCTACTAAACCCTTGAAAAGACCTTTGTTAAATTATAAACTAGGGCTAATCGTAATCTTGTGATGATGTCGGCACTATACGTGCTTCTAGAGACTCAACACTACCTATATCATCCTAGCATAGGTTTTCATACATACTAAAAAAATATAAACTACATAATAGTAAAAGAAGTAATGTTGGAATTATTGCTATGGGTACCTACAATTAAAGACTATGACTAGTTCACTATCAAGAAATGAATCCTAGAATTAACCAGCATTGTTAATTAAACTTACACTTTGGGGTACAAAAAATTGAAGAAAACTAAAGCATGAATGTAAGAAAAGATTTGTTCATATTGTAATATAAGGAATCTAATTAAGACAACATGCATTCATGGAGTAACTACTACAATAGAAATAAATGTACAAAAAATAAAGTGAGGAATGGTTACCCTGAGTGGCCCTTACTCAAGTGATTGTATCCATAGGTTAATCCAAATCTAGTTTCTCAGATTAATGTAATTATGAAAAAAATTGAAAACCATTCATTGTATAACTCAAAATATCACAATATAAGATTCTACTGAAATATATTATTCATAAGTCATGGGCATTATCTATATAAAAACAAGAACTTAACTAAAAGTATCTTATTTCTATTTATGCTACTGAACAATCAACCAACTTTTCTAACATCTTGACCACCAAACCATACATATAGGCATGAGGGAGTTTATTAAAATAAGGACTCTAAACAAAAATCATAAATTACCACTCCCTACATAACATAGTGTGATAAAGTCTGAGAAACTAAACTATAACTAAAAAAGGAAGAGTCCAAATATAACTATAACTCTACTACAACAAGAAGTAGAATTTGGACTATTGAAATAGTCACGTTGTACTCCCAACTGTAATAGAGTTATTCTCCTTCAGTTTCTTTATTAAGTTTCATGATGATTCACAATCATCCTTAATAAGTTTTTCCATTTCTGCATCTTCTATGCTCAACTTATTCTGGAACCTCCCCTACATCATTGTATGGAAACTCCTTTGGTTGCGGGTTGCATATCCTAGTTGTTGCGGGCTATAGTGTACCTCTTATGGCTCCTTGAAATTAATTATACAATAACTATCACATTATAACCATATTTCTATATACTTCAAATCAGGTTTAGGTTTGCATAATGAGCATAAAAGATAGCAAATTTTAGGAATATTATAAAATAAGTGTCTAGAAATATTTATGAGTATGCATAAAAACATAAAAAAAAAAAACTAACAACTAGACTCGTCATTCCCCCAAACTACCAAATTGTTTGTCCTCAAGTAAATCAACTAGGTCTGGAGGTTGTAATGAGAAGTGATCTCCCTAAAATTTGTGATAACATCCACTCCTTTGATCTGTTTCAAATAAAATCATCCATAGCATGCAAGTCTAGCCATTCTGATAACCTCAGCTTCATCGCATTCCTCATTCTTTTCCCCTATCCAATATGGCACTAGGTAGAGAAGCATTGGTGGTTGGAAGGTGAGTGGTACCCATTTAATTCCTCTTTCTTTTGCAACATCCATGTACCTACGTGTTCTCTCAAGCATGCATATGGAATTATAAATAGAGTGGGGCTCTTTTCTCCACAACTCAGGGGTTAAACTACCCCACCTTTCTTGCACAAATGGGTAAGACTAATGGATGAGTCTTATAGCAAGTATCTACATTCTTTTATAATCCTTGATTCTCAAATTCATGATTTTTCTGCCCACACCTTTGTACTACATAATTTATTTCTATTCCTCTATGATTACATGGGGGTTTTTGGATTCATTTCTAATTGGAAGAGAAATTGAATTTTCCCTCTCAACATATTCTTTCATAATCTCATCCCTTTGTCTTTCATTCCTGAAGTATGATGCCAGTGCCCTAATTTGTAGATCAACTACAAAAATTAATGGGTTCCATTATGTATCATCTAAAACATAATTATGTAAATAAAATTAATATAATTGGTCTTGTTCATCAATTGTGGCGTTAGCAAAATATTTAGAAAATCAAACTTCCTACTCATTGTAATTGGAAAATTACTAATCAATTTACTAAATTGATAACTCAATAATTTTTCCTATAAGAATAAAGCATATGTCCTAGTAGGAGGTCTGCACCTAACAATCTAAGCAACCTTGTATGCTACTTCTTCAAGCTTGACTAGTAACTTTTTCAACTCAATGTCTTTACTCTCTAGAACTCTAGTATGCTCTAAAACCATTGTTTCCTTTTCCTTCTCCCATTTCTCCTTCCACTACAAGAATTCTTGAGTGGCTTTCCATAGTTGGTAACTTAGAGACATGGTTGTATGATAGGTTGGATTTTTTACGGTGGGGGTCTTTTTTTCTCATTTATGAGCTCTTTGTTTCTTGCTTTTACCATTGAAAGTTGTGCAATTAATTCTAATTTAGACCCATGGCCATACGTATGAAATTTTTCCTCCAACTCTTGAATTTTCAAATCCATTTCCTTGTTCCTTTGTTCATAAGTTTTCACTAGTTCTTCTAATTGTTTAATCCTTTCTAGTGCTTCTTGTGTTTTTTTCCTTGAATTTCTTTCCTCTAAAAATATATCTTCATATTTCTCCAAAAAATGTTCATAACCACCCCTAGTGTACTCACGAACCTCACTATCAGGGCTAGTTGGGGTTCTTTTCCTATTTTTCTTTGCAACAAAAAAGTCCTCTAAATCTAATTCAAAGGTGGCTGATATGTACCATTTTATTTTCATAGGAACATGCACATTTATAGAAACATTGTCTTTAAGTTTTGAATCAATCCCTACTATCACAATGTCTTCTTTTTCTTGTTTCTTAACTCTACCCATCATGACACCTTTCCTTTTTAGGCGGTGTGAACACCTTGGTTGGGTGGTCTTCTTTTTTTGCACCTTTGAAGGTGTAGAGGAAGAACCACCTCTCTTCTTTCTATTTTTTGGAATTTTAGAAGAAGTTGGGGTTTCATGGACATATTCTACTATAGGTTGATTAGAGATTGTTTGTGGTGACCTTTGTAGACTTTTATCCTCTGGTTCTCCCTTGTTGTGGGTATGTGAATCAGTAGGTGAAACAAGGGGCACTTCCCTTAATGATGCAACAGGTGACTCCAAGTTCTCTAAGATAGTTGGTTCCTCAAAAATGTTGCTAATGTGTTCATAGATCAAAAAGATTTCCTAGGAAACATGTGGGTAATGAAACCTAAGACTTCTCTTCACTAAAAGGATAACCAAACAATAATGTGACAATGTTGAATCACTTATTTTTATTTGATACATTCTCTTTAGTAGGTTATAGAGGAAATTAGGTACATTAACCTTTCTATTATGATGAAGGCGACTTAAAAGCTTGAAACTTACTATATATAGAAGAGATTTACTACCATCACATGTAAGATATTTAACAATGTAGGAGGTGACAAAAGCCCATACCCATGGAAGTGATAACCTTTTGGTGCCTTGTGATGACGAGTCAAGGTTTTATTTAGGCTCCTTAAATTCATCCCTAGTAGCTATTGCATTTTCCATGAAATGGAATTCAATTCCATTTCTTGGTAGACCAAATACCTCTGCAATTGTAGCCTTTGAAGCATCTACCCTCAATCATTTAATAATGGCTTCATCATGTTGGAGTGTTTCTACAAACTGCTTGTCATATCTTCATTTTACTTTGTTAACTTCAAGAAATAATCTAATCAAACTGCTTGTGTGAAAATAGGAAAGAATAATTTTTCTTCCAATATCTGCTAGTGTGTAGATGGTTCCATCCTGATGATATCTCCTCCCATGATGGGATAACCTTACTCTGTTCTACTCAAACTCTACAAATTTCAGCTCACAATTTCAAATTCACCAATCCTTTATGTTTGTTATACTTTCACTCTTCAGCTGTAATCTCAACTACTATATCGTCTTCCTCTGTTTTAGCTATTTCAATTTGAATTGGCTTGGAATTGGGGAACAAATGACAAGAAGGTTGTAGAGAGGAAAAAAGGGAAAAAAGGGATTGTGTTTTATTATCTTTTTTATTTCTTTTGGTGACAAAAATTTTAAAACCCTTGAATACTATACTATCTCCCCCCAACTAAAACCTTGAAGTGACCTCATTTTGATGTACTTCACTAGGCGAAGGGAATTATTATCGATTATGGAAATAAGATTAATGAATGAAAAGCATGTAAAATTAAATGCAAGGACACATCGAAAGCAATTGCAATCTATTTTAATTATGGAAAATTAGTATCTGTACTTGTCATTTAAGATGAACTTAACTCTACTCATGTGAAGCTATGTAAGATTGTCTGCTATGCAATTTTGATTTGATGTTGGTTAATTGCAATAAGTGATGGAGGAAATGATAGGTTAGAGTGTGTGAATTAAAGGCTCCAAAATGTACAATTCATGGAATATGAAGTGATCATTCAAATGAATGAAAATCAAGATAGGTGATGTGGAATGGAGTGGTTAAGCTGCATATAGTGATATACCAAGATTATGGTTGCATGTGCAAAAAAGTGGAATGAATGTGGATAATATGCAATTAATTTGGCACAAATTTTTGAATTTTTTGACAAGGAAGTGTTGAGGGTACCTTTAAAAATAGGTCCTGATTTGAACTATTGAATTCATGAAGCTATAGGTCCCTACTGCATCATGGATTATACTTGAAAAATATTATTGATTGTGTCACCTGTGCGGTGTGTGCACATGAAGTTGGATAAGGAATTATACCTGAGTGACCTCAGGAGGTGAGCTATGTAGCTCATATGTTGAGTCACTCTAAGAAATTTTATTATTTGTTACTGAGTTTTCATTTTGTGGTAGTATGTATGTATCAAAATCACTATTTGCACCATACTGATGCATTAGAGAAAGAAGGAGATCATCTTTTTGTGCTGGCTTTTTGTATATTTTTAGTATGTGGCCATTGACCAATAGTGAAAGTCTAGTTGCATCTATGGTATGTAGTTTGACTACCCCATTTGGAAAAACCTAATGTATTTCATATGGTCCCAACCATCTGGATTGTAGCTTCACTTTATAATATTTATACCTAGAATCACATAATAAAGCCCAGTCACCCACATTGAATTATTTTGTCTTTATAAAGTGATCATGCCATTTATTCCTCTATTTTTGAATTATCTCTGTGTGATGCATGACTTTCATTCTAATTTCATCTAGCCCATTCAAATTGTGTATCCTCTCTTGTTGTGCTACTGTCAAGTCCATATCTAGTTCCACCATTATTCTAAGTGTCTTGTATTCAAATTTAATGGGAAGAATTGTTATTTTACCATACACCAATTCATAAGGTGTAAAACCTATGCTTGTTTTCCAAGTTGTCCTATAAGCCCATATTACCTCAAGTAACTTGGCTTTCCAATCTTTTCTATGAATCTGCACTCGTTTGGTCAGGATATTTTCAATCTCTCTATTTGTGACCTCCACCTACCCATTGGCATGTGGGTGATCAGGTGTTGATTTTCTATGCCCAATTTCATATTCCTTGACCAATTTAGTAATGAGTTTTGAAGTGAACTAAGGACTTTGATTAGTCTCAATTTCTCTAGGTACTCCATACTTGGTAAAGATGTCTTCATATAGGAATTTAGCTACATTCCCATCTCTAACAAATCGTAATGCCTTGAATTCAACCCACTTTGTTAGATAATTTGTACAAACTAAAATATACTCCTTATTATTGGTTGCTAGTGAAATTGGGCCAATGAAGTCTAGCCCCCATTTATCAAATGGTGCTAGTTCCAAATATGGCTATAAAGGCATCTCATCTATCCTTGTTGGCTTTCCCATTCTTTGACATCTATCACAACTCCTTGTATACTTTACTGAATCCTTATGAAGAGTTTTCCAATGGTAGCAAATTGTTAGAATCTTGAGTGCAATCATTTTTTCCACAAAGTGACCCCCATAGGGCTCATCATGGAAATATTTTAGGATGTCAAAGACCTCATCCTCTCTTATTCATCTCCTCATTATATTATCTAGACTTGTATAGAATAGATAACTAGCTACCCAAGAATATGGAAAGCTTTTGTGCACCATTTGTCTCTTTTGTCTAGAAGAGAAGTGTGATGGTATTTTTCCTTCCACTAATTAATTTTCAATGTAAAAAAACCAAGGTTTGTGTACATTGAGAGCAAAAAAATTCTCATCTAGAAAAGAATCATCCAAAACACCTTCTACTAGCTGTGTTGGTAATTTGGATAAAAAATCTACCACTACATTAGCCTTCCTAAGATTATCCACTATGGTTATATCAAATTTTTATTGTAAGAGAAACCATCTAACTAGTCTACCTCCAACCATAGGTTTATTCATTAAATACCTTATTATAGTGTGATCAATGTGGATAAAGATTGTATACCCTGTGATATAGTGTCTAAACTTGTTGATTGCAAAGATAATTACCAACATCTCTTTTTTGTGACTGCGTAGTCGAGTTCTACTCCTTGTATGTTTTTGTTGATATAGTAAATATAATACTCCTTATTACCATCCTTTTGTCCCAATATTACTCCTATGGAAAATCTAGAAGCATCAGTATGTATATGGAAATGCAATGTCGAGTTTGGCCCTCTCAAGGTAGGTGCTTTTGTTATGGTTGTCTTAAGTGCTTCAAAAGAGTACTAAGATTTTTTGGTCCATTCAAATTCCATATCCTTTGTGAGTATGACAAATAAAGGTGTTATGATTTTGCTGAACTTCTGAATGAATCTTCTATAGTAGTCTACATGTCCTAGAAAACTCCTTACATCTCTTTGTTTTTTGTGGCACAAGGAGTGTGGAAATTATCTCAATCTTGTTTAGATCCACTTGAATCCCTTCACTTGATATAAAATATCCTAGAACAATCCCTTGGGTCATCATCATGAAATAGTTCTCATGACTTAGGGAAAGATTCTATAGACCTTCAACAACATCTCTCCAACATTATTCATGCTTCTAATCCTCATCTTAATATATTATTATGAAATCAACTTTGATGATAGTAATAATACATTATATGAACATCAACAACAATACTTATTTGATAAGGCATGGCATCCAACCATGAACTTCTTCAATTCTTCTTTGATAAGGCATGGTATCCAATCATGAACTTATTAAACTCTTATCTTCTTTGATAAGTCATGACATCCAATTATGAAATTCTTCAATTCTTATTTGATAAGGCATGACATCCAACCAATTTTAGCCCAAACTGAATATAACAAAGACAACTAATGCTAAGGAATAACAATATATTACTTAGGTGTTGACATCAATTAAAACTAACAATCAATGTCGACAATAGCTACCAAAAAAATCCTTAGTGTTAACATCAATGACAATCATCAATGTTGACATCAATGAAAACAACACAACCATTAGTCTTCACATCAATGACAACAACTACCAACACATAGGGGAGAGCAAAACATAGTGTGAAATTTTCAAGGGTGATAATTTATGATGCTACATTTAGCCCTCACTTTAGTGAGAGTATTAATTTATGTTTATAATCACACTAAAGTGGAAAAATATTTCAAGAGGGGTTCAATTATCAAAATATTGAAGAGATAGGATGATAATGAATCTAGGGGAGTGCACAAGCCCATAGAATTCAAGATCTCATGGAAAACCAACATAAGCTCAAAGGAAAACACATGTATGTAATGTAACAAGACAACATATACAAACATACATGGAAAAAATATGAAGCATACACGATGAAAACACATGGCATAACATGAAGATGGTAATAAAATGAAAAAAAACACGATGCAGACATGAAGAAAAAACACAAAAGATACAAAAAACACAAGGTAGGTATTAAATGGATTCGAGTCAATAAGGCAAAGAGATCTCAGTCTTAAAATTTTCTCAAATACCAAATATCATCCATCAAATGTGCTATCAAAATAAAATGATGCTCTTACAAGGATGTAAAATCACTCATGAGCCACATGGATCTATTGGCTAACAAGCTATATTATGCTGGTTTCCATGCAATATGATGGGTTCTACAAGGTCTAACAAGCTATGTTATGACAAGAAACTCATGAAACACATGGCTCCATTGGAAAGAAAGTTTTGTTATGTTAGGTGGCCATGTTAAAAGAGGTGTTCAAGTTCATGACCCAACAAGTTGTGTTATGTTGAATCCATTAACTATCTTTCCAAAGCCTCACCTAAGAAGGTGCACAAACTCACCTAATAAGGAATATAAAATCACCTAAGAAGGTGCATAAACTCACCTAAGAAGGTGCATAAATTTCCAAGGGGATGAATTGATAACCTTGCCTCAGGAATTCCTACAAAAAACACCACCACTAAGGGGGTATGTCAATAAGCCAAATCTCACAAGAAATGTATGAAATGGATAGGGGTAATATATGCATCCCCTTAAAATATCAACATAATTGCTATGTTGATATTTTAAGGAGAAAAGAATGCACACCTTCAAAACTAGTTATCCTTTCCCCCAAGTGTAGATACAAGGACAACCACACAAGAGAGTATCGTGTTTCTACCATGAAAAGCATGGTTACACCTAATATTGTACCACCATGAATGGAAATGAGAAAACATATGAAGCTACAAATACCACATAGTGAGGAACAACACCATAAAATAAAGATTATAATTGTCTAGAGTGATTAGTTGTATCAACACATGGAAGAACACCACAATGATGAATTTGTCATATTTTATTACTCGAGGCCTGACATTCATTGGTAGAATGACCATGCACTTGATGATAAGCACAAAATGATTTTTTTTAATAAAATTTCTTTCATATTTTTGAAGGAAGAGTAATCAAGCAAGGTTTTAGAAGCCTTGACAAAATGTGTTCTTGATTAGTAGTAGGAGACATTCCTCTCTTTTGTGAAGAAAATATTACTTACTTACTACAAGATGTCATACATACAGTAGATGATAAAGCATTAGATGAAGATGGAGATGAAGGTTGGAAACCTATACCTTGTTTGGAAAAGTATGGTATAGACTTCACTCAATCCCTAGAATTTTGTTCCACGTTTGCATTATATCCATTTTAAGAAAGAGTTTTGTATTTGAGGCCATAAAATTTTTCCAACTTAGATGAAGAGATTATATCTACACGATCCTAAGAAGAATTTGGATTTTCCCAAGCACACAAATCCTTTTTAAGTTTTTTAAAGTTAGGCATCTTAAACTCATGATGGATAGAAGTTAAATAGGCACCATCACCATTATCGGGTGATGTTTTTGGATTTTTTGATGTAGAAATTGTTGGACTCATTGTCAGAGTCTTGCTTTAGATTCGTGACATGGACTAACTACCTCTTGTGGATCTATTTATCTTTGAAATTTGTATTAGGTGTTAATGGGTTGATCTTTTGGTGCAATGATAAATGTGTTCCAACAAATGGTATCAAAGCCATGGTTGTGGCTTCAAGTCCCCTCGAGTGACACTGGGGGGATTTTTGGAATAATCGCCAACATATCCCTTTGGAATCGTGACAAGGACTAACTACCTCCCACGGATCCATTTATCTTTGATGTTTTTATTAGGTGTTAACAAGTCGATATTTGGTGCAATGGTAAACATGTTCCAATATAACTAGATACAACACACAAATATTTAGGTTTAGATTGTGAGATTTTGTGCTCTCCCATAAAGGAGGGTGGAAAATCTGATGAAACCAATCATCATCTAAGAGTTTTTTTATAGATGAAATACAATTAGGATTATCATCAATTTGTATAGGTTCTTTGGACTTTGATGGAAATATTTTAGACTCCATTTTGAAACAAGGTGTAAAATCTAATAGTCCCCAATCATCATCCAAATATTTCATCATGGGTAAAAAACAATCTTCTTTATGTTCGACATGTATAGATTCTAATTTTGAAGTTGGAATCAAAGTACAGAGAGAGTTAGAAGTATTATATTCGGCTTTGGCTTGTAACTTATAACTCTCTCTTCATTTTCTTTAACCATGTATATCTTGTTATTATATTGATACTTTATCTCACAGTGGAGGGTAGATGAGACTCCCTTCATGGCGTAAAACCATTTTCTACCTAGGAGAATATTATATGAAAGAGGTATTTCCATAACATCGATAGGTGTTTGTAAAGTCACCAGTCCTACCTTGATGGGTAATTTGATCACTCCTAATGGTTGCTTGTTAACAATATCAAATCCACAAATTGAAAGATCGTTAGGTTCTATAAGATTCTTTTCCATACCAATTTTATTTAGAAGATCAATATTACAAACATTAAGACTTGATCCATTATCTATGATAGTACACTTAATTCCAATTTTTTTAACGACCACCATTATCATTAAAGCTTCCTTTTTTTTTGGATCTCAAGTGAGGGTAATTCATGTTGAGGGAATGTAATATACAAATTTTTCACTTGCATTCAATCAAACAAGGCTACTCTATTATTCAATTTAATAGAAGTTGGGACATCAATCTTTTGAAAAACCTCTTAGAGCATCCCATGGTATGTAGGTGATGTTTGAATCAAATCCCAAAGAGAAATATTGGCTAGATTATTACAAAAAAATCAATAAAATCATATTCTTTACCACCATAGTGAGGAATATTAGGTACAAGTGGAAGGTATGGTTGGGGAAATGGGATGGATGTTGGTGTTTGTTTTATTAGTGAGTTGTTTCACAAAGTTTAGGATACGACCATGAGTTTTAAAAAGTTCAATAATGAGAGGTGACTTAGGAGGTCCAACAATTAGATGAATTTTAGTGTCCAATAATTAAAGGAGTTTTAGGAGGTTGAATAACTAAAGGATACCTAATAGTTAACTATGTGTTCATAACCTCAACTGAGTTAACTACTTGTTGATGATCTATCCATAGGGATCTAATGTCACCTTAGCATATTCATCTATGCAATCCATCTTACTATCTTTTGAAACAAACAAGATTCTCACAATGCTTAATGATTGGATCCTCTAGCATCAAGATACCTTCTTCAAAAGTAGGCGAATAAAATTTTAGGTCAAAATGACTAGACAAGCGTGCCCAGGGTGACTATGTCATGCATAGATTTTTACAAAATTCAAAATTTGATTATGTATAATATTGTTTGTAGTTCATGCTTTTGTTTGCATATAGGTGTGATAGTGAATATTTTCTAGAATTTTTTCAATTTATTATTATGTAACTCAAAATGCAAGTGTGCAACAATTTGCAAGATTTTCAAGCAATAAAAGACAATTGTAAATATAATTTATAGATCTAAGCTGCAAGAATTGACTGATTCTAAGATGCAAAAATCTGAAAATTATGGTGTTGAAGCAATTTTGAACAAAACAATGCATTTTTTCACTTTTTAAGCTATATGCAAGATGCCTAAATGTATGCAATGAACAATTTCATATTTGATTTTGAATTTAAATGACCTAATGCAGATTTGGGAATGTAATTTGAATGTAGATCTAACCTAAGATGACTGAAACTAACCCTATTGTGACCTATGATGAAATATGATACACATTTTTTTTGAATTTTTATGCCTTTTATGATGCAAAAATGAATAATTAAGTGAATAATGAAAAAAAATGCAATGCTAAACGCAGATCTAGGATGAATTTCTTGGGATTTCATAAGTTTATAATGTTAACATGTTAGGTTCACCAAAATGAAATGTATAAAAAGTGAAACCCTATAGCTTCACCATAGGATTTCAATGGTATGTGCTTTTTCTATAATATTTAATTTAAGATTTGAGGTATCAGGGGTTTGATGGATTTGGACAAGGTATATGACTAAATTACAACCTAAAAGTTGAGTCAACCTATCCTTGACCAAACTTAGAATGGAATTGGGAATGAAATGCAATAAAATGACTAGGCTAATGATGCAAATAACTATTTTGATGCAAAAAAAAAAGATCTAGAATGCCACAGAAAAATTTAGACTTTAGAAATGGACTAAGTAGGACACCATGCACATGTGGTATAAATTTTGGACTGAAAATGGAGGACTAAGTTTCCTAGGGAAACTATGTCCTTGTTGATCAATTTCAGATATATTTTTGCAATCCTCTGGAGCTAGATCAAAGTTTTCATTTCCCACTTGTCCCATAGTTGGATCTTCATCAATTGTTGAGATAAGTGAGTTTTTGTGAGTTGTCAAGGTGTAGGGTTTGAATACAACAATGAACAATTGATCTTCAAACTTCTCCCAATCTCCTTCAGACCTAAAACCTACACATTCAAAGAGACATGAAGGGTTGTGCCATTTAGGGGCTTACCTTAGTCAAACCCCATATCACTGTTTCCACTTCCACAATGACAATGTCAATTATAAAGAGCCTATCCTTTTAAGGGACAAGGATATATGATAAAATGAATGATGAATCAACAATGGAATTCAACTCACCACTCATCAATGGCTTCCTTGAAGGTCCAAAGTCATACACTTCTCCTCAAGGCTTGAATTTTTTTTGCTTGATTTTCTTGAAGACCTATAAGGGTTAGATCTCACAAAAAATATTATGAAATAAACATGAAGAAACTCACATACAATTTGGCATGATGCTTTGATCTTGAGTTGCTACAATAAATCTCTGAAACACTGCTCTTGACTTGCTTGATAATGTTCCTGATCATAATTTCTCCAATAATTTCTACTTAGTTTTCAAATGATGCAATAACTAGGTATTTATATGTAATTATTCTAATTTCCCAAAAAATAAATCCCAATAGATGACATTGAACATTTGAAATTCAAATAATAAAGTACCAGCACTGACATACTAAATTTTGGTGGCAAAATAGGGGGACTAAGTTGCCCTAGGCAACTGTGTCCTAACCCTATTTTTTGGGAATTAAGGTGTTGGGGGAAAACTATTTGATGAATGCATTTGTTTTCTACTTGTAATTTGTTGGAAAATGATAAAAATAGGCCCTAGAATGCATAATTTAGGAAATTAGGTATTCAATTTGGTCCATGCACATAAGGGGAGCAAAACATAGTGTGATATTGTCAAGGGTGACAATTTATGATGCTACACTAACCAATCTTTTTTTGTTACAACATGTGAATGCTCTTTTCCTTTTTGAGTAATTTGTTTTTGTGGTACATAAAAGGTGGTATCTTTTGGCTCATCATCAAATAATCCCTTTCTTCATTAAACAATTACTCTTGTTTCTTTCTTTTGAAGAATTGTTATCTTTTTCTATTCTTCTTCAAAGCTATCATGCTCTTTTTGAGCCACTCTAATATTTTTTACATAAGACCTTACCTTGTCAAGTTTTCTATACACCAAGTCTATCAACATTTTAGTTTCTTTAACCTCATTTTCTCTTTTCCTTTTTGCATTATGATTATCATATATTTGGTTAATATATGATTTTGTTTTTGTTTGGCTAATATAAAATGCACTAATTGTAGTATTTATACTTTTGACTTGTTGAGAGATTCCTTAAGTATCATAAAGAATTATAGAAGAAATTCGTTCAATATTACTAGTCCTATTATTTATAATATTGCTAATTGACAAATTACTTTTTACATCAACAACCAAATCATCATTATTTTACATCTTTTCCTTTTTGCATTATGATTATCATATATTTGGTTAATATATGATTTTGTTTTCGTTTGGCTAATATAAAATGCATTGATTGTAGTATTTATACTTTTGACTTGGTGAGAAATTCCTTAAGTATCATAAAGAATTCTAGAAGAAATTTGTTCAATATTACTACTCCTATTATTTATAATATTGCTAATTGACAAATTATTTTTAAAATCAACAACCAAATCATCATTATTTTCTTGCACAAAAATTTGTCATTGCACAATCCAATTTTTTTGAGCTTCAATTTTATTTTATTTTCTTCCTAATCCTTATATGTAATCTTGATTCATATCTTCCCCATAATTTTCTATCTTCATTGATTATCGTAAAATATTTAGGGGTAGGTCGGCTTCTAGTTTCATAGCTAGTTATATCTTTTTTCTTACATTCTAGCTCTAGTTGGAACTTGGATTTCTTTTTAGTATTAACTATGGGAAGATTTTCTCTTAACATGCATGATTTTTCATTCATTTTGGTGATCTTAATCCCTTTTCCCTTTTTATCCTTTTCTTCATCTTTCTATGGAATTTGAGCAAGCTTTAAACCAATTTGTTTGGATAAGGCATCCATTAATTGAGGACTAATACTGAGGTTAGATAGGATTTCCATAGATTCCCTAAAAGGATATGGATTTACAGACTATTTTCTACTAAAGGGATAATGACTAGAAGAAGTACATGCTTCTTCAGGATTATAATTAACATATGAATAATTGTTTGAATTGGGAATGGGTCTTGATAATGAATAAGTTCTTGATAACTAGCGGAGTAAACATCTAGCAAGTTCAATATCAGGTTCTTGTTTTAGGATTGTTTGATCATGACTAGTCAATAAAACAATTGTTGATAATCTTCTTCTTTGTGCTATAGAGGTGGTAGACCAAAAGGAATGAGAAGGAACATATAAATCCCTAAATTTGAGTTGTTATTCAATAATTAATTTCTCTATAATTGGGAAACTAACTTTGAATCTTGTATGGTTAATGTGTCAACCAAAATCTAATAGATTGGAGTTACCTTTTCGATAACTTACCCCTGTGGGAAAATTTGAAGGTTGAAATATAGTATTGATAGGGGTGAAACGAGAAACACCTTTGGAGATATTCACTCTTTAGGGTTTGGACACCTTTTCCTAATGATCATTAATATGAGAGATGGTATGAATGTGTGATGGATGGATTGTGGTGGTTTGATGGAATTGGAAAAAATATATGATTGACTTATGACCTAAAAGGTGAGTCAACCAAACCTTGACCAAATCTATAATGAATTTAGAAGTGAAATGCAATGATATAACTAGGATAATTGCAGAATGTACTATTCTAATGTAGGGTGAAGCCACAATAGTGGTTTACAATTTGATGGAGTAAGGAAAATTGGAAAAAAATGACCCCATGCAAAAAAAAATAGTTTTAGGGGTTCGAACAAACTTGTTACGGTTTGAGAGAACCCATTAAATATTGGCCCTACATTTCTCACCCAAAAAAAAAACAAAATGAAAAAGGAAAGGGGGTTCACTCAAACCAGGGTTCAAGTGAACCTTGGTTCAAGCAAACCCCCCTTTGCCCTCATTCTCTCCCTCAGGCACTTTGAAAGTCTAGATTTGTATGCTTCGAAGCTCGGGTTGAGGATGAAAATGGAGAAGACTTCACAAATCCAATTGGAATCAGGTAGTCCTCGGAACGAGCTATCCAACAACTATAATTTTAATATGTTTTGGTTTTATTATGTATTTGTCTTTTTAGTTTTATTAAACATAGGTTTTTCATTGAAAATCAAGCTCTTTGTTATGCACATGTGAAAAATAGCAGATTATCAAAAAAAAAATTGAAAAATATGAGTGCACCAGATATTGAAGTCCTTGATCCAACAAAAAAAATTGAATTTCAATACATACAAAAAAAGTTACACGTTATACGGTCGCTATGTCTGAATTGTATTGGTTTGACTTTGAAACTTGATTAAAGAAAAATATTCAATAAAACTATCTAACCAAGTGGAAGCACTAGATATGAGTTACAAATCCCAATTCAAAAGGTAGAATTTTATCCTTCATGGAGAAAGTTATGTGTTTATGTAGAGTAGTGTCACTTTTTTAAATGTGTTGTTTTATGAAAAAACTAGTTTTCAAGGGAGATGGAAAAAGAAGTGCAATTTGATTCCAAAAATTTGGAAAAATATATTTAGAATCTACAGAAAAAAATTTCATGAAACTCTAGTTTGCATCATCTTCAAATTCCTCATGGTTTAGCCACTATAGGTGCCTGAAAGTGAAGATTTAGTTAAAAAAAAATTATTTCAGTGTCCAATTTGGCCAAAAATTGTAAACCACTATTGTGGGATCACCCTACAAATATGAAAAAACATAGAAAGTTGTAGATCAATTTAGGTAATTGAAATAAGTAGAGCAAGAAATTGTGCACCTATGGTTCAAATTTGAGGCTGATTTTGGAGGACTTACACGCCTAGGGCATAAGTGTCCTTGTAGAGATTTTCTAAATCTATTTTCATAGTCATATGATGACATATTAGAGCCTTACGTTTCTGCCCGTAGGTCTATCAGTCATTATTGGATAATTTTGTAGGTGAGTTTCTATGAGTCGACAAGGTGTAGGTTTTTGATTGCAACAATGAATAATGGATCTTCAAGCTTCCTTCAACCTCCTCCAAACCTAAAACCTACACATTCAAAGAGAGAGGAAGGGTTGTGTCATTTAGGGGAAAGTGCCTCAATCAAACCCCATGTTAGTGTTTCCACTTCGATAATGGCAATGTCAATGATAAATGGATAAATGATATGAAAGAAGGATGAATCAACAAAGTGTTGCAACTCACCACCTTTCAATGGCTTCCTTGAAGGACTAAAGTCATGTACATCATCTCAAGATCTTGGGTCTTGCTTGCTTGATTGCTTGAATTTCTTGGAGACCTACAAAGGGTTAGCCTTCACAAACAATATGACAACATAACATGAATGAACTTATATAACAACATGATGAATGCTTGGATCTTGAATTGCTGCAGTGAATCACTGATATGCTACTCTTGACTTGCTCTTGATAATAATTTCTCCAACATTTTTCTAGATTCTCCTTGTTAGGTTTGAAATGATGCAATAACTAGGTATTTATAGGCATTTATTCAATTTCCCACAAATTAAATCTCGATAGCCAACTTTGGACAATTGAATTGCAAATGATAAAATGTCGATACCAACATATTTGAATTTGGAGGGAAAATAGGAGGGCCCATACACCCAAGGAGGGAGTGTCCTAGCCCTATTTTTTGGGATTTTAGGTGTCGGGGGGAAAGTATTAGATGAATGCATTTATTTTTCACTTACAATTTGTTGGTAATTTTAAAAAATGGGCCATGGAATGCATAATTTAGGAAATCAAGTGCTCAATTAGGTCCAATAATTTAAGGGGGAGAAAAAAATTGTGTGAAATTATCAAGGGTGACAATTTATGACACTACAAGTATAAGCAATCGATTAATACAACGACCACCTATTGTGCTTTAGACAGATCATATTTATAAAATTGTGTTGTGTGTTATTTCACAAAATTGGTATTTCAAGGAAATGATACATTATAAGGTTTAAAATCTATACCATAGACATCACAAAGCTCCACAATAACATAAATAACTAATGAATAGTAACCTCATCACATAAGGAATCACCCCTAGATTTATCAAATGAGTATGTAGCTAAAGTAAAAGTTAGGTCACTAGATCATAGATCACAAAAGAGGTATCAAAAAGATAAAGTATAGTGGCTTAACAAGTGAACTTGATTAGGAAGAAGGAAAATAAATCCATAACAAAGATCTAATAATGAAAATTGTGTAGGGGATAGTAGGTGGGTCAGTAAGAATAAAAAAAGATAAAAAATTAAAAGAGCCCAAACCTTAATCAATATAAATCAATGAAGTGTGGATAATGGTGTATCCAAAACCTAATGATATCTCAAATAAAATGTACAACAATCATAAATATTAGATCTAAAAATAAATGATATAAAGAAGTTTAAAACTATATAGAAAATCCTTGAGGGGTTTAAATAATAGGTTCACCATTTTATATAAGGAAATGAATCATGCCTACATAAATATCTAGGTAAATAAATGCAATAAAAGAAATAATAAATAGTTCACCTAGGTACACAAAGAGTTTAGAGAGGAATGTGTACCTAGTATGATATGAAAATCTAATGAAATAATAAGAATAAAAATACATGGTTACTTTGATATTGATGAAAAAGAAAATAAGTTTGACTTGATAGGTGGCTACTAATGAATTCTAATGTCAAATTTGAGATGAACAAATTATGAAAATTGTAAGCTTTGAGTTGTGTGACTGTGTGTTAGCTTGGGTAAATTTTTGTGTTAAAAAATGCCCTTGACGTATAGATTTGACTATAATACAAACCTTCAATAATTGGAAAGAAGTATTTACCTCAAATATTTGGACCTACAATGAAAATCTAGTGATATTGATGAACATGTTGGGAGTTTGTTGTGTAAGAATCTTATCCTTCATCAACCTCCTAGATCTACTTTAATATTTTATATTAAGTTGGAAGACAACAAGAAGTCATGCAAATAACAATGTTGTGTCTATGACCTAGTGTCTAAAGCTTGATAGTTGAATAATGTGTAAAAGGGGTTGATTTTGAAATTATTAACAAAGAGGCAATGCAATATGAAATGGCTAATGAAAAGTGGTCTTATGACATGAACAAGAATAATCCTAAGAGGCATGATGTTAAAAGTGAGAGGTTATCGATGGTGACGAGTGATAGATAAAGCTAAGTGATAGGTCCATAATGATCCATAAGTGATGTCACTTTATTCACAACATAAGTACTAGACAAACTTTGATTTAACTTATGCTCCAATTAAAATTAAAATTTTGAATATCACTATCAACCCTACATCAGATAAAAAAGTGAAATCATTTTTGCATCATTGATTTAAATAGAAAATAAATAACTGAAAAATTGTCAAACAAAATTTAAACTCTAAAAATAAGACAATCTACATTCTTACTCTTTTCTTTTAAATTATTTTTCCTTAACAAATTTTCAAAGCTTTTCTTCCATGTATCTTTTATATACATTGGGGTGTGGGGGTTGCAGGGCACTCACAATTCTGGAAGCATTTTGATATTAGAATGAAAATGAAAAACATAATTCATTACTCATTATAAGCTTCATAAAGGTATGAGGGACCTAAGACTGACAAATTTTGTGAAGCCTTGCTTGCAAACCCCACCCACCGACATGACCACACATAGGAACATCGTTGAAGCATATTCCTTAAGAATGGGTTTTGCATACCAACCCACTAAATACCAGAAATATGCAGATACTGAAACAACCTCATGTATTCCCATGTTTGCTAATGCCAATCTGCCTATTCTTGTATCACCATTGATTTATATGATGTGGGTCTGTGGAAACATGTGCCAATTGGATGTGGGTATACACAAGTGACTTATTTGTGGTGGGTATGTTACAAAAATATGCTGATTGGATACACACAAATGCCACACCTCTGGTTGCATATATACATAAACAACACAAACTGATTTTGCAATGTCATGGTGTAAGATATGTCAGGTAGACTGCAGATACACAAAAAAAAGGTGCAAATGTCAGTTTAAAACGTGTGCAAGTGGGTGTATATACCCACAAGAACATTACAATGGAAGCACAGCTGGCCGTTTGTCCTTAGCACATAGTTTTTATTCAGTCCTCCTTGTACCCATGCAAGACATATACTCATCGTGTCCATAGCCCATAGCTTTTATTCACTGCTCCTTGTACCCATGCAAGACATATACTCATCGTGTCTATAGCCCATAGGTTATATTCACTGTTCCTTGTGCCCATGCAAGACATATACTCATTGTATATAATACATATGGTGTACTTACTTGTTTGTCCATGCATGTAAATGGGTATGATGAGAGTTTCTGTGGAGTGGGGTCTTCTCTCTCAGTGATGCCAATGAGGCAGAGATGACAGAAGACATCTGGAAAAAATCAGAGAAAAGACCCATGATCAAAACACTGTAGTATCATGAAATGAAGAGATCAATCAGAGTTGTACGTACCTCCACCAAGATGACCAAAACACCATGTGCAGTGCCCCATCATGACAAGAAAGTGGGGTCCCTTTCTCTCCTGCTTTTTCCATCATAGTTCACACTTTAACAGACCATCATATATATGAAATATCTTTAAAAGTTCTCCCTACCCCTATTGTATTCTTGCACTCCGTAGTCTAAGCCATCTTGTGATTCCCATGATGATGTGGTCCGAGTTCTATCAGTTGTTAAAAGCCTGCTACATGCCTTTGTCCTTTCTGAAGCATGAAAGGAATGCAATCCTTATATATTTGCTGTGTATATATTGCCTGTTCTCCATGTGACCTTGTGATGAAATAATTTGTACAAAGTCTGCACTGTATACGAGACTTGAACTGGGCACATTGTAACATACCCAGGACAGTTTATGTCTCTACAATCTTAAAAGCTATTCCAAAAAGGTTCTACTTATAGTATGTGTATTATAGCATATAATTCATTAGGACAAGTCTAGTACTAAAAAGTCATGTCAAATAGTTATAGGACAATACCTTTTAGAGGGATAATTCAGTTTGTGTTGGGCAATGCCAAAGTGTCAGATGGCTTTTACCTAGTTATAGCATATGAGAGCTGCAAGCTACATGTGTAGGTTTGAGGTGGAAACCATTGTGATTGTCATCTTGTATTTGGGATCTTTCACATTGTTATTATATGCATTACGAGACATCCATGAAAATATGGTCTGGCAGATCTTCTTGTTTTAAGCGAAGTGGGGGTGCAAGGGAATAGAAGATCTTGTTCTTTATGAGTAAGAAATATTGTAAACTATGATTCTATGGGTAAGTTTCTGATTGAAGTTTATAATTTAGTTAAAGAATTTAGTTTTTATGTTCTCGTGAGAAAGGTGATAATAAGAAAAAGGTAATGATAAGTTTTCTAATCAGTAGTTTTAATTGTCTTTTATGTATTTTGTTCTTTTATGGATATAATTAGATTAAAAGTTATCATGGGTGTATTTAATAGTATTTTATTTTATTTTATTTTAAAAAAGATGATTATATAGAAAAAAAAATGTCTATATTATTAATAAAAGGAAATAATATACATATTAAAAAAAGTGGTCGAAGAAATCGCATTCGAAAGTCTAAATGAGTTTAAGTTTGGAATAAAAAAGAAAAGACAAAATCATTGAGTGGCAAGAGCTATACCATTAGGGGGCAGGAGGGAGTCCCTATCATCTAATTTTCTCCATACTACAACTTAATATGGGTCATCTAAGGGAGGCCCCCAACTAGAAATAACACTCTCTTCTTTTTCATCCTCCTATGATTGAGTATCATCAGAAGGTAAAATAGCCAAAGCAAATTGAGGAAACTTGATAGAATTTGGCTATCCAACAAATTCATGGTCATAATCCTCAAGAGAGTTAAAATGGGGGTAGGAGGGGTGACTACACATGCAAACAATCCTATCCCTAGTACTTTGTGTAGGGGGCTAAGAAACATGAGTGAACATCTTGATCACCATGAGCAATCTAGCTATGCCCACAATGATGACTATAAGGGAGAGAGCAATCCCTACTAGAAGTTGGAGCCATTGGAATCTTGCTAATCATACAAGGATCATTTCCCTAGTGATCAATAAACATTTGTAGACTATTTCAAGTGCAACTTTATTGGATTTTACTTGAATATGCATAAGACAATTAGAACATATCATAGCTTTAGTATAAAGTGAAAATGTGTATCAACAAAACAACCATAAAAGATAGCAAAATTCATTTTTTCCAAATACTACAAAGAATGTTCACCCTAAAAGCATGCCAAATATAGGTAAAATTGGTTGCAATTCTAGGCCAATCCACCAAAACGACCATATTCCATGAGAAAAGTTCAAGGCCTAAAAGGCTTGAAAAATCATGAATCCAATTCCACACAACTTGAACTCTAGGATGAAACTAAAATGGGCATTGAGCATCCCTAAAAACTAGATGAGACAATTTAGCACCAATAGAGAAGCCTTGATAGGGAATACATTAAGAAAATGAGCTAGCTTTCGCTCAAGAATGGTTGACCAAATAGTTTGGAACTTACATTGTCAAGAGCTCAACAAAGATTGAAGAATCCATCTTTGATTCAATTTAGACACCATGTGAAAGTGTAGAGAGAGAGCTAGTCATATCCTTTGTGGGGCCTCTAAAAGTAAAGTGGTGTATCAAGATACCATTTCTACTCTTTCCACAAAGGCTTGAAGATTCTAACCTTAATCTTATGAATCATATTAAGAGGCATGTAGTCAATAATTATTTGGTAAGTTTCAAAATCCTCACTAACCAACCTCTATTTAGCTTTAGTTTCTATCCAAGAGAGAATAAATATGGTTTCTTAGAAAATTAGTCTAGAAGGGTTTGGATTACCTTAAAAAATAAATGCATGAACCCAAATAGTCTTAGCAAGAGGACAATCTTGGAAAAGATAACTAGAGGCTGCCAAATAGACTATTAGTTAATGAATTTCCCCCTTATGGAATTCATTGTTATCCCATATAAGTCAAGGTTTAATGGATTCCCAATCTTTTAAAATGTTTTTTACCACAAAAATAGCTTGAATCTAATCATGTTCTATAATGATGAAGTATGGAAAACAAGACTTTCTAGGCTTGTCACCCATATGAGGAATCAAAATAAATAAAAATTATGGAGTAAAATATTCTAGGCCTCATTAATTTCAAGGGATCTAATAATCCATTTGGTACACAAGGGTAAGTTTTGATGATGAGCAGAAGAAACCCCAATCCTCAAAAATCATGTGGGTGGCAACAAAAATTCTAGGCCACATGATGGAAACCTCTAGTATTATCAAAAACATCCTAAAAAAATTCCCTAAGAATATTTTCAAGATTCAAGTAAGAGGACTTCAATGAGACCCAACATGAAGAGTAATAAACATGTGTGGTAGAAAAAATTTAAGAGCATGCCTAAAATTTCCCTAGTAGGGAAAGATGCTTAGTGATCCAATAGGATAACTTCTTTTCAAATTTAGAAATAACAACTTTCCATAACAAGGATGGGGAAGCTTTGAATACAAACAAAATGTCAATAAAAATAAAGATAGTGTATACATGATCAATCCACTTCCAACCATAAACATAAAGCCAAGTAAGCTTAGGAGAGAAATATTACATGAAACTTTGATTTTTCAACCATTGAATGCTTGAACCAAAGGCTTTACAAAAATTACTAAAAAATTGCAAGGCCCATTTGATATTGCTTTCTTCCTCTACAAGGGTAATACAAGAGTCATATGTGAAATTCCCATTTGTAAACTAAGTTGTGGAATTAGACAAAGAAATTCCTTTGAAAAAATATTGAGAAACAACATCAGTCATAAGATATCCAAAGCCTTCAACAATAAGAACATAGAGGGAAAAATCTGAAAGATAACCTTGGTAGATTGACCATAAAATGTTAGAGGAACTAGGTTGATGGTCATTAGTGGTGAGGTAAATAGAGGCATCAAAAAATAGTATTTTGACTAATTACAAAATTTGAGAGGCAAAGCCTAAGGCATGAAGCATAGCAAGGATGAAAGACCACTCTATGTAGTCATAGTCTTTTATAAAATCATTATTAATGAAAATAGCATGTTGGTGTGAATGTTGGGCCTAGTTTATCCCTTCCCATATGGTAATAATACTATAAAATAATATATTTGGATTTATGAAACAATTCTAGTAAGGACACATAATTTGAGGAATAAGGTGGTGCAACTTTAGAGCAAGAGCCCTAACAATAATTTTATAGGAGACATTGAGCAAGGTAATTTGTTTCTAATGCATATACTTTCTAAAGCTCCCAATTTAGTTATAAATTTAATATTTCCTTTATTTATTAGCTTTCCAAATGAATTAGATTGAAAGAATTATTGGTAAAATTTATGAAGGCCCTATCTAACTAATTCCTAAATAGCTTAGAAAAATTCTATAGAAGATCTTGTTCTTTATGAGTAAGAAATATTGTAATCTATGATTCTATGGGTAAGTTTTTGATTGTAGTTTATAATTTAGTTAAAGAATTTAGTTTTTATGTTCTCGTGAGAAAGGTGATAATAAGAAAAAGGTAATGATAAGTTTTCTAATCAGTAGTTTTAATTGTCTTTATTGTATTTTGTTCTTTTATGGATATAATTAGATTAAAAGTTTTCATGGGTGCATTTAATAGTTTTTTTTATTTTGAAAGTTACAGGAAATAATCAAAAGCAATGCTGCAAAAGTGGGTGGAAGAGGAGAATTCAGAGGTCAGTAGGACAGGCAATGGAGTCGAGGCTATTACGTTATGCGCGCGCGCAAAATTCCCACCATCAGTACTGGCGGCAGGTTCAGGGGCCTTTGTTTTGAATGGCGTATGCTTCGCGTCACTGGACGTTGGAACATCGGAGAATTTGAGGCCAAAGACAGGTCAGAGAGAGAGAGGAGGGAGACTGTCAGGGGCCCCGACCATCTCTCAGCTAGGCCCATCTGGGAGGTCACTGGGGCTCCTGAGAGGACCAGGAAATCAGGGATGGAGGGAGGCTTGATCCTTCTCCCCCCAGTGCCTTTTTTAAGTGCATGTCAACATGAGGAAGCTATATGGTGTGAACATCTTGATGCCAAAACGGCTAACGTATTGTTGACTATGGAGGAAGAGCGATCCCCATAGAGATGAGAAACCGTGTAAGGATCTTGCTTAATCCATACAGAGAACATTTCCCCTAGTGATCAAAACGGGCAGCTAATTGTGGATTTTACTTGAATATAGAACAATTAGGACTTATATCATGAGCACTGGTACTCCAGTGGCAGCATCATGAAACAACATCCAAGATGAAAATTTCATTTTCAAATACTAAAGAGCGTTCTAAGCATCCCAAATATGGGTAGTTTACCAATTCTAGGCCCCGATCCACCAAAGCCGACCATATTATTCCATGAGAAAGTTCAAGCCTAAAGGCTTTGAAGAAAAATCATGAATCCAATTCCACACAACTTGAACTATAGGATGAAACTAAAATGGGCATCGAGGATCCCTAACAACTAGATGAGACAATTTAGCACCACTAGAGAAGCCTTGATAGGGAATACATTAAGAAAACGAGCTAGCTTTGGCTCAAGAATGGTTGACCAAATAGTTTGGAACTTACATTGTCAAGAGCTCAACAAAGATTGAAGAATTCGTCTTTGATTCAATTTAGATACCATGTGAAAGTGTAGAGAGAGAGAGCTAGTCATATCCTTTGTGGGGCCTCTAAAAGTGAAGTGGTGTATCAATATACCATTTCTAATCTTTCCACAAAGGCTTGAAGATTCTAACCTTAATCTTATGAATCATATTGAGAGGCATGTAGTCAATAACTATCTGGTAAGTTTCAAAATCCTCATTAACCAACCTCTATTTAGCTTTAGTTTCTAGCCAAGAGAGAAAAAAAATGGTTTCTTAGAAAATTAGTCTAGAAGGGTTTGGATTACCTTAAAAAATTAAATGCATGAACCCAAATAGTCTTAGCAAGAGGACAATCTTGGAAAATATAACTAGAGGCCGCCAAAAAGACTATTAGTTAATGAATTTCCCCCTTATGGAATTCATTGTTATCCCATATAAGTCAAGGTTTAATGGATTCCCAATCTTTTAAAATGCTTTTGACCACAATAGCTTGAATCTGATCATGTTCTATAATGAGAAAGTATGGAAAACAAGACTTTCTAGGCTTGTCACCCATATGAGGAATCAAAATAAATAAAAATGATGGAGTAAAATATTTCAAGCCTCATTAATTTCAAGGGGTCTAATAATCTATTTGGTACACAATGGTAAGTTTTGATGATGAGAAGAAGAAACCCCAATCCTCAAAAATCATGTGGGTGGCAACAAAAATTCTAGGCCACATGATGGAAACCTCTAGTATTATCAAAAACATCCTAGAAAAATTCCCTAAGAATATTTTCAAGATTCAAGTAAGAAGACTTCAATGAGACCCAACATGAAGAGTAATAAACATGTGTGGTAGCCAAAATTTAAGAGCATTCCTAAAATTTCCCTAGTAGGGAAAGATGCTTAGTGATCCAATAGGATAACTTCTTTTCAAATTTAGAAATAACAACTTTCCATAACAAGGATGGCGAAGCTTTAAATACAAACAAAATGTCAATAAAAATAAAGATAATGTATCCATGATCAATCCACTTCCAACCATAAACATAAAGCCAAGTAAGCTTAGGAGAGAAATATCACATGTAACTTTGATTTTTCAACCATTGAATGCTTGAACCAAAGGCTTCAAAAATTACCAAAAAATTGCAAGGTCCATTTGATATTGCTTTCTTCCTCTACAAGGGTAATACAAGAGTCATATGTGAAATTCCCATTTGTAAACTAAGTTGTGGAATTAGACAAAGAAATTCCTTTGAAAAAATATTGAGAAACAACATCAGTCATAAGATATCCAAAGCTTTCAACATTAAGAACATAGAGGGAAAAAATTGAAGGATAACCTTGGTAGATTGACCATAAAATGTTAGAGGAACTAGGTTGATGGTCATTAGTGGTGAGGTAAGTAGAGGCATCAAAAAATAGTATTTTGACTAATTACAAAATTTGAGAGGCAAATCCTAAGGCATGAAGCATATCAAGGATGAAAGACCACTCTATGTAGTCATAGTCTTTTATAAAATCATTATTAATGAAAATAGCATGTTGGTGTGAATGTTGGGCCTAGTTTATCCCTTCCCATATGGTAATAATACTATAATATAATATATTTGGATTTATGAAACCATTCTAGTAAGGACACATAATTTGAGGAATAAGGTGGTGCAACTTTAGAGCAAGCGCCCTAACAATAATTTTATAGGAGACATTGAGCAAGGTAATTTGTTTCTAATGCATATACTTTCTGAAGCTCCCAATTTAGTTATGAATTTAATATTTCCTTTATTTATTAGCTTTCCTAATGAATTATATTGAAATAATTATTGGTAAAATTTATGAAGGCCCTATCCAACTGATTCCTAAATAGCTTAGAAAAATTCTATAGAAGCTTTGTCACCAACATTAACCTAATGGATTTGACCTTTAATTTGAGCTCCTTTGGGCATGCGATTATCTATAAATTTATTCAATTGAAAAAGCTTGGAAACTCACATTTGGAAGGTAGGATCAAAAGGTTGATCTTCTAAGACAATGTTGGCTTGGTGGAGCTCTTAAGTGGTTGCCTCATAAGAATGATGGTGAAACTAGGCTAGCTAAAAGCCATAGATGCAAAGGAAGGAGGTTTGATTGAGAGCACAATTTCACCTATTAATATAACCTTTTTTGTAGGTAGGTTGAGGTTCAAGATTTAAAACATGTTGAATGTGAGATAGCATGGGCTAATAAGTCATAAAGAATTTGTTTAGGAAAATTTGAGTCTTGCTAACCTTGGATTTAGTAAGAATTCATTCAATACAAAATCATATAGGTAAATGATTGGAAAGGAAAAAAATATATAAAGGGATCAAAAGGAAAGGGAAAATAGGTAGAAAATGAGATACAATATTATTATAATAACATAACATTATCAATTAACTTGTGTACACTTTCTCAAGACTAGGCCTAAAATTTATCCATGTAAACTAGTGCGAATGAGTATTATGGCAGTCCATAACAACAGAAAAAATCCCTAATTTATTGCACATGTAGTATCATGCCTCTCATTCACTAGTTGTCCATCTCAAGGTTTCAGTACCATATTTATTACAAGTCATCTTAGCCATATTAAAATCTCTACATAGAACTCAACTAGTGATAGAAAGAATTGAATCAACAATCTAATGTCAGAGGAAAAATATTTCAATAGCATAATTGGAGGCATAAAAATTAATAACTCCACATGAATAGTCATTAATGTTGAAAATATCCCATAGTACACTATTAGTGGGCTCACATCCATGGTCAAGTAAATGTTTTTATAACTTATGAGAGAGAAATGTGGTGATTCCTTCATGACTCACATCATGGTTACTACACAAAAAATAACGTTAGCCAAATAACATGCCAAAAAGTAAAAATTAAAAAAATAAAATAAAATTTACTTCTTGCAAATAGAGAATGTCCAAACCTAGAAACCAATGTCGAGTGTCTCTCACAAAATACTTTTTTTGGAGGTCTATTAGAATTGGAACATTCCAAGAGACAAAATTCACTTATGGAAGGTGAGGCTTATATCCTCATTATCCAACTCATCAACATCAAGAGATATATAGATATATTCTACTAGAATTATTCTTTGGAGAAACTATCCAATTGAATAATTGGGAAATTATGTATTCTTTTATATAGAATAAATTATCCTCTTCTAGATGCCTATATGGACTATGAGAATTTCATTGTACCAATAGATGAGAGAATAAAATCTCTAAATGGTGTTTTGGTGTACTTAGGTTTATTTTCCTCCTTATATGACTCCTCATTAGAGGAAATCCCCTACTTACTCTTGTCCAAAGGTTTTGAAACAAAATAATTTGGTTTCTTGGTAGGTTGGGTACCATTGTTGACTAATTTTTTAGCTAAATGAGGACCAATACTAGGGTTTTGATTATTTTTACAACTCCTAACTATTTTACATCCCTCTTTGTCATACCCTTTCTCTATGTAACTCATACAATGGACCAAAATGATAATTCTTGGGCCTTTTGATTTCTATTATTCCAATTTGTGTGTTGATACTTCCCCTTCATCTCCCAAGAATCAACCCAAGTCACCCATGAATCTTGAGTATGAAGGGATAGGAATTTCATGAGTCCATCTAAGTTGTTAGAGTGGTAGAGTTATCTATCTTGGAATGCCACCCTTCTCAAGTTTTTTTTCTCTTTATCTCCATCGAGATGTCAATTTCCCTCTACTTCCAAAACTTCCATCCATCCATCTCTTCTATTTCTCTCCTTATTGAAAATTTAGCATTTTGTAACCAACCATCCCCCATTTCCAACCTCAACCTTCAAACTTAATAATTCTTGCCATTTTCATTCTCCTCTCCACCTACCACCTTGCACATTAAGAATACCATCAAAGAAAGGAGGAATAAAACATCTCCTTGTGGGATCCAACCTACCACTAATAGTCATCCTAGTATAATTGAAATTGGACCACATAGATGTATAGCAAGGCACACTACAAAACAGGCTCTTCACCATGCTTGCTAAGGATATTTTTAGGTAGCAGGGGATCCTAATCCACACCTTCCAAGCTCATTTCTACATAGGATGATTCCATGTCCAATTCAAGGCAAATGGAAATAATGATCCACAAGTATGCAAAGCCATTCCCACATACTAGGCCCAAGACAAATACCATTATGCAATTTATAATGATCTCTTTGGCATATTTGTTAAACATAGGTTGTCATTGATGAACAAGATTGTAGGAGTACTTGAATTATCATTATATTCCCTTCGACTTATCTTTTTGAGTTGCAAAGATTTGTAGAAATATATGTTATATTTTTGGCAGTATGTTGAGTATCAAAAGGTGTCATTAATGAAGAATTTATCTCATCAATCATATCACTAAATTAGTTTTATTGAGACATGTTTTCCTTCCATAATTTGGTGTGATTTTTGTATACTTGCAATATCTTGCATGTATCTACTCACTATGATAGTGGTGGTCCAGAGGATTGTACTAGAATGTTTCAACTATGTATAAATTATCAAGTTCAGTGTTTCTCAAGTCTCCCTTCTGGAGATGTTATAGGCTCTGTGGTTTAAAAGGATCATATGACTACACTTGTTCTATCATATTCTAGAGTTGTTAGAGGATATGTTCAACATATAGAAAGTTTGAAGTGACAAAAGGTTCTCTATGTATGTTTGTCAACCAATTGATGTTCAAGGCATGTGCAGTATTAGCATGCAGAATTCAAATCTTGTGTGTGGTGTTAAGTTAGGAATTGATTAAGGTTCATGTGGTAACGCATGACATCATGTTTTGTTGGTGACAAGAAATTTTATTTTGGATTGACTTGTTACACGTTTCATGTAATTTGAATTTAGGTCCACCTTATGTCGTCCTAATTGTGTGTGTATCCATGGCTAACATAGAAAAGTGTAAATGTGGTTTCATGTATATATTTCTTTGTTGTATGTAGATGTATTATGTATTTAATGTCAAGTATAACTACACCAGTGTGAAGAAAATTTGGCTACAGGTGTAAATTGAAGAGAAGGTTGCATTGAAGTTTATGTGTAAATTGAAGAGAAGGTTGCATTGAAGTTTATGTGGTATCATGAGATGATCATATGAAGAGTAGAAGAGTGTTTGAGGAAAATCTGACACATGTACGAGGAGTGTTTTGATGTATAGTAGATCCAAAAGTTTTATTTGTGTATTCCAGTATGGTTGGTGTTCTACTTGTAGAGTTGGTGCTTAGTTCATTATATTGGGGATTGGTGTCTCTAGTATGTTGGTGCCTACTTTAGTGTGTAAAATTCACTTGTATATTTCTACATTGTGAGGTTGGATTTGGACAATAGATCCAATAAGCTATTCTCATAGTGGTTTTCCCATCTTGAGTTTCCTTGTATATCTGGTGTTCACTTGCGTGCTTTGTGCTTTAGGTTTTAATTGCTTATGTGGTGAGTAGGAGTAAAGATTCAAATTGAATGATCTAATATTTTGTGTTGAATTTGAGAATTTTGAATTGATTAGATCTACTAATTCAAACCCCGCCATCAGTAGATTGTGTTCCCTTCAATATTAAGATTATAGAGATGGATAGAGGAGGGTATCTTAGAATAATACCAAAAATCCCTAAAAGTAGAAATTTTAATGAGCACTTGTTGTTCTAGAATCTAGATCTAAGAATAGAAACCCACAAATCTGAGGACATTGAGGGAAACACCACCACAAAATTCACATAGAAGGATGAAACCCCTTCAACTATTAGGGAAGAATTACCTAGTCCCATGTTTGAGCTTTCATGATGGCCAAAATTAGCAATAAGGAGTCTATGTATGACACTTATAATTGTCATGGATGTAAGATTTTATATTTTTGTTTTCCCTAAATGTGATAATAGAATATTATAAATTCTATAGTTTAATTTATTTTAATGAATGATTTATGATATGAATCTTCAATTATCATCCTCCTTTCCTTGTTATGTGATTTCCTCGTTGCAACTCATTATTTTGAGAAGATTAAATTTCTTACCTTATATAGTTGTAAAAGAAATGCTCTATAAAATGCTCTTGACTATTAATATATTATAGCTAGTATTATTTATGTAATTTTTATTGAGGAACCTTTTTTCTCAAGACATGTATACCCTATTGGAGTTGATAGTGAACCCCACAACTCCCAAAAATAGCTTGCAACTTGTTGGTGTTTTTCTTGCCAAACCCCGAAAACCCTCTAAAGGAAAACCAACTCTTATTCTCAAGGACTTCAAGATTAGGGGCCAATGAATGAGAGATGGATTTAACACTTTTCTCCTAGGCTCTATAAGACCTAGGTGGGTATCCCTATATGACACTAGATGCATACAAGAAGTTGTCATTTTATCACACTGTCTAGCAGATAAGCTTCATACAAATGACAAGGGCTTGTAGGGATAGTTACACCCCTTGTTCTCATTTAAGTTCAGGTATGAAGCAAGAAACACAAAGAAAATCTAAACTAATAAAGTAGGGAAAAGGGTTTTTGAATATAAAGTTAGTTTCTAAGGATGGAGGAGAAAAACCATGGAAGAACAATGCCTACCTTGGGCTATAGAGTCATATGTTATGCATTTTAGGATGACATAACCAAACATATCTTTGGGGTCTTCTGAATAGATAATCACCTTGTGATAACCTAACCTACATAACCTACATAAGATTTATATGCAAATCTACTTACAAATCCATCTAAAAACATGATATCTTCACTATCTTCATGCAAGCATTTACATCACTCCTTGAATGACAAGAAAACATATAATGAATTCAAACAAAAAATGTGTTTGAAGAACCTAAAATATCCTTGCTATTAAGATTAAAAAAATTACATTAACGTGGTTTCCCAGCAGCGCGTCAAGGGCATTTCTCTGCCCACTCTCAGGCTCTTCTTAATGACCATTTTGTTGATGACTCATTCCTCACCCTTCTGGAGGAAGAAGATTCCATTGCGGCGGCTCTTGAGTTTCTTAATACCTTCTGTCTTGCTTTTGGTTTTTCCATCCAGTGGAATAAAACTTTGAGTTACTGATAGTCTATCTTTCCTTCTCCGCCTTGGTTGCAATAGTATGGATGGAAATGGAATGGGCTAGGAGAATTTTTTTTGGTTTCTAGGAATTCCCTTTGCCTTTCAGGCATCCCTAGTTGAGCTTTGGCAAGTTGTGCTCTCTAGGGTTGAGCAGAAGCTTGCTTATTGGATTACCAAGCCCCTTTCTTTAGCAGGGAAATTCCAGGTGTGCTCCAAAGTTCTGGTGGCCACCCATGTTTATTATTCTTCTTGTTGGGACCCTTCCAAAGCTACCTATGGCAAGCTTGAGAAATTACTTAGAGAATTTCTTTGAGCCTCCTCTAAGTCTCACATAGGATTTCACTATGTGGCTTGGGAATTTTGCTTCCTTCCTAGAGACTCGGGAGGTCTCAGGTTGTTGTCTACTCAACGATAAGGGACTACTCTATGTGTTAAATGGACTATTCATGCCCTTAATGGGGACAAGGCCTAGAAAATCATTCTCAAGCATAGTATTCAATCCGGCTTCCCTATCCATAGACCTTCCTAGAAGGGGATTGGCTTTCAAACCCTTCTAGTCATGGAAGAACCAACCCAGATTGTGGGGAAATTTGTGGCGAAAAGTATCTGGTGAGCCTAGGAGGCTGTCAAACCCTAGATTTGTTGGGCTAGCTCTAGTTTTCGAGATGAGATTTCTCTCAACGAGCATAATATTTGGTGGTCACCTCTTTTTGCTTGTAATGGTTAGCCATTCACTAAGTCGCCTTGGCTTAAGGAGCTCAGGTTTCACAAGAAGGGTATCCAGACCCTCCAAAAAAAATTTCATAGACCCACCATGTGTATTATGTCGTGGGAAGTTTTTCGTGCCTAGTTCAGGCTTCATAGCTAGGATCATGCTACTTATGAGGGTCTGGTGAAGGCTATTCCTACTAAGATGGTTCATAAAGTTGGAATTCATGGGACCAAGCCTTGGTAGAAAGACTAGAAGTGGTATCCAGACACCCCTTTTAGAAATTACTAGCCTTGGCTCAGTTACAGGTGGCTCTCACCACATTTTCCTATGATTCAGAGTTTGAACCAAAGGTGGATTCTTCAATCTCCTACTCATGTCTGGCATAAAATATTTGCTGCCACTTGGTCTGCAAGTGTTGAGCTGAAACTTTCCCACTTTTCCTGGTGTATTCTTTTCCCAGGCTTGCCTGTGGGTTCTCGGCTTTTTCACTTGGGGGTTTGGGACCCTTGTTGCCCTTTTTGTGGGCAAGCTGAGAGTTTTAAGCATCTTTTCTAGTTTTGTTCCAAAGCCCAGTAGCTTTGGACTTGGATTCATGACTTTTCCCTTTAGGCCAAAGCCTTTCTCCTGGCATATGGTGTTGCTAGGATATTCTCCCAGATTTCCTACAAAATTCACCCAGCTTTGGCACACTTTTAGGGTGGAAATTCTCTTCAATATTTGGAAAGAGAGAAATGCTTTCATTTTCTTACATACTCAAATGGATATTCATGTATCTTTATATGCTAAAGCTATGATTTTATCTAATGTGCTTTTATAGGTTCAAGTGCAAGCTAACAAAGTTGCTCTTGAGGTTGCTCACCTTCAGGTTCTCCTGGATCACTGGGGTAATGCCCCTTGTATTGTAGCTTGGGTCCCCACTTCACTCACCTCTTCCCATGGCCGGTCACCCTCCAGGGGCCAGCAATGGAGTGGCTCTGTGTGTCCCCATTCCCAACCTCCGCCTTAGCGAGATTCTCACACTCCTCGGTGAAACCGCTCTCCTCCGTCGCAGGCTAGCCAAGGGTGGCCTTTTGGTGGTGCTTCGAGGAGTAGCGGTGGCGGTTTTGGGTGGCCCTCTGATGACCCTCCTGCTTCTAGCTCTAGTTGGCCAGCCACTGGCAAAAGTTTTATGCATCTGGCACTTGCAATCTCACCTCAACATGAGGAAGAAGATAAAGAGAAAAAAGATGTTGATGATGGTTGGGGTCCTCCTCCTGACGTCACTCCAGACCTCACTGATGTATGGGGGAAAAATTTGGATGACAGATACCCTCCTGGCTCTGCTAGCACTACTCTGGCTGCTTAATGGCCTTTTTATTTACTTTGTAATTTTGGACTTTTGGGCTTCGCCCATGTGATCTGTTGGTTTTTTTGGGCGCTGCCCTTTTGACTCTCAGGGTGTGCCTTTTTACCACCCATCCTTTTTTTGTGAATATGTATCTTTATATTTGAATTAATATAGATAGCTTCCTATTCATCAAAAAAAAAAAAAACATTACATTTTAGAGCTGGAGACAATTGCATACTAGTGTATATTCATATATATGCCACATTTTCAAGATACAAACATAGTGTCATGTAATAGATTACAGACATAGATCTTCACCTTTCAACATTACACCTTTTGTATATAGCACCCACCTTACCAATACATAGAACTCTTCAAGAGAGAATTAACCTTAGAACCCTTACAAAAATAGTAAAATTTTCCTTTATAGTTGAGGCATAACTCAAAACATGACTAGCCACAAACCCTAGCCCAATTAGGGTTTACCCAAGGTTATAAAATGTCTACACTAGGAGAAAAATTTGGCAAGATTTGAGAAGCAATCCATCATTAATGACCTTGACATCCATGCTAGGCCCCCATACAAGAAATGAAGAAAACCCATAAAACCAATAGAAAATTATGAAAAGGAATAGATCTGTGACAAAAAGGATGCCTGCAACCCATAAAGAAGCATGGGAAACACCTCATCCCAATGAGAGTAAGTAAAAATAGCATTAAATACCTTCCCTATCCTCCCAAAGATCAAATCAAGTCACCCAAGAAGTCGTTGCAACCTTAATGGAGCCATCATGAAAACACATCAAATCGTGAGTATAGTGGAATTGTTGGGCTCAAAACAACTATTGGAATAACATTAAATGGTTTGCAAGCTTAAAAAAAATATCCCTATTGAACATCAGACATCGGTCATTCTTCATACCTCATACACTTCATTGGCACTAGCATTGGGCTTCGGACATCGAGTGTGCATCCTACCACATTCCATAAAGTTAAGGTAAAGCATAAGGGGGAAGCATGAAGGCTGAAGTCTGACGGCAGGTGAGACGTCGGAGGTTGAAGGTTAGGAGGTTTGCTTACCTCTTACATTAACAATTTAATAGGTAAAGGGGAAAGTTGATCCTCGATCCCAGAAAGATTGACACTTAGTTGATTGTCAACATTTAAAAGAAGGGATCAAGAATTGGGGGTCAAAAGGATGGCTTACCTCTTACCATGAAAAAAGGTAAGGGGTAAGAGAAAATTCTATGGCCCAAACCCCAAAATATCAATACTTGTTGATTTTCAAAGGTCTCATCAAGATTGAGACTCAAGGAGGATGATTATCTCTTACCAAAATAGCGATAAGAGGTAAATAGGAAGGTCAACACTTGATTCCTAACAAATCAACTCTTAGTCAATTTTTTTTAAGGAAGGGATTGGGGATTAGGAAGAGGGAAGGAAAAGGTGCTAGAGGGTAAGGGTTAAGCCTGATGGGTAAAACCCAAAATGCCAAAGAGAGATAGAAAGAAGGGGAAAATAAGAAGGAGATCAAGAGCAATAAAGGAAGGATGCAAGGGAGCAAGGAATCAAAAACTTGAAAGCCCGAAACCACAACACAACCAATTTTGGGGTTTGAAAATGGATCTTTTGGCTATAACCTAGCAAGGGGATTTTGCAACTTACAAAAGGTCTTAGCATGATGCACCATTAAGATCTCTCAGATTAGTTATAACTAATGGGCATCATAAGAGGAATGACACAAGCTGAAAATAGTGCCACCAGTGACTCTAGTTGGGGATGCATGCTTCAGTGAAGGATGGAAATATTCTAGATCTCTTGGGAAATAGACTATTTCTTATCCATTGGGATATGAAACTACCCATACCTTCAAAATTCACTTGGTGGCCCCAAGCCACCAAAAAGGAAGAACCAACGCTTGCCTTTTTCAAACATCGCCCCATTAAAGGAGCTAATCTCCCTCAACCCACAACTTTTTCTATCACACCATAGTAGCAAGGGAAACCTACTCCCTACAAGAAAAAAACATATGGTCACCTTTGAAAAAGTGAAAAATTGTTCCATATTTTATCTTTCTATTGCATGGTAACCACATAATATAGGTCACCTCATTGCCGCACACAACATTTTCTGATTTTGTACTAGATGGTAGAAACTGAGAACTTTGATCAACACCATATGAAACCATGGTACCTTCATGCTTGCTGACCACCTCACATAAATCAAGGTGAAAAGAAAATGCTTCCAATTCACATGGAAAAGAAAATATGCCTCTTCATCATGTTGACTTGCAAAGAGAAACTCATCCTCAAACAAGTCAAATTGAAAAATTTGAAGCTCAAGCATATATGAGAAACATGAATAGCTAGAAAACCTGAAGAGTTTGTTGTTTCTCATCATCAATGCAAGATGCATGTTGGGTCCAAGTGAAGTGCTCAAATTAAGGAACATTAACATCCATATTGTGAGAAACTATATCTTCATCACAAAGGAATGTATCATACTCAACTTCACCTAAAACATGGACCATGGATGACCATTATACCTTGGAATCATCTATGTTGATGCAAAATTCATCAACACATCCATTCAAACCATGAGACACTTTGTGTAAAGAGATACACTTTTCAAATTGTCTCTCTATTTCCATGTCAAAATTGAAGCACTCATAAGAAATACTATTATTATGCATTAGCATTGAATTAGGTAGTATCTATTCTATGTCATGGCATTCATGTAAGTTGTTAACCTCAAGAGTGTTCCATGAATTAAAAAAATATTTTATCTCATTACCATGAAGCCTTGCAACAACACTATCCTCAACATTGGTGGAATTACCAAGATCAATAAAAGAACTAATAGAGGAAGCATCAATGTTATTTGCATCATCATCCACCAACAATTCCAACTCACACTCCTACAACCCATCACAATGCATGGTTCTTTCATTAAGAACTGACCACATGCTTTGACCCATATGCATATTAATGTCTTCTTCATGTTGGAAATATGTGCCTCAAACATCACAGGCTGAAACCTCCATTGAAGCAAAGTCGGTATGAAATCCATCATGTTTGGCCGACTAGCAGATTGGTAGCATCATGTTTTGTACAGGTCGCTATGACCTTGGAGAAGTCTCGTCGAACGGTTACTTTTTGGAGTCTATTGCTGTGACCTCTTATCACGTAGAGATCTCTGGCCAACAGGCCATTCAATCATATGTCGGGATAACCTACGATGGCTCGGTGAGAAGTCTTATCGATTAATATGTCTTGCCGACAGTATGTTATATCTTGTGGTCTTCGGTGTATCCTATATTCCATAGATAAGAAGTCTTGCCGATGTGCAAAGGTTTCACCGACCGAGGTTCAAATGTTGGTCATCAGTGTAACATAGTGGTTTTGGTAAGAAGTCCTAGCGACTTTGGTGAGTCTTTCCGATGATGAGAAGTCTTCAGTAAAGCTCTTAGTGAATGGTGGTCTCGATGTAACTCAGAGATCTCAGAGTTAAGTCTTAGGGAAGGACATATGTCTTGGCAACTGCTGATGGCTTTGGTATAACATAAGATATCTCGGTGTAGCCTCTTGTTGAGCGGTAAGTCTTGCCGATAGGAATGTTGAGATTGTTGTGACTTTGAATATCGGTATGTGGTCTCACCGAAGAGCGATAGTCTTGTCAAATGGAAAACTCACGGCTATGTGACTTTGAGGCTTCGGTATGACGTCTCAGTGAAAGCGATATGTCTTGGCACATGGTGAAAGCTGAGTGATAGCTCTCTGGACTCAATGTAACATCTTGGCAATAGGATGGAGTCTTGGCAATATCAAGTGTTTATCGTGTTAGCATCAGGGAGACACATTTAGTGTCTCACCGATATGACAACACTTCTTGAAGCCGTTTGACTGAGTGAGACTTTTTGATGTGGCATCTCATTGATGAATAGGAGGAGCCGAATGTGAACTGCTAGTAGTTGGTTCATTGTGACAGTTATGTGAGGAAGCTCGACAGACAGGAACAACATGAATATAGTTTGAAGTTGTAGATGCTCATGGGTTCGATGGTTGGTTTGATCAACAGTTGTTGTATCAGTTTGAATTGTATCAATGGATGAATTCTATTCTGTGTAGACTATAAGTTGAAGGTTCTTGTACAAAGATTGTTCATGGTGAATGCTGCTGTATACAGACATTAGAAAGATAAGTCTAAAACTTGTATGTAATCATTATTACTGTAATACAAAGTGACTTCTCTTGGTGTGGTGGGTTTTTCTCCCATAAGGGTTTTCCCACGTATATCTGGTGTTCATGTGTGATTGTCAAATACTCTATTTCTATTAACTGCTTCATAGTGCATCTTAATTGGACTGTAAGTGTAAATTTTCAAATGTATCTGCATTCTTCCCTGAGGTATTGACGTTAGGAGAATTGTTTTCTGCATCTAATTTTCCTTACAAGTGGTATCAAAGCCTGGCCAGTTGTGTTATCCTTGTCGGTACATTGGGTTTTTTTAGTCAATTCTGTTCAGTGGGAATCTTGTAGAGTTTGTTATTTCTGATTATAGGTTGAGATGGCTAGCATGTCTAGAAATATTGAAATAGAGAAATTCAATGGCAGTAACTTTGAGTTGTGGAAACTCAAGATGGAGGATCTTCTGGTTGATCGTGATCTGTGGCTTGCAGTGTCTGGAACTAAACCTATAGGCATGAAGCAAGAAGATTGGGACCTTGCAGATAGGAAGTCTAAGGGGTTGATAAGGCTCTATCTAGAAGACTCAGTTCTTCTGAATGTGCATGAAGAAAAGACTGTAGTCTCTCTGTGGATAAGACTGGTGTTTATTTATCAGGGGAAGTCCTTGGTGAATAAACTGTTCTTGAGGAAGAAGTTGTATTCTTTGAGAATGTAGGAAGGAGGGTCTATGGCTGATCATTTGAACGCATTTAATATGCTGATTGCTCAATTGACATCTGTTGGCGTAAAATTTGAAGAAGAGGATCGCTGTATGCTATTACTATGTTCTTTTCCAAACTCTTGGGATCATCTGGCGATGGCTATTGGGAGTACAACATTGAAATTCAAGATGGAAGATGTTGTTGGTTCTTTGCTATCAGAAGAGATGAGAAGGAAATCTTTTGAGATGGCGAAGGAAGCTCTTACTGTCAGAGGAAGACCGAAAGAAAAGGCAAGAAGAAGGACAAAAAATAAAAATTGAAATCAGAGGGGAGATCAAAGTCTCCTGGAAAGAAGTCCAAGGTGAAGTGTTGGAACTGTGGGCAACTTGGTCATGTCCGAAAGGATTGCAAAGAGGAGAAAAAGAAGAAGAAGAACTTTTCTAATAATGATTCTTCTTAGGTTGATTCAGACGCCTTCATTGCTACCTTGGCTACACAGGCATCAGACGATGTTTGGCTGATTGATTCTGGTGCATCTTTCCACATGACATCTCACAAAGAATGGTTCACAGAGTACAAAGAATACGATGGTGGAAAGGTGTACTTAGCGAGTGATACAACTTTGGAAATTGTTGGTCGTGGAAGAGTCAGAATCCAATTCCCTAATGGAAGAGTAAAGGGAATCAAGGATGTTATGCATATACCAGGTCTGGCTCAAAATCTACTGTCTGTCAGTAAGCTGAATGATACTAGAGTACAAGTCATGTTCTCTAGAAATGGTTGCAAGATGACTATAGGTTCAATGGTGCTGGCTAGAGGTGCTCGAATTGGTACCCTGTACAAGCTGGATGCACAGGCTGTTAAATGTAACAGTGTCTTTGTCAAGTCACAAAAGGCTACTTTTGAAGGTAAAGAGGGAAATGTCTCTAATTATGTAAACTCTATGGAAGTAAAACTTCCAGCAGAGAAGACTATGCTTTGGCATATAGGCTAGGCCACATAGGAGAGAAAGGTTTAAAAACCTTGAAGAACAAAAACCTGATTGAGGGGCTTGAAGATTGTAACCTCGAATTTGAATTTTGTGAACACTGTATATATGGAAAGTAGCACTGTGTTTCATTTTATTCTAGTCCTCATAAATCTTCTGGTTTGCTAGATTATATTCATTTGGATGTATTTGGTCCAGTGGATGTTCCTTCTTTGTCTAAGTCAAGATACTATGTGTCATTCATTGATGATTATTCAAGAAGAGAATTTTTTTATTTTTTGAAAAGTAAATCAGAAGTGTTCAGTTGATTTAACGAATTTAAGAACCTTGTTGAAAATCATACTGGTAGTAAAATAAAATGCTTAAGGACTGATAATGGTGGTGAATTCTGTTCTGATGAATTCGAGCGGTATTGCAAAGACCATGGGATTAAAAGACATAAGATTACACCATATACTCCATAGCAGAATGGAGTTGTAGAGAGGTTCAATAGGATAGTGATGGAGAGAGCACGAAGTATGCTTAGTAGTGCTGGCTTGGAGGAGAAGTTCTGGGCTGAGGCTGTATCTACTACATGTTACCTAATTAATCATTCTCCAAATTCTGCTCTTGTTGAGAAAACACCTTTGGAAGCGTGGTCTGGTAAGAAGCCCTCTTTAAGACATATTCGTGTTTTTGGCTGTGAGGCATATGCTCATGTGCCGAATGTGAAAAGATCTAAACTAGAGAACAAGGCTGTCAAATGTATTTTTATTGGCTATAGTGTTGTCATAAAAGGATACAAGCTTTGGAATCCTGATACAGAGAAGGTCGTATATAGTAGAAGTGTAATATTTCGTGAGCTGAAACCTTCCACCTTGGATATGCAGTCAGAGACAAAGTTTGAAAACAATAAGGATGTAGTTGGAATTCCTCCTACACCAGAGAAAGAGGAATTGAAAATTCAAAATGTGCCTGAAACTGAGGAGAGCTCAAGCAGTTCTGAAAGTTCTGAAGAAGAAGAACCTCAGCCTCAGCAAGTGAGGAGGTCAACCCATGAAAGAAAACAACCAGATAGGTATGAGTTCTCATTGATTGATTCTACTTGTACCTATGCTTTAATTTCTAGCACTGATGAGCCTAGGACTGTAAAAGAGGCATTTAAAATGTCTAACTCAGACTCTTGGTTAGAAGCCATGGAAGAAGAGATGGAATCATTAGAAAAAAATGAAACTTGGAGTTTGGTGCCCTTGCCTAAAGGCAGAAAACCTGTGGGCTGCAAATGGGTATTTAAGAAAAAGATTGGTCTAGATGGCAGTGTAGAAAAGTACAAGGCAAGACTAGTTGCAAAGGGTTATTCCCAGGTCGAGGGAATTGATTATGGGTAGATTTTTTCTCTTGTAGCAAAGCTGACATCCATTAGATTTCTTTTGTCACTTGCAGTAGCATTTGACTTAGAGGTCGAACAGATGGATGTGAAAACAATATTTCTTCATGGTGATCTTGAAGAAGAAATCTATATGTCCCAGCCTGAGCACTTTGTTGAAAAAGGTAAAGAAAAACTGGTATGTAAATTAAAGAAATCTCTATATGGGTTAAAGCAATCACCTAGAATGTGGTACCAAAAATTTGATACTTCTATATTGTCTTTGGGATTTATGAGATCAAAATATGATCACTGTGTATATTATAAAGCTGAAAGTGATCGAGTGCTTAATATTGCTCTTTATGTTGATGATATGTTGTTCATAGGCAATAGTAAGCTAATGATTTCTGATCTTAAGTCTCAGTTGTCTACTAAGTTTGAAATGAAGGATCTTGGTGCAGCAAGGTATATTTTGGGGATGGAGATAACCAGGGATAGGAAGAATAGAAAACTATGGCTCAGTCAGAGTAAGTATATCAAGACTATTTTTGAGATATTTTGAATGAATGATTGCAAACAACTAGTGGTTCGAGTCTTGTAGGGAATGAAGCTATATGTTGAGGACTGTCCAAAATATCCTACTGCGATGGAGGACATGACTAGTGTCCCCTATGCTAGTGCGGTTGGCAGTCTCATGTATGCAATGGTTTGTACAAGGCTAGACATTGCCCAAGCAGTGGGAGTTCTTAGTTGGTTTATGGCTAATCTTGGAAGGACACATTGGGATGTTGTAAAGAGAGTTTTCAAATATTTGAAGGGCACTTCATATTTTGCTTTGTGTTACCATGGGAACTTGGTTGAATCACAGAGGACTCTTAGTATTCAAGGCTATGTGGATTCCGATTGGGCAGAGGACATTAACAGCAGGAGGTCCATCAGTGGATACATTTTCATGTTGAATGGTGGTGCAGTGAGTTGGATAAGCAAGTGGCAGGCTGTAGTCACTTTGTCCACTACGGAGGCTGAATACATGGCAGCTACTCATGCTTGTAAAGAAGCAGTTTGGTTGAAACGTTTGTGTTCTAACATTGGTTTTGATGTAGGAGAAATAACAATTTTCTGTGACAGTCAGAGTGCAATTTGTTTGGCAAAGAATCCATCTTTCCATGCCAAGACGAAACATATTGACATGCAGTATCACTTTGTACGAGATATGGTGGATGATGGAAAGGTTAGTTTGGAAAAAGTTGATACTCTGGAGAATGTTGGAGATGCATTGACGAAGCCAGTGAGCACAGACAAGTTCAGGTGGTGTGCTAGTTCAATGGGCCTTAGTGCCCATGATTTTCAGTAAGTTATGTTGTGCTTTGTAGGTTCCTGTGTGATCTTCGTCAAGTGGGAGATTGTTGGAAATATGTGCCTCAAACATCATAGGTTGAAACCTCCATTGGAGCAAAGTCAGTTTGACATCCATCACGTCTGGCCAACTAGTAGATTGGTAGCATCATGTTTTGTACAGGTCGTTGTGACCTTGCAGAAGTCTCGCTGAACGGTTACTTTTTGGAGTCTATCGCTGTGACAAGAGTCTATCATTGTGACCTCTTATTGTGTAGAGATCTCTGGCCGATAGGCCATTCAATCGTATGTCGGGATAACCTACGGTGGCTCGGTGAGAAGTCTTAATGATTAATATTTCTTGCTGACAGTATGTTATATCTTGTGGTCTTCGACGTATCCTATATTCTATCGGTAAGAAGTCTTGCCGATGTGCAAAGGTCTCACCGATGGAGGTTCAAATGTTGGTCATCGGTGTAACATGGTGGTTTCAGTAAGAAGTTCTAGCAACTTTGGTGAGTCTTGCCGATGATGAGAATTCTTCAGTAAAGCTCTTAGTGAATGGTGGTCTCGATGTAACTTAGAGATCTCAGAGTTAAGTCTTAGCGAAGGACATATGTCTTGGAGACTACTAATGGCTTCGGTATAACATAAGATATCTTGATGTAGCCTCTTGGTGAGCGGTAAGTCTTGCCAATAGGAATGTTGAGATCGTTGTGACTTTGAATATCGGTATGTGGTCTCACCGAAGAGCGATAGTCTTGTCGAATGGAAAACTCACGGCTGTGTGACTTTGAGGCTTTGGTATGACATCTCAGCAAAAGCGATATGTCTTGGCAACATGGTGAAAGCTGAGCGATAGCTCTTTGGACTCGATGTAACATCTTGGCGATAGGATGGAGTCTTGGCGATATCGAGTGTTACCGTGTTGGCATCGGGGAGACACATTCAGTGTCTCACCGAGATGACAACACAGCTTGAAGTTGTTTGATCAAGTGAGACTTTTCGATGTGGCATCTTGTGGACGAATAGGAGGAGATGAATGTGAATCACTAGCAGTTGGTTCGTTGTGACAGTTCTGTGAGGAAGCTCAACAGATAGGAACAACATGAATATAGTTTGAAGTTGTAGATGCTCGTGGGTTTAATGGTTGGTTTGATCAACAGTTGTTGTATCGGTTTGAATTGTATCAGTGGATGAATTCTATTCTATGTAGACTGTAAGTTGAAGGTTCCTATACAAAGATTGTTCATGGTGAATGATGCTGTATACAGACATCAGAAAGATAAGTCTAAAACTTGTATGTAATCATTATTACTGTAATACAAAGTGACTTCTCTTGGTGTGGTGGGTTTTTCTCCCGTAAGGGTTTTCCCACGTATATCTAGTGTTCATGTGTGAATGTCAAATACTCTGTTTCTGTTATCTGCTTCATAGTGCATCTTAATTGGACTGTAAGTGTAAATTTTAAAGTGTATCTGCATTCTTCCCTAAGGTATTGACATTAGGAGAATTGTTTTCCGCATCTAATTTTCCTTACACTTCATATGAAATGGAGGAAACCATATCAACCTCATGTATGTAATAATGAGTAAAAGAGAAATAATTAAGGTCATAGATATCACATTTAGCATTATAAGAAATTCTATCATTACATATTAAACCATGCCTAGGATTTTCAAACTGAATGCCTAAACATTCACTTTCAAAAACATAACCAATATCTCACAACAATATATCAACAACACCCTCATTATTCTCAGGGGTTGAAACATGACAAGGCATGACCTCCTACATTTCTTTTATTTCTTCACATATTTTCATCTAGATTTTTGTGGATACATAGCTCATCCTTATTAGCATAAGATGCACCTTCATTTTCTGATATATTATTTTCATCCATATGCACCATATCTTTATTTTTATCATAACTAGCAATGGGACAAGTGTTATCGACATTATGAGACAACACACTCACTACATACTCACCCCTGACTCCTTAAAAAAACCATATCCAATCATATACTTTTTTGAAATTATAAGGCTTTGAAAATAAGGCAGGGAACTCAAACCTAGCTCAAAATCTTCACAAAACAAATCAATGCACATTGATTCCTCGGGTCTTCTACATCCTGGTATTGCTTTAAAAGTATAAAAAAACCTTGCAAATAATTCATATGGTGATTATTTTTCATCTCTTTATATCAAACAATTCCCACACAGGAAACATAGGATCAACAATGGTTAAACTTATTCACAATTTATTCGAAGTTCATCATGAGTTGCAAGATGCAGTGGTAAATTGGCTACAATAATAGAGTTACCATTACCAAGAAAATCATTTTTATTTTCTAATTCATAAGTTTCACCTCCTGAAAAACATACTAGGATGACCAACACTTGTATCCATATACCCCTTAGGCATTGAATACCTTATGTTATTCTCAATATTCATGGAAAATTCATATGCCTAGTGACTTGTTTAAAGCTCTCTCAACAAATAGCTCATATTTTTTTATCAAATATTCCTAGATACACAACCAAACACATTACATCATTTGGTCTGATACCTTCAATAATTTCGCTTATTGTTTACGAAAACCTTAAATTGAAAGCTAGAATCAATTCTTCTTCTACCTTCCAAATTTCCATGATTTGCAAGACGCAATGGTAAATTGGCTACAACAATAGAGTTACCACTACCAAGACAATCATTTTTATTTTCTGATTCATAAGTTTCACCTCCTGAAAACATGCTAGGATGACCAACACTTGTAGCCATATATCCTTTAGGCATTGAATACCCTATGTTATTCTCAATATCCATGGAAAATTCATATGCCTGGAGAAGTGTTTAAATATCTTTCAACAAATATCTCATATTTTTTTTATCAAATACGCCTAGATACACAACAAAACACATTGCATCATTTGGTCTGATACCTTCAAGAATTCCACTTATTGTTTCTAAAAACCTTAAGTTGAAAGCTATAATCAATTCTTCTTCTTCCTTCCGAATGTCCATGAATTTGGAAATCATAGAACCCACATTAATTCTTTCACCAAACTACTCTATGAATGTTGTCATGAATTCTTGCCAAGATGAAATGGAATAGGATGGTAGGTTTGAAAACCAATCCCTAACATTTTCCTTTAGGGATTGAACAAAGAGTTTGATGACAATATCATCAACATCTACCTAATAATCTTCCATTAAATTCATAAACTCTTGTAGATATTTGTCTACTAATTCAGACTTCTTTCCATTGAACTTTGGCAAGAGTTCCCTAATCCCATTAGGAATAGGATTTGGGAAAAATTATGGATTCCACTAAAATTCAATACTCTATGTCTTTGAGTAGAGAAGGGCCTTCTCTGAAGACATAGTTGATGCTCTGTTATGACAATACGACTTGTAGAGGGGGAACCAAAATGATTATACATATTTGCAAATGAATTTATCCCATCTACAACTATCTACTTCTTAATGCTTCTTTCAGAATATCATGTTTTCTCAATTACATTTTTTCTAGTGCCTTAAAACACTAAATAAGGGAAAATATTTACTAGGACTTGTTATAGTTGACCTTCATAATTTTTTTTGGAATAGATAAATACCTGAAAAACTATTGCAACTCCAAACTCTTCTGATGATGTAAAAATTTTGTATAGTCACAACCTCTTTGAAAGAGGAAATGATCTTCAAGCAGTGGGAAGCCTCTTCAAAGATCAAATTATTTCTGATTTCTCTCCACCAATAGAGTACCAAACTTTAAGAACACAATAAAAAATGTTGCAATAGGTTCCTTCTTCAAGCATGAAAGTCCTTGGATTGTTTGACCAAAAACCTTAGATTAGAAAAGTTCTTGACTCTTCCCAAAGGGATATGCCTCTATCATCTCTAGTAGAGTCACCAATATGTTGGTGTTTTCTCTCACTGAACCCTTAAAACCCTCTAAAGGACAACTAGCTCTTATGTTCAAGGACTTCAACATTAGGGGCCAACGAACAGGAGATGAATTTAAAACTTTTCTCCCCTACACTTCAAGCTTTGTAGGACCTAGGTGGGTATCCCTATACGACACTAGATGCATACAAACAGATTTGGTTGTATCATAGTGTCTATAAAATAAGCTTCATGTAGATGACAAGGGCTTGTAGGGCTAGTTACACCCCTTTTTCTCATTTAAGTTTAGGTATGAAGTAGGAAACATAAAGAAAATATAAACTAATAAAGCGTGGAAAAGGTTCTTTGAATATAAAGATAGTTTCTAAGGATGGGGGAGGAAAACCATGCAAGACCAGTGCTCACCATGGGCTACAGAGTCATGTGTTATGCATTTTATGATGAAAAAACCAAACATATCTTGGGGGTCTTTTGAATAGATAATCACCTTGTGATAACCTGACCTACACAAGCCTACCATGCAACTCTACTTATAAATCCATCTAAAAACACAATATCTTCACTATCTTCATGCAAGAATTTACATCACTCCTTGAATGGAAAGCAAAATAGATAAACAGTTCAAACAAAAAATGTGTTTGAAGAACCTAAAATAGCCTTGCTATTAAGATTCAGAAGAAATTACATTTCAGAGTTGGAGACAACGACATACCAATATATATTCATATATGCCACATTTATAAGATAGAAAGGTAGTGTCACATAATGGCTTACAAACATAGATCTTCACCTTTCAAAATTACACCTTTTTTACATAGCACCCAACTTACCAATACATATAACTCTTCAATAGAGAACTAACCTCAAAATCGTCACAAAAACAACAAAACTTTCCTTTATAGTTGAGGCATAACTCAAAACATGACTAGCCACAAACCCTGACCCAACTAGGGTTTACCCAAGGTTACAAAATCTCTACATCAGGAGAAAAATATGGCTAGATCTAAGAAGTATTCCATCATTAATGACCTTGACATCCACTCCAAGCCACCATAAAATCAATGAAGAAAACTCATTAAAATAACAATAAATCATAGTAAGGAAGAGATATTTGACATAAAGGATGTATGCAACCCATAAAGAAGCATGAGAAACACCCCATACCAATGAAAGTAAGTACAAATAACATTAAAGACCTTTTTTTCCTTCCCAAAGATCAAATTAAGTCACCCAAGAAGTCACTGCAACATTAATGGCGCCATTGTGAAAACAAATCAAATTGTGAGTATAGTAGAATTTTCAGGCCCAAAACAAATGCTGGAATAACACTAAATGGTTTGCAAGCCCAAAAAAACTATCCCTTCCAAACATCAAACTTTTTTCATTCTTCATACCTCATACACTTCATTGGCACCAACATCGAGCTTTGGGCGTGCTTCTTACCACATTCCATAAAGTTAAGGTAAAGTGTAAGGGGGAAGTGCAAAGAATGAATTTTGATGGCAGGTGAGACATCAGAGGTCGAAGGTTAGGAGGTTCACTTACCTCTTACATTAACACCATAAGAGGTAAATGGGAAAGCCGATCCCTAATCCATGAAAGACTAACACTTAGTCGATTGTCAACTTTGTAAAGAAGGGATTGAGAATTGGGGGTCGAAAGGGTGGTTTACCTTTTACCATAACAAAGGTAAGGGGTACGAGAAAATTCTATGGCCCAACCCCTGAAAGATCAACACTTATTTAATTTTCAAAGAGCTCGTTAAGATTGGGACTTGGGAAGGCAATAGATGGTGTGGGTTAATCTCAATGGGTGGAACTCATAACAACAAAGAGAGATAGAAAGAAGGGTAAAAAAGGGAGATCAAGAGTGATAGAGGAAGGATGCCAGGAAGCAGGGAAGAAAAAACCTGAATGCACAAAACCACAACACCTAGCCACTTTTGGGGTTTCAAAATGGATCTTCTAGCTATAACCTAGCAAGGGGATTTTTTAACTTAAAAAAATCCTTGAGCATGATGCACCATTAAGATCTCTCAAATCAGTTATAATTGATGGGCATCATAAGGAGAATGGCACAAACTAAAAATAGTTCCATCACAACCAAAAAACCTATCACATCTAAAGAGAAAAAGTCATTGATATGCTCATACAACCTTGAGAAGAGATGATCTAGAAAAGTAATTGATTGTGCAATAAGTTAATCTAAATTATTCTGAATAATGATTATAATAAATGAGAATCCTTATAAAAGGAAAAATCAAGCCCTAGTTGAGGATTTGATTATATTGAGACAAGCATTATCATCTCACATAATGAGGAAACTTAACCTATAAAGGAGTCAATTTAGGGCTTGCTATTTTAGTGTCAAAATAAAGGAGTTTGAAGCATATTTATGGGTGAATAATGTTGTGCAAACATTTAAACTTATGATTTATATTGTTTGTTCCTTTCCTTTCCTTACATATTTCTAGGTTAATTCTATTGGTAAATATTGAAGTCAGTTGAGGTTCGCATGGTTCCTATTTAAATATTCATAAGTATGTTAAAATTATTTTCCCTAAATTTAGCATGGGACATTATAGTGGAATTAAAACTAGTTTTCCTACTATCCTAATTTCTTTGTGAAAGTGTTTGTCTACATGATAAAAATGTATGCATTGTAATGACATAACAAGTAGGTACCTTTTCATAAATCATAAAAAAAAAAAAACATTTTAGGGGCTCTAGAGGGTGAATACCTTCTATTAGGAATGATATTAGAACATAGTAGTATGGATGAAAGGGAAAAGAATGAAAGTATTGAGGTGAAGGTAGAAATGAAGTTTGGCTTGATCTTGGATATGTTGGCACAAATGCTCCACAAAATGGAGAATAACATGAATATACCCCAAAATTAGCATGGTTAAGGGAGCACTTCAGGAGCTAATAATAAAAATTCCACACCCAATGATGCTCATAAGACTATCCTAATTTCATCCACCAAGATTTTCCAACCTACACTCCTTTCAAGAGAAGAAGACACACAAGGGTTCCAAAGGCCAAAGATCAAATACCAATTTTATGACATTACAACATGATATGCAAAATATTAGGCTCTCTTGGAAGGGATTAGGGTTGAATTGTCTCTCAATAACTTAATAAAATTGAATAATTTGAGTATGAATGTATCTAGTTTTAAACCAAGACCATTAGTCACCCCTAAACATGTACAACATATTTTTTTAAATTGACACTTCTCAAATTCAATGGATCCAAAAAATTCTTAACCTATGTATGGGCTTGCAAGTTGGACACATACATGTCTCTCAAACTCATGAATGAGGATGAGGCCATAAATTTTTCTACATTATATTTGGAGGGTACTACACACAAATGATAGAAGCATGGACTGGTCACTCAAGGCCACAACTTCATCAACTCATATAATAAGTTTTGTAGACTACTAATCAAAATATTTGAGAGGAAATATCTTGAGGTGCACTTTAGAGAGCTATCCTAGCTCAATTAGTTTAGTTTGGTGGAGGATTATGTGATAGAATTCAAGAAATTCATTGTGATGGTGTCTGATGTTTCAAAAAAATAATTTAACAATGATCTTCATTGAAGGACTTAATAAATCTCTTAGAGATTTGATCAAGGCCTTTGAACCAAATTTTTGCCAAGGATCAATCAAGAGGGAATTAACTTTAGAGATAACTACTTAGGGGAACAATTTTTGAAAAATACCTTCCCTCCATAAAAATGCTCAACAATCTAAAGTCTACCTCTCAAAATAGGAATTGGAGACAATAAAAAATTGAGAAGAAATAAACTATTTCCTACAAGTAATTATAGTGCAGAAAATTGTACACCTTTACGATTTCACACTATGTTTGCATCCCCTTAATTAATTAGACTTAATTAAGCTTATAATTGACCAAATTATGCATTCCAAATCCTTATTATTCCTTTTTTCATAAGGGAATCCTATATTAAACAATTTCCAACATTAATTTAAACACCTTGGAAATTAAGTGTCCTAGATTTAGGTCCTAGGACCCATTCACCCAAGGGCGAATGGGTCCTCTTTAAGTGCTAGGACCTAGTTTTTTGGTGGAATTTTAATGATTCAAAATCAAGTTTCAAATGTCAACTTGTGGAATCTATTTTTTGGGAAATTAGATAAACACCTATAAATACAAGGTATTTTTATCAATTCAAATATAAGCATTACTAAGTTACATAATCAAGAGATCATATGTGCAAATATTATTGTCAAGATCATTGAAGAGTAGATTTATCAGTCATCTATAGCAGCAATCAAGATCATATCATCATGTCAAAGTTCATGTGTGTTCATGTCATCTTGTGAAGGCTAATATGTATTGTTGATCCTAAAGCATCCAAGAATTCAAGTATCCAACAAATCAAGTAAAGCAAGATCCAAACCTTAGAGAGATGTGTTAGACTTCAGTCCTCTAAGGGAAACCATTAAGGGTTTGGTGAGTTTTGGCATAGCTTTTTTCATTCATCAATTCCTTCCATTTCAATATCAAGGTTTAATTAGTACCAACATGGGGTTTGACTAAGGAAAACCCCCATTCACCCAAAAACAAAAAAAATTCCTCTCTTTGTATGTACAAATTTATAGGTGAAGAAGGATTTAAGATTGATTAAAGGAAAATTTTTTCAAAGTTGTTAAAGTTGTCATCATTATTGTTAAGCCACAAAAAATCAAATTCAAAATTTGTTTCCGGCTTTTTGATAGTCAAATCTAGAGAAATCAGGAGCTTAGATCTAGGATCTGAGGACTACAAAATCATATTTTGGACCCTTGCACTAGTACCCATTCACTCTAGGGAAAACTAGTCTTGCTACAAAGCTCAGAACCTACTTTATAGGCCAAGTGCACACCATTCTTCCCTTCTTAGATCTTCCTGCAAATTGTTGTTTCCATTTTTGTTATCATAATATTTTGAATTTCAAGTGTTAGGTCATGCAATTTAGTTTGTTAATGCATTTTAATTCATCTCTCAAAAGTTCCAATCATTCATTTTTTTCATAAGAAAACAACATTGAACCTTCCTAATAGGGTTGACTCACCTCAAGGTTGAAAGTCAATCCTATCCTTGGGAGATCTCCTTTTCTAATGAAATTAGGGAAAGCGTAGGTGTGTCTAAATCTTTAGATCATTCCATATTGGTAATTAACCACACATATCACATACATAATATACACATTTTTTTATGTTTCATTTTGGTGAACTCAACATTGTACATCATAAATTCTGATTTGGAAGTCTTTAAAATCCTAGATCTAGGATTTGAATTATTTTTTCTTGCATCTCATTTAGGTTTTTAAAATTACATTTTGCATCTTACAAAATGGCATTTTGTATCCTTTAAAATCTTAAAAATTGAAAAATATTGCATACATATTGCATAGTAGTCTGCAAATTAGTGTCTTTCAATCATTTACATCAGAAAATTCAATCAAAATTGCATAAAAAACGTTGTCATTTTGCTTGATGTTTTCCATTAGATTGAATTTACATCTAATTATTAAATTATAAAAATCTTTAACTAAAAGTATCTTTTTGCAACCCGAAACAAATACCTTAAACATTAACTTAGAAACTTAAAATTTAACTTTTCCAATCCCTATGCAAAGCCCCATTTTCCCTTGGGTGAACCTATCCATGTACAGGTCAATTTCCAAATTTATGGGAAAAAAATTGTCTCTGTCTGCTTTATATCTTATTGTTTGCAGATCTCAATTTTGGTCCCTAAAATTGTAGTTTTTTGCATTCACATCAATTGGTCAAAACATGTGTATTGTTCAAAATAAAAATTTTCATTGAAAATACATCATTTTCAGATTTTTGCATTCTAAAATTAGTAAATCCTTATATTTTAGATCTGAAAATTGTAATATCTCTTTACATACTTGCATTGTGTATCCTATTTTTAGATGTTTGCTACACTTGCTTAGTGCTTTTTATCCATTTTGGGAACACTTTTGTCTTGTTGAAACTTGTATGGGTATTACAACAATGTGTCCTATTTCCAATACTTGAATGAGATGTATTTTGAGACTCATAGCATCCCGTGCTAGTACATCCGCTATGGATCTTGGGTTTTCCAACTCTTTCACTCATAGTGTTGACACTAGTCAACCCATGTTGGAATCCATACCTGAAATAACATGTCCCATGACCTCCAATCCCATTGATGTTGAAACCATTATTGTTCATTCCCTCAAGAGAACTTGCAAAAATGGATAAAGCCTTAGAAAAACTTCAAAACTTTGTGAGTGTTGAATATATTGTTGGTATTGTGGTTCCAATCATAGATAACGTGAGGAACATGCTTGATAATGAATTGGGAATAGAAACTGTGTGTAGCCTAGCTCATATTATTGATGATCATGTTCCTACAGTGTCTAGTTGTGCTCAAACTTTGGGATGCACCTAAAGTCAAGGTGGAAATCCAATTCCCCCCTATAACTATGGCCTTTATTCCTACATATACTCATTCAATTGCCACTACAACAAGACAACCAACTAGCAACATCAATCCAACTTTGGGTATGTCCACTAGGAATCCTTTTAGCTTTATGAATTCAAACATCATTTCTCCTAACCTATCACCTCTCAAAAAATTAAAATTCACTTGTCCTCCCAACACATACACACCTCCATCTTATTCACCTCCATCTCAAAACACAACCAATGATTTTGTCCTTAACTAAATTTTGCAAAATGTTTCAACCCTTCAACAATCAATTTCCACTTTGAACCAAAATCACAATGGCCAACCATCACATTATGTCAAATGAAGCCCATTATCATTAGAGATCTTGAGAACATAGATGCCACAAGGCATAGAGATTCCTAGATTTGAGAAATATGGTGGTAAAGGAAATCCTAGTAACCATGTCTCAACATATACAACTTTATGTAGTGACTTTATTTCCAAAGACAATCTCTTGGCTAAACTTTTTCCCAGATCCTTGAAAGATACAACCTTGGAATGGTTTTGTTATTTTTAAAATAATTCAATTTGTTCATTCAATGATCTTGTTGATGCCTTCCTCAACCATTTCTAAGTGCACATTGGTCCCAAGATGGCCTTACTAGATTTAATGTAGTGTAAAGAAAATAAATAAGAATAGGTCACTGATTTCATAGCATGTTATCGATTGGTCTACTCACAAATCAACATTAAAATTCTCGATGTTGATCTTCAAAGAATGTCCATTGAATACTTACAGCAAAATATTCAAGATAAGCTTGAGATTTTTAAATTTCGATGATTAAGAGCACTATCAAGCAAGTTAAGAGAAACATTTTAGAGCTTTATTGCATAAATTCAAGATCCAAGCATCATCCTATGTGAGTTTATGTGTTTTTCTATGTTATCATTTTTTGTGAAGGTTAACCCTTGTTGTAGGTCTCCAAGCAATTCAAGAAAGCAAGATTTAAGACCTTGAAGTGATGTGCATGACTTTAGTCCTTGAATGAAGCCATTGAAGGATGGTGATTTGTAGCACTTTGTTGATTCATCATTCCTTCCCATCATTTATCTTTCCTATCATTGAAATTTCCATTATGGAAGTGGAAACACTAACATGGGGTTTGACTAAGGCAAGCCCATAAATGGCACAACATTTTCCCTCTCCTTGAATATGCAAGTTTTAGGTTCAGAGAGGATTGGAGGAACTTTGAAGATCATTTAACCATTGTTGCATTCAAAGCCATACACCTTGTCAACTTATGGAAAATCACCTATAGAATTATTTGTCAATGATTCAAAAAGTTTTCATGCAGAAACGAGAGTCTCAGATTTGACATCAAGGGGATGCAAAAGCATAGGAAACCCCTACAAGGATTGGGACACTATTGGACGACTCTATCCTCATATTTTTACTAGCACCAAACTCTTAGGATAGGTACTCAAAAAAATTCCCTTCCTAGATCTACCTACAAATCTTTGTTTCAACCTATTAGTTGTCAATATCTTGCAATTTTTTATATTAGGGCACATAGTTTGATTGGGATAATCAAGGCAAAGCAATTCCAATCTATTTACAAGGCTCAAAATATGCAAATCTAGGTAGGATTGGCTCACCTTCATGGTTGAAATTCAATCTAATCACCTTGTTGATTTGCATCCTAATGTACCTTTGAAAAATGAATCTTAGGTTTAGACATGAAACTTAGGGTTCCCTATTTCTATGTTACACTTGTCTTAGCTCCCCCTTTCCACATTATAGGGGGTTTCTTCTGTTGGTTCTAATATTTCCTTGGATTCATTTTTGGAGTGATCTGTGTATCTAGTTATTATTCCTATGTAGTAGGTGGATGCAACAACTAGTTACCCATGCATTTTGATGAGATGGAGCATTTACCATATAGAAATTCTTCAATTCTTGTTTTTGGAGGCGACCTTCTATCTTCTTTTGATTAGTGTTCTTCAAATTGTCAATAACTGTATTTTCAACTTGCATCTTGCATGTTGAGTAGTGTTGTTGGGGTTAGTCATGTAGATTCATGTGTTGTTTATATCTTTGATTTCTAGATGTTTGTCTTTGTTTTCCATATTATTCAAGTAGTTATGTTGGGGGAAATCATGCATATTATTTTCTTCTTGATCTTGATCATCATCTATTTCAAAGGAGGTTATTCATTTTAACACTATATCAACCATCTTTTGACAGTTTTCTACAACTTCTTCGTGCTTCAATGATGTTCTTCATGTTCCTCTTTTTTGGGACATTGTTTTGGTTGGAGGCTTCTTAGTCCTTCACATTGGTTTGGAGGATTTTTTAGTCTTTCATTCACCTTTCTCTCTTTTGGAGAATATTTTTCCCATGTGGTTTTCTCCTTTTCTCTAGTTGTGAGAGATTATATTGTTTGTACATGGGTACCTTATTAGGCCTTGTTTTCCAGGACCGATCATGCATTCTCTTTTTTAGGGTTTTAGCTACTCCCTAAGTTCATCCTAAGAGGGGGTGTTAGAGTAATCATTCATTAGCTAATAATTAATGAATCTTTAATTGAGTATTATTCTAATTCATTTCATGCACTTATTCTAAACTTAGGAGTGTTTTTTATGTTAATTGAAGTGAGCTATTATTAGACCATTCTATCTTATCACATGTGATGCTAACACATGTCATGATCTAATCCCTATATCATTTAGGGTTTCTCCTATATAACACTCAACCCTCATTTTATTATTACAACCTTTGAGAACTCTTGATCTCTTTGAAGATTCTTGAGGTTCATTATGTAGCTTTTTCTTGCTGATGATATAGAAATTTATTGTTTGCAGATCTCTTGTGTGAATGGTTTCTTTCTTCGTTGTTTGATTCTACATCTTTTGTTAATTAACAATTCTAACAACGATATCTCATTTTTGAAAATTTGACATTGTGGTGAAAAGTTATGCAAATTTTTAAAAAGGCCCAATTTGGCCAATTGGAGGGCCCTAGTGGCCAAATGGTAGTGGTAGTGATTGAGTGAAGTTTTGGTGTTGATTGCCAGAGTGATTGTCATAGTTATAAAAAATTACAGATATTTATATTAATTGCTTAATGACTTGTTTGGCAGATGTGGTTAACGGTTATGTCATAGCTACAAACAACTTGCTAGCCATTGGTGGTGGCAACTTTAAGTCGACCGCCCACTAGTCTACAACTTGAGTGCTACGAGTGTTTTATTTAAGTGCTTATACTTTTTATGTTTTAATTTTTCATACAATAGGTATAATTGCAATGCTAGGGTCTATACAAACCTCTTGGAATTTTTTTTTCCTCAATGGCTCCCAATTCTAAATATGGGAAAATTTATGTCAAAATTTATCTCCTAGGCCTCCTAAATGTAATGGCCAAGTCCATTTTATCCGAAATTGCTCCTGCAAAAACTTGTTTGCTAGATATGAGCTTCAAACCCTTGTTTGCAACTATGTCAAACGATCTCCAAATTGGATGAAATGAAAGACAATATTGAATTTCTCAAACCTTATGAACGTGTTGGAATAGGAAAAAATAACACTAGTATAACTAGAAATGTTGCAATCACCTAGATCTCACAAAACACATACAATTTATGAAGAGGTTATTAAATCTTTGCAAACCTTTTTCGATTCTTCAAATTCTTCAAAAACTTAAGAGAAAAGCATATGAGAATTTATAATATTTTACATGAAAAAATCAATCTCTCAATTAGGAATCTAAGAAGTTATATTTCTCAAAATAAAAGCTATGATACCATGTTAAAAATATAAAATAGATTGAATAACCCAAGGAATTTTATGAGAGAAATTCAAAGCTACATAAACTAGAAAAACATAAACAATACAAACCAACAACTTTGAGAGATATACAATGTCAGGATGAAATAATTTCATTAGGAGCTTCCAAGATGAAAAATACAAGCTAGGTAGTGAGTTTATATATAACTAAGGAGAGGATGGAGGTGACAAATCAACCAATAAGAATTGGCCATCAATAACCATCAACACTAAATAAAGTGATTAAAAAGTAAATACTCCACCCTTAAAGGGTGGAGACAACTCATCACTTTATCTCCTATTTATTAAATGAGAAATTCACTTTATTATCCTAAGTAAGCTTAATAAATGTGTAGGGAAAACCTATAACCAAAGGAAGATAAATTATCCCACTAGGAAAATAAAAACCTATACTAACAAAAAGAACTTGGTTTAATAGAATCTAAAGGTCTTTGTACTAGATGCTAGTGCATCAAATAGATATTTGTGCAAATAATTATGGTCTATATTACAATATGTATACAAATGATAAATTTTAGCCAATATACTCACATTATAAATAATAAAATAACAAAGGAAGAGAGACATAAAAATTGTGTGGTTGTATATCTCCTCTAAGAGAAACATGTAACTAAAAGAGACAAAGAAAATATTTTTGGGCTACTTGGGAGCATTCCAAGAGTGGTCAAGCCCTTATTTTGGTTATTTTACCTCCACTACAATAAATATATTAAAAAAGAAATAAAATGTGTCAAATATTGGAAAATAAACAACAATTCTAGATAGAGTGTAATAAAATAAGAACTAGAATATTGGTAAATAGAAATTTGAACCCATGTGCCAAAATAAATAACCAATGGGATTCTATAGTATTAGAAATATAAATTAAAAGGAGTAACTAGTGAAAAAACTATAATGCAAGTCACATGTTACACCCTTAATATTGGTGTACATCATGTTATGAATAGTTTGCTTGTGACTATATTAACTCTTGATTAAGTCATATTATAATTATTATATTGATATTTAATTATTTAGGTCATCCTAAGGCATATATAGGGCTATCTAAGTCAGCCTAGGTGATATCCTAGGCATAAATAGTTATATATAGGAGGTAGTGAGTCTTATTTGATCATCATATTATGAATTGTGTTATCACTAGAGATATTTGGAGGTTTCTGTTGGAGTTAAAATGACACTGAGAGGGGGGGGGTGAATCAGTGACTTAACATATTTGACCAATTTTCAAAAATTCAAAAACATAGCTCAGATTTGATCTCAATATTACTCTGATTAATGCATTCATGAGTTGAATGTAATCATTTATAAACATAATTGAGAAAAGTAATAAACCCAACAGTGAACAAAAACAACAACAACATAGTAAAGCTGTGAGAACACAGAAGAACAAAGAGACACAAAAAACTTGCCGAGTGGAAAACCCTCCTGGGGTATAAAAACCACTCCCGAAATGCCTTCCAAGCTTAATCTCTTAATCAACTGTTCACAATGCCTTATAAGCTGATTTTTGAGCACCCACTCAAGGAGCACCAACCCCTCGTTTAGAGATATCTATCTTAAGGAGTACCAACCCCTCAAATTATGATAATAATAAATTAGGGATTTCTCTGATTTCAGTTAAGCACATATTTCTCTATTTTCTCATCTACAAAATACCTTAAAGATTCAATAATTGAATCCCTAAAATATTACATAGAGAAGAAATTTACAATCTCTGCATCTTGTTATTCATATTTTATTGCAGAGTTTATCCATACATTTTCATATAGCCAAGGAATGATAATCTTAGAATTACAACAACCAAACAGAAAACATAGTTTTTTGCTTCTATTTATAAATGCCAGAAAAGTAACAGTCTTTAGAAGTGACGGCTGAACAACCAACCAAAACAAGATTCATTTCACCCAGCTTCTGAATCTTGTGAGATCATTTCTCTACATAAAAACACAACTGCCCACCACAGAAAATCATAACTTCCGATGTATGAAAGACAATACTCAGTCAGGGCATCATTTTTCATATTAGTAACAGAGATGTAGAGTGCAGTTAAAGAAAATGGTGATAATAAACTAGTATGTGCAGCATGAAACACATAAATAAAAATACTAGACAAAACTGTAACTCCCATGGCTCCATCAACCACTGTTGAGCTTCCAGCTAGAGAGGTGCATCAAACATAGCAGCCATACCATTCATTTTTGAACCAAAAATGAATTTCATCCTGACAATGTCATTACAGCCAGCAATAGTAGTAAAGAACAGTTTATGAAGCTTTCTCATGATGGCAGCCAGGCTAGGGTTCGATACCCAGCTAAAAGAATAAGCTCAAAAAGTTTTCCCTAACAAACTTTCTTTTCAATCGATGACATGTTATGACGAAGGCAACTTTAACACCAGACGTTCATCCCCAAAATCAATTGTTAGTCGTCCCCTTGGTTCAATTCGCTTTCACTGTGACACATCAGAGTCGAGGAGAAGACAACAAATACATCATGTCTCATCGATGGGCTTCCTTAGTATATTATGCATTCGCTGAGACATAAGGTAACTTCTCATCAAGATGCCCTTTTTTGTTTCATTTTCTATCGCTATAGCTTTTGATATCGGAGAGACATCATATAGATCAACTTCGTTATACCAAAAGTCATTCATATGACTTTGTCGACAAGACACACCATCCTCGCCAAGACCTCTCTTCGATGAAAGAGTCTCACAGAAAAGACTTTTCAACTCTTATGTGTCATTGTGACAAAACCAATCTCTCACTGAAAACTCCTCATAAGACTTAGTCGGCAAGACCTTACGGGCTCACTATGACAACACTCCGATATCGCATAGTCCAGTCGAAGTCAACTTTTCATTCGGAGTCACTGAGACACTACAGAGTCATTATAACATTTCACCAAAGCAGTAAGCTTATTCCAATAAGACATTCAGTGGATCGGTCGGTGAGACAAGCAATCTTCAAAGAGACTATATACTGAAATCATTATGTTTGGCCAAAGCGAAACCCTAGATGATTTTTGGTAAGACAAAACCACTTTGCTGAGACCTATTCTGATACTACCATGCTCTTGCTGATAGACTTCCATCCACCACCAGTCGGTGTGACATACCAATATCATTAAGACCACATACCGACGGAATAACATATGCCGATAGAGATCACTTTCAGTCATTGAAACAAAGAAGTCTTGCCAACAACAGCCTGTATGAAAAATTCAATCGACATGACATCAGAAATGTCTTGCTGATAGGCAACACAGACATTTCAAAGTGGATTGGGAAGACCCATCCATACACATGCCGATATGTGTAAGCCTGTGATATGTAAAGAAACCATCTTTCAAACTCTGTCAGTCAAAGAAATAGCATTTATAACGTGAACCAGAATTCTCATCACCATGAAACTAAAACATAACAAATAACTTTCTATAATAGCCAAGAGACATCAAAGAAGTGCCATAATAAAATGTAAGGATCCAAACTGAGACTGATCATCAAAGAGAACTAACTGAAAGAGATTTTTTCATCAAGGACAAAACATAAACACAACTGGGATCCAACAAAATCCCCCTTTGTCCTTGATGGAAAAACACAAATGACTCTCCCCTTTTTGCCACAAAGACAAAGAATAGAAGAGAAGAATGTGCATTGCCATGAAACACAACTAAGAAGCCAACCAGAATACCATGAGAAATAGCTGTAAAAAGAGTAACAGTGTAGCAACCAAGATTGTAGGAGAGTTGTAAGTGAATCAAAACATATAACATGCTCCCCCTAAGCCAATGCTTGTAAAATCAGAGAAGTAAAGATTGAGAGATAACTCCCAATCGAAGTCTCAACCTTTCAAATAATTCTTTAGCTAAGGGCTTAGTAAAAATATTAGCCACCTGATCTTGTGATCCACAAAATGTAAATTTACTTCATCAGCCAAAACCTTTTCTTGAAGAAAGTGAAACTTGATAGCAATATGTTTAGTGCGAGAGTGCATAACATGATTTTTTGAAATATTTATCGCACTAGTGTTATCACAAAGAATGGAAATAGGTTTAGAAACATCAATAACCATATCTGAAAGAGTCTGACTCATCCACAATACTTGAGTACAACATGAAGTGGTAGCAATGTATTATGATTCAGCAGTAGAAAGAGAAACAAATACTTGTTTCTTGCTGTGCCATGCCACTAAACGATCACCAAGAAAGAAAGCAGCACCACTGGTGCTTTTCCTATCATCTAAACAACCAGCCCAATTAGCATCAGTATAAGCAATCAAAGAGAAATCATTGCTTCTAGGATACCAAAGACCATAATCAAGAGTGCCCTGAATATATTTAAAAATCCTTTTAACAACAGTGACATGGGATTCTTTAGGTGATGCCTGAAACTGTGCAACAGTGCAAACTGCCTGCATAATGTCAGGTCTAGAAGTAGTTAAATATAATAGACTGCCAATCATTGATCTATATTTAGTTTGATTTGTATCAGGAGAATCATCAACCTTAGTAAGTTTGCATCCAGTAATCATTGGAGTGCTAACTAGATGGCATTCATCCATCTAAAATTTCTTAAGCATCTCTCTAGCATACTTGGTTTGAGAAAGAAATATTCCATTTTTGCGTTGAGAGATTTGAAGACCCAAGAAGAAATTTAATTCTCCTAATAATGACATTTCAAATTCAGATTCCATTAGCTGAGAGAATTTTTTACTCAATGTAACATTGTTGTAGCTAAAGATAGTGTCATCAATGTAGATTTCAACAACCAAAATATTAGAACCTTCAATTTTAACATAAAGATTGCTATCTACACCTTCTCTAACAAATCCATTAGAAATTAAATGACTGTCCAGCCTAGAGTACCAAGCTTTAGGTGCTTGTTTTAAGCCATAGAGGGCCTTTTTCAATCTGTAAACATGATCAAGCTTATCTTTGCAAATAAATCCTTTAGGTTGTTCAAAATAGACCTCTTCATCTAAATAGCCATTTAAAAAATAAGTTTTGACATCCATTTGATAAACAGTAATTTTTTTGTAAACAGAATAAGCCAAGAATATTCTGATAGATTCTAGTCTAGCAACAGGTGCAAAGGTTTCACCAAAATCAATACCTTCTTGTTGAGCATAGCCTTTGCAGAAAAATCTTGCTTTGTTGCGAATAACATTACCATTTTCATCAACCTTGTTTCTGTATATCCATTTGCCTCTAATGACATTCTTGTCATCTGGTCTTGGGACTAACTCCCAAGTATGATTTTTCTCAATCTAATCAATTTCTTCCTGCATAGAATTAATCCAACATGAATCTGTGAGAGCTTCATTAAAATTTCTAGGCTCAAACTGAGTAACTAAACAAAAAGAAATGTGTTCCTTTTCATCATATTCTGCAGCCTTTCTTCTAGTTTGAATTCCTGCATATTTATCCCCAATAATTTGATCTTTGGGGTGATATATAGCTAGAGTTTTCGAAGGAGTTTTTGATGCAACCTTTTCAGGAATTGCTTTTTCATTTTTAGGGCTTTCTGATTCAGCAACAAACTTTGTTGTTTCAGCTCCTTCTGAAATTATTTCAAATTCAAGTTCTTCTTCCTCATTATCCTGCAAAGATTCAGCAATCAAATGTGGTCTTTCATCAAATTTTACATTAACAACTTCAACAATATTGTTAAGCCTTTTGTTAAGGCATTTATAAGCTTTGTTGTGAGTTGAGTATCCCAAGAAGATACCCTCATCACTCTTTGATTGAAAGCTCCCAAGGTTATCATCATCTTTCTTGATAAAACACTTACTTCCAAAAATTTTAAAGTGTTTGACAGAAGCAGTTTTTCCATACCAAGGTTCATAAGGAGTGTGTTTAGATTTCACCCTAAGCTGCACTCTATTCAAAATGTATACAGCTGTATGAACAACTTCTTTCCAATACATATCAGACAACTTAGCTTCATCTAGCATGGTTCTAGCCATTTCTTTTACAGTTCTATTCTTACGTTCAACTACCCCATTTTGTTGAGGTGTTTTTGTTGCAACATACTATCTTTTAATACCATGTTGTTCACAATAATCAATAAACTCTTGAGAGGTGAACTCACCTCCTTTATCTGATTGAAGGCATTTAAGTTTCAGATCAGATTCCTTTTCAACCATTTTTCGAAAAATTTTGAACCTTCCAAAGGCTTTTGATTTGTGCTTAAGAAATGTGACCCATATCATTCTAGTATAATCATCCACAAACAACATAAAGTACCTTTTGAACACCATTAATAGACCTTGTTCTGGTTGGTCCACATAAATCAGTATGCACAAGCTATAAAGGTTTTGAAGAAGAATGTTCTTTTGACTTGAAGCTGATTTTAGTTTGTTTACCACTTAAGCATTCTTTGCACACATAGTTTTCTAGCTTGCTAAGAACTGGTAGACCTCTAACATTCTGATTTTTACTGATTCTAACCAAATTTTCAAATTTTATGTGCCCTAATATTTTATGCCATAACCAATTCTCTTCAATTTGTCCCATTAGACACATACCTTTATTATTGTCATTGCATGATGAGTTAATAAGATTGTACACATTTCCTTTTTTCCTCCTTCTAGCTGCAACAGCCTTTCCAAGCTTGTTCTTAATCTCACATCCCTGCGAAGTGAAAAGAACATGATAACCACTATCACATATTTGACTAACACTTAGAAGATTGTGCTTAAGACCTTCCACATAGTACACATTATAGATAGGAGTGTCTTCATTCAGAAGAAGTGAACCTCTACCTTTAATTTGAATACCAGAGTTATCACCAAACTTAACATATCCACCTACATAATCTTCAAGATTTATAAACTTATCCTTTTCGCCAGTCATATGGTTAGAACATCCACTTTCTAGGACCCATAAGTCCTTTTTCTTGGAATAAAAAGCAGTTTGAACCAACATAGTTTGTTCAATGTTGTTGATAGTCTTAGGTTTCCAAATCTTTTTAATTTTATGTTGTTTAGATTGCAGATCAGTTCTGCACTGTTTGACAGAATGTCCCAAAGCATTGCATTTAAAACATTTGATCTGTCTAACAAAACCATAGTGTTGTCTAAGACCAAACTTGGGTATACTAGGATTCATAAGCCTACAAGTGCTCACCTTATGGCCAAATTTGTTACAGAAAAAAAAATGACCATAGAAGAAAGGATTGACTCAGTATGAAGATCTATTACCTCTTAAAGACTGAACATGATCCTTACCAAATTCTAAGTGATTTGAACCTGAACCTTTGACTTCAGAAGAGGGGTTTTGTTTTGCATGGTCAATTGAGCATTCACCCTTTTCAAAACCAACACCAGTATAATCTTTGTACATCTTCTGCTTGCTAAGCATCTCATTTAGTTTTAGAGTGCTTTCATATTTTTCAATTTCCTTCCTAAGAAGGACTACTTTTTGTTCCAGTTTTTGAATTTCTTGATCCTTACAACTTACAGTCTCTTGAAGACAGACTTCAACTCTTTTAGCTTCTTCAAGCTAAGTTTTCAGAGAGACAATTTCTTGATCTGGTTTATGTTCTTGAGCAAGAACTTATTTTTTGAGTTTTCTAACCTCTTGTAAAGCACATTTCAGTTCACTTTCAAGATCTACTTCACCTTCTTCAACATCATTAGTGTTTGAATCATTTTGCTGAGTAATTTCAGCCATGAAAAAAGTTTCATCTTCTTCTACAGATGAATCTCCAGACTCAATATCAGATTCATCCTTACTAAATAGACTTTTCTTCTTTTTGAAATTGAAGTTTTGTTTAGGTTTGAAGACCTTCTTCTTAGGTAGTTTTTCAGTTGTCTCGTTGTCACAAATTTGATCATCATAGGGACACTTTGCAGCAAAGTGACCTATTTTTCCACAGTTAAAACATTTAAAGGGAAGTTTTCCCTTATATTTTCTTGATCCCTTTTTAAATCTTCTAACAAAATGGGATTCTTTAGAATCAGACAACTCTGATTCACTGACTTCAACTTTTTCTTTCTTTTCAGTGTTAAAGGCAGCTTCTTTTCCTGTTGAATTGTTTTTGCTAGTTCTCATTTCATAGGCAGTAAGTATTCCTTGCAGGCTATCTAAGGTAAGTTGATCAAAGTGTTTCTTTTCTTCTAGGGCTGAAACCTTAGATTCAAATTTAGGTGATAAGGTTCTAACAACTTTTGTGACCACATCAAATTCAATAACATCTTGACCTAGACCTTTCATTGCATTGACAATTTCATCAACTCTTAGTAAATATTCAACCACTTT